>CM055267.1:54106723-54484045 GCA_029237695.1 Conchocele bisecta
TTTCAATTACTTTGAAATTGAAATTTGTGCCAAATGTTTTTGTTTTTTTTTAGTGTCAATGCGGTGGCCGGGGGTATACGTGAGCCACTGCTCACTTTCTCTAGTTATTGTATTAGTGTGTGTTTATGCATACATACATTAAATGCGTGCAAATAGATGCAAATTTATAGTTATCATAAGTGTTCTAGCCCCATTTTACATGTATTTTTCATCAAATATTAGAACTTTTGGCGGCCATTTTGAATTTATGCTAATTTATCAATTATATTTTGATTTTATCACACACGGACAACTGCATACTAGATATATACATGCAAATAACATCATTTTAAGTCATATTGGCAAGTTTAAATGGGCATTGCTATATATGCTATTTTCGGTCAACTATTATGGCGGCCATCTTGGATTTTAGCCAATATTGAGCTCGGATCAATTGGCACTCGATCTTAAAATATTCAGTACCACATATACTAACAGTATGCAAAGTGTCACACTTGTTTCCAGAAGTGCACAATCATTGTGCTTAACGGCCTCACTAACTGGGTTGCTGGCAGTCTGCAAAACGTCTTGATAATTCTGGATCGCCTTCTCCAGGTCCACCTTAGCTGAGATGGCGTCCTCTACAAGTGCCAAGAATTGTTTTTGTGCATCAAACGCTGTTCCTGTGCCCAGTATAGAACTGCGAGTTTGCTTCTGTGCGCCGAGGATGGCCCAGACGTACGTGCCAATAGATTCGTTGACGCGAGTAACCCCGGCCTGCGTGAACCCTAGACCCTTATCTAACATAAATGTGGTCCACGCGTTCTGAACCTCAGCAGCCTGCTGTATGTAATCGACGTGAGCCCGTTTCGGAGGTAACATTTTACAAGAAAACACGCCACAGTGCCGACCTCCAGACACTTCTGGCCCGAAAGTCATAGTCGCGGGGTCAAAAATTCCCGGCATTCCGACTGACGATGTGGTCACCGGAGTAATCGTGTCTAAAAATCAGTCTGCGTCCAATTCCCGGACTGGCCCCGATGAATAACGTCCCCGAGGCCGGTGGTGGTAGGAAATGCTTTCTGCCTCCAGTCCGCGTCTTTTGAAACGTTAAATTCGTTACACAGTCTTTCAAACGCCATATCGGTCGTATGCGTTGGAAATGGGATCCCAGGCGTCGTCTTGAGGTAGAGAAATACCTAGTTCTTTGAGAATCCTCCTAATAGTATAATACGTGTGAAAGTTGTAGACACTTCGGAGCATGATATTCTTGGATGTTAGATGGTCTTTATGTGAAACTCCACACCCGGCTGTTGCGCACCATACAGCAAAATTTAGCTGGTTCTGCCAAAACTGCATCGGTGTGGCTTTCCACCCGTTTACCGCCTCCATCGTAGTAATCTTGGGCAGCCTATATTTCTCAAACGTGTTAGGGAAATTGGTGGCAAAGCCACTGTCCGGTCTAATCGTTACGGTTGGGTGTACAAGGCGGTTAACAACGTCTTTTTGCGTGTATTTACCACCAACTTTATACTTTGCATTAGAATTAAAGCTAAATGCTTTTGTATCCATTGAAAGATATTATTATGTTTGCTACTATCACTAATGTTCAAAAAGGGAGTTGTGAACTTCAAAAATCAATCGACAACTGCTGCGGAAAACGCCGGGTGGCCTCAGATCAATCACCTTCACGGTCGGGTGGCAGAATGTGGGGAAGAGCGAAGGGTTTTACTATGTGAAGGATGGACAACAATTAGGTGTAAAGCTGCCTCACGGACTGTGGGGAATAAGACAGCTCAAAGATTTTGTCAACTCAGAGCTTGACGGTATAAATCAACCTCACAGTATCGAATGCTACCGGGCTCGCAACAATGACCATCAGCAGTGATAATGCGGTAGTGGTCTCCCCGGGGTTGGGTATTCAACTCGGTTTTAGAGAGACATACTCCTCAAACAAAGGAGTGTTTACCCCGGGTGAGTACGTCGGTGATAACCCGGTGGACTTCGCCTTCACGAAAACTCTCAGGGTGCACCTGGATCGGGTGAACACATCGTACAACACGGTAGACGGCACTCCCAGCACATTACTGAAAACCGTGCAAGCCAGCGACTGTTTCTATGGCGAGACTGTGACCTTAGACTTCCCACACCCCGAAGATGAAAGTTTTGGAATCGGGACATATCCACGAATTTACGGTCTCTATTCTCGATGATCAAGCGAGAAAGTTGAAAAACGATTACCCGATTTCGGTAGTTCTCGAAATTTCCAATTGAGTATAGGTGCCCAATATTATAATTAATTTTATTATGAGTATATACGGACCAGGATAGTTCTTCCGATTGGGTGACAAATTCAAAGAATTTGGAACCGGCAGAAGGTGGATTCATCCCGACAGAGGGAGACTTTTTAACTACTGGAAAAACCAAGGCCCTGATCAATAAAACCATATCGAAGGTCACAAACGGGATTCACAGGAGTATATCAGATGTTAGAGTAGAAGTGCTGACGGCGACTGCACAAATTGAGGGAGTCCGAACGGATATTGAGAAAGATCAGGCGGCTTATCCGCTCAGAGGACTCTCTCATCAGAGAAACGGAACTAAACGAACTAGGTAAAAAAATAACGAAATTTCGAAAGAAAAGAGAGCAGGTCGGATATTGATAAAGTCCGAGAAGACCACCAGGCGGCCCTTACGGAGGGTTATGATACGTTGCGCTTAGAGGACTCTCTCATTAGAGATGCGGCACTTACCGAACTAGATAAAAAAAATAACCAAATTTCGAAAAGAGGCCACGTCGGGTATTGAGAAAGCCCGAGAAGACCACCAGGCGGACCTTACGGAAGCTTATGAGGTGTTGCGCTCAGAGGACTCTCTCGTCAGAGAAGCGGCGGTTGCCGAACTAGATAAAAAAATAAAAAAAATTCGAAAAGAGACCCGGTCGGGTATTGATAAAGTCCGAGAAGACCACCAGTCGAACCTTGCGGAGGCCCTTGCGGAGGCTTATGATGCGTTGCGCTTAGAGGACTCTCTCAACAGAGAAGCGACACTTACTGAACTAGACGGGAAAATAGCCGAATTTCTGAAAGAGACCCGGTCGGGGGTTGAGGGGGTCCGAGAAGACCACAAGGAGGCCATTGCGGACACAGGTGGAAGACTCGGACCTATGACACCAAAAAAATGCCTATTAAAAAAAATCCCATTACCCCACCCACTTGGTCTCGTACAGTACTATACGTTAATTCAAGGTGAGCATAAATAGCGCTATTATAGAAAGAGCCCTCTTTTTTCCGGTTCGCACAAACACAATAAACATCGATTAAATGTATGAAATATGTCTCTGGCAATCGATAAAGGTATTAGGTGTGTGAATATACTCACTTCAAATCGCTGTTTCAAGTATTTATTGAGTTATTCGCGTTTTGATTACCCCATCCAAAGCGAAAGTTGCGTGTACGAAAGAATCTCACACAGAATCGAATGCCGTCCGGCGTGGATTATCGGTCATATTTGACCAATAACTGATCGACAGCTCAAACTGAAACATGATCGTATAGCCGCGACCAAAGCTCTTGAGGAGGCCTCTTATAATATTCGTACTGAGGCATATAACGCAAACAGTGCGCTTGCCGGAATAGTGCGAACAATGAAAACGCTAAAACGTGCCATAACAGTTTGGGCTGAGAAGCGGGGCCCATTGGTTGAGGGGCACTATGAATATTCGTTCGGTGCCAAAGCGAGTAATAAATGTGGGGGATACACTATGACAGCCGCAGGCTGAATGGCGGTCTGCTCGGTTAATGGTAGTGTTAAACCTGTGGGCGCGGTCGCGATAAATATTGTAGTAGATGGGGAAGAACGGGGGGGGGGGTTGGAGTCACTAAAATCTCTGGAGATAGTTCGACGGTGGTTTCGTTCTCCGGTTATGATCGAATTAGACTTTCCAAAGGTAGTGTTATTAACTTTGTTACGAAAATCGGTGACCCAGAGAGTTTTTCCACTATTGTCTCGTTGTTAATTGAACTTATTTTGTAAATACTAATATATTGAAATAAATTTGTAAAATTTAAATATGAACGAATCAACGCTTCCAATTGTCAATACCACTCCATCAACACTGTGTACAATTAACGAAAGAAGTTCAGATTTTAGGTTGAATAATATCGTCGCTATGCAGGATATTTTTAGTTAGAGAATATACAAATAGAAAAAGAAAGCTAAAAAATATAGACGCGCGGTGAACATGGCTGAAGTATCTAGCACGGCTCTGGCGAGTGTTTCTGTGTTGTGTGGGGCGGGACAGCTGCAACTATATCCACCATTATAACGGTTTCCCGTAGCGGGGATTTTATGTGCGGTGTCGGCCGTTTCTGGGTTGTTGTGTATGGTAATTAGGGCGTCGTGGAAAGCTCGAGAAAAAATGTAGAAAACATGATAGAATCATCCGTCGCCAGGTCGAAGAAAAATACCATCGACGTTATGGTGTCCAAAGCGTTGGCCGATAAGAAAATATCAAATTTAGAGTTTGAATCCGTGGTGGAAAGAAATGGGGAGATATGAACAATTAAAAAATGATATAAGAATCAAGGCGCGCGCCACCATGCCCAAAATTGAGTGTACTGATTGGGATAAATTTAGGGAAAAACTTGGAGATAAAGTCGGAAGAAATGTTACAGCACCATTGTGATATTTTATAAAATAATTAATTTTATAATTAATTTAAAGAAAATTATAAAATTAATTATAAAATTAATTATATTGGTGCATTAAACAATTTATTAATTAATTTTAGGAAAATTATTAACAATTTAAAAAGAAAAAAAAGAAAAAACGTTTTAGCTTCCACCGAGGCTCGAACCCGCGCCAGCAAAACCCTTCTGGGTCCACCCCGCTAAGCCTTCATTCTCATTCATTCATTCATTCTTTTCTTTTTGGCTTAGCGAGGTGTATGTAGCTACCCGTACTGCACACCCCCATCTTTCGGCTGATCTAGGAACCAGTGTCGAAAGTCTAGGCAACCTTGGAAGTGTCAGCACGGGTGCACCGAGCGCTCATTTTTCGTCAAGGGGCGTCCCCCAAGACAAAGTATTGTTGTTAATTTTACATATATTAAGCTAAAACCGTGTTGTGCAATATCAATATTTACTCTCTTTTTTTTTATTTGCTTTTTATATAATAAGTTCGTTTTTTATTTAATAATATAGTTTATAACGTTCTAAATTATTAAAAGTAAAATTAAAAAAATTAAAAAAATTAAAAACATGCCAACCAATCACAATGTAAGAAATACTTCCGGAATATCGATAGCGGGTTGTGTAATACACACCCACGTGTGTGTAGTATATATTTACAGTGTGTTTATGTTTCATTCCGGAATATCGATAGCGGGTTGTGTAATACACACCCACGTGTGTGTAGTATATATTACAGTGTGTTTATGTTTCATCCCGGAAGACGTAATCGTGTAATCTCTCTATAAAATGGACACTTAATATACGTGTAAAGTAAGGACACATAATTTGCGTGTTTATAACACGTGTAAGTGAAACATTGTCGTCTGCTTGGTGTTGTGATTACAACATAAATTTATAAGTGGTATCGTAGAAATGTACGTTCGTAAACGAAATCGATGGGTTTTAATAGTTTTTATATAACGCCTTAGTTTCATATCCGATACGCATTATCTGTCTTAATGTTCGTATTTGCCTCTTGTATAGTTGACATAATTGCCGGTATAATATTGGAAATGTAACGTTTTTATCGGAGCGTAATAAATTACGCTGGTATTTCATATATTCGATATCGCCTAGTGTTCTCAATTTTATAGAATTTATATACAGGATTATAACCCCGTATTCTTCGTAAACTTCTTCAACAGTCATTAAAAATTTGCAATTCAAATTGTATTGAATTATCCATTTTCTCTTTTATATTGGTACTCGTTTTTTCTGTTCAATTTTATAAAAATTAGTTTGATAATGTTTTTTACAGTGTTTTAATGCTGTAGAAACACCGTGACTTATTAGATCGATTCTATCTTTCTAACTGACTTTCCGATTTGAATTATTACTAAACGATAATACTTGCGAGCACGGAATCCCTTGTTAGACATTCGATGAGTAGCCTGAGTGCCACCGCATGGTGGACATAGCAATGACTCGGCTTTGGTCCCTACCCCACAATGCCGACATGGGCGAGGTGAAACGGAACCTCTTCGCATCCATGCACGGTGATGTTTGCAATATTCGTAAATACCGGTGCGAAAACATCTCTCGTGACTACCTGTCTTCAACCACGCACAATTAACTAGAACCATTATGTTATATATATATACTGAGTATAACATAGGGATTTTTATCTCTAATAGGGTGTATCTTCTCATGTCATAAATATATGGTCTCGCGGTAGTAGTATATAAGAGTCATAATGATTACAAGTTTCGTGTGGAAGCCACCACACGTAGTGTGTGGCTTCCATATAAACTTGTATCATTATGACTCTTATATACTACTATTAGTCACAATCAATATTTGGATGCTAATTTGTAGTGTTGGGAATCGGCCCTGAAATGTTTAATCGATTAATCAGTCTCGTTACACGATCAATTAACGATTAAAATCGTGATTAATTTATTACGTGTTCTACCTTGTTAGTAGCAGTTACATAGTAGGAGTTACATATAATGTCCAACCTATGCTTTGTGTTTAATGTTATACATGTAATTGACATAACTGCTAATGCATCATACTATTTTGAGCTGAATTAAATGACTTTATGGCTGATATGGTGTTATTTATTATTTTGTACCAAGTGTCATAATTGCCCGGTCGGCTTAGAAAAGGGACCTTACCGGTAGTCACCTTACCTTTGCAACAAATATAACTTGATCATTAGAGAACTCTTCCGCTGCCACTTCATGGTCTAAGCTAGAGGTGGTAAGCCTGTCTGAATGTATGGGGATCGAATCCCATATTTCACCTATATAGATGGAGGGAAAGTCCCAGATCAGCTGCTCATAATTATTATGTGCTTGTATCATTAATGCTACCGGTACTCCATAGCGAACAGTGTATGTCCTGATCAGACTGCACAGATGCTAATCTGGGTCTACGCTGGTTGCATATGTTGTATGGACCTTTTTCTCAGCCGAGGGCCAATAAGGCCACATGTGTGCGACTATTAAAGTGATCTATATAGTAATATTGAAGTTATGGGATGATGGAGAAACTGTTATAATCGTTTTGACACAAAAGATCATGGACAAGCAAAAATATGTACGTACCAGTACGTACGTATGACGTATGTACAGATGGAACCTCAACAAAGAAATATGAAAAGTCATGCAGAGCATGATGTTATTAGCCGATCAAATCAGGGTAAAGTGCATCGAACATATGTAGGTGTCTCTGGTAACATTGTCAATGGTAAACTATTTTCGACCACAGTTCTGTACCCAGCGTTGACATTTTTCTCGATTTTGTGCAGGTTTTGGAAACCCGTTCCCAAATCCATCCAATAGCAGCAATGCCATAGCAGCAATGTTTTG
Source organism: Conchocele bisecta (assembly GCA_029237695.1). NCBI lineage: Eukaryota > Metazoa > Mollusca > Bivalvia > Lucinida > Thyasiridae > Conchocele > Conchocele bisecta. The sequence continues at coordinate 54,114,249 of CM055267.1, forward strand.
TTGTCACCATTATGTTGCGAAATATTCCAGCGTAACACCTGTACTGTATGCTCTATTTATCTACAAATTACACTCCGCAATACACAAAGTTGTAGTCACTGTGTGTGTGTTTGTCGGAATTCTGTGGCAGCATGTGAGTGGGCGGAGCTACCAGGGCTATATATATCTAGCGGTTACAGTGTAATCTAAAAATAGACGCAAGCTCCTGCGTATTCAGGCACATGCCCAGATTGGCCTAATGTGCCCCATCCGTGATTTTTTTGCGCGATGTCGGGCGCAAGACAATCAATAATTTGCGGCATTGACAATAATTAAGGGGGATTGCCGCAATCGCGCGTGCTGGATGCATCCCTGCCATCCCTGCATGATACGTAAACAAATCAAAGTTGGCTATGAAGGGCAATTCTTCGTTTTGATTGGTGGACAATTTTGTGAATATTAACTAGCGTCAAATGACGCGCGTACGCGATCCAATGGGATAAACCCGAGATGCTGGGATAAACCCGAAAATGCTGGGGTTACTAGTAAGGAGATTTTGAGCAGAGGTCGATTATAAATTAGCCGAATAAACACATTTTACGCGATTATACGTGGCTGAAACTTGTTCTGTTTAATAAATAAAAGCTTTAAATTAGCCCAATAATCGGCGTATGTTGGCGTATATGGCCATTAGAGCCAACTATGGACTTCAACAACAATAACTTCCGGGTTAAATCTCTTCAGGCGTTCAGCTCATTAAGTATTCAAAATTGTGTTATTTGGCTATAAGTAAAGTTTTAAACGGAGATAATTGCCAAAAATGCAAACTTTATCGGTTGGTGCAATTTGGAAGTGATACAGAAAAATTCGCGTTCGTAGATTACCGAATAGCGGAGAAAAGGGTTGCTACAAACTTTTTCAGAATTCGATGGATAACCAACATATTAGCCGATCTATAAATAGATCGGCTAATAATGACCCCTTGCTACCATAACAAGAAAAGCAGAAACAAGAACGGTACAATGGTGTCGGCTAATTCTGTACACCTAAGGCTTTCCAAACAAATTAATATGTTTAAGATAGTTTGACGTAGAGATAGTAGGTAGCCAAAACCTTTAACTCAAATCTCGGACAGACAGACAGACATGAGATGCATGGACACAGTATCATTACAGCCATAGTCTGGGGTGGTAGTGCCTTGTGGCTGTCCCATTTCAAATAAGCATTGCAATGATAAGATAAATGATACAATGTGACTCGTGTCAATGCTCAGTTTAACTGGGACGAATGACGTTGTCTTATTGCTATACCCCACCCATCTAATTTGTGTATGAAAAATCTTACCAATGAATTTGTATTGCTTGAAGCACAGTTTGCAATAGACAGTGGTCATTTGTAAATTATCCTTGGCTGGGGGTTTATCAGGATCTTTCACTTTAAACCCAAACCCCTCCCACACAGCGGATTGTTTCTGCTTCCCTGGCAAGTGAAACAAACGATTTGCATCCGACATTGTTGTCGTTGTTGTCTGCCGTAAAAAGCAGCCGCTGTTTTTTGGGCACTTTTTTTTAGTTCACCAAGAAAAATCATAATTTGTCGACGAACGAAAATTATTCGTCGACGATCATGTCGGTGATGTTTTCCAACGACTCGATTAATCGGAACATCACTACTAATTTGAATTGAATTCCAAGTCGAAAAGGGGGAGATAATCCATGACCCGGGGTCGAATCAAAAATCGAAATAAACTTTGCACATCTACTCATCATGAGGAAGCTACAGCTGAATCTCGTTATCTCGATATCGTTTATCTCGATATACCTGCTTATCTCGATATACCTCCCAGGTCCCGGCAGAATTCCCTATATAGATCATATATTTTACTCCTGATAACTCGATATCGGATATGTCGATATATCGGTTTAGTCGAAGTGGAAATCGAGCCCCGATAGTATGTTACCTTCACATTTGTATTCTGATATGTTGATGCGAAAATTACGAGCCCGGTGCCGCCAAGTCTGAATCAGCGCGATTATCTCAGGTAAGTTTTCACACTTCGATAGAAACCAAAGACACCGCCGCCGCTAAAATGCGTTTAAAGTTGCAGGACCAGTTAAAGCAGTGCACTTAAAACCATAATTAATCAATTAAACTTAATGTGATATCAAATCTCTTTTAACAGAAAAATTAATTAAACAGTGTAGCAATAAGTAAATCGTCTGTTAATTACGAAAACAGCTTAGAATGAACTGAAGCCATGATGTATGAAAACACGGAAATAAAGTAAAGAGGCATTTTTGGTCCACAAGGCCTGCTGGGTTTTTAATTTCTGCCTGTCAAAATCAAATCTTACTGGCCTGTGGCGTAGAAAAGTGAAAGTATTTAACGTCCAAGCAACAGCCGAGGTCATACAGACATGGGACCACAGTTTAAAGTTGTATCCCACAGACCAGTGGGATGGAAATACTATGTTAGTATCTTTCACTCATAGAATGAGGATTGAACTCACAGCCTCCAGTATTAAATTCCAATGCCATATCCCCTCGGCCACGGCCCATCCCTCCTGTGGCATAGAATAAGTATGGACTAGTGTGGCTTAAATATGCACAGATAACACTTACCATCAAGAGGTACACTGTTATATTGTTTCATAGCCTTTTGTGCATCTGACCGTCTCTCATATATCACCTCGGCTGTTCCCAATGACCGGCCGGATCTGTCGTAGTGTACAGTTGCCTTTCGGAGTGGACCAAATTCAGCAAATAATTCCTGCAATCAAACAAGTCCTCACATGTGATAAGTGTCGAAACCATACCTGCTTGAGGAATTCAGCTGAAATTTACTATTTTCATTTGTGATGAATCTTTGTCTTCAGACTGCCTGACCAAGTAAATGGAAGACGATCATCTTAAATTTAAAAAGAACATTTCATGCAGCAGTAACTGGTAGACACAAAAAGCTGTTTTGTTTTCCCCCATATTTGGCGAAACTAAGTTCCTTTCTTACAAAAGCTAGACGGCCGGATTACCTAGAACATAAAATACACTGGACACAAATGTCCATGTGACTGGAGAAAGTTGGGTCAGCGTGTAAGTGCACACACGAACGAACACGACAGGTTGGTTCCAACCTGTCGTGTTCGTTCGTGTGTGCACTTACACGCTGACCCCACTGTTTGTTTGTTTATTAGTGCTTAACGGCCTATCAACAGCTAAGGTCATGTAAGGCCGGGCAAACGGGTTCGATCCCATTTTAACCTGCTACATTGGGGGGAAAATCCCAAAATAAGAACGGAATATTTACATCGAGAACAAATATATTCAGCCCTGAAATTAGAATATCCTGACCTGGTGCCAGGTCCATACCACACCTAGTCACTTGGCCCCTTCCCCTAAAATAGGATTACGAACATTGTAATACTCACATAAGGGGTATAACCAGATTCAAATGTCACATACAAAATGCCAAAGACGTATGTGAGGGCCAAACCAGGTCTCCAGTCGGGATTCCGGTAAGGATGAACCCCGATCGTTAAATTACCCATCGCGTGCTCCCACCTGCCACCCACTGCTGACCCCACTGTACATGATTGTGTTGACTGTAGCTCTTGATGAAATAACACTCCTGTGGTCTGATAACTATCTGCATTGCTTGCTAGAAGCTTAACGGTCATTTCATTGATAGAATAGGGAACAGTGCAGATCCTGATCAGACCGTGCGAATGCACAGGCTGATCTGGATCTACACAGGTCCCAAAATTCATAAGCCACATTTCTACAGTCACAACCACAAATGATGACAGAACATTCCTGTATCCACCTGAATATCTGACTCGCTGACACCGAAGTCTAGGTTGGATATATGTAATTTTGCTGTGCCCGCGGGTGCCATGCCGCCTCCACCTCCACCTCCCGACGCAGGTCTGCCGGGCCTCCGGGACACACCAGAATCTCCTCTGTCTTCGTACATGTCATGCTGCCACACATCAGACGTGTTGTTTGGTGACTGAAACACACATGGGAAATTGCATACGCAACCCAAGAATAAACACAATGCCATCCAGTACTTTACAAATCATTTTTATGCAGAATATTTCACATTTAGAACGATGAAAATACTAAATGGTGATAAGAATATTTATTACTGACCATTCAACATTATAAATCTGCATTTAAAATTTGATTTACCGATGGAAAATTTAGTTGTTTGAAGCGTTAAAAAATTATTAAATTATATAGTAAAACAGGTAATTATCCCCCTTGCCCTTAGGTGGTGCAGATGCGCGAAATTGACGAAGTCCGACTTCCATAATACCAATTTTCGTACAAAGATACAGTATGTTGTTCGCCATCTGTGTTTACACTATCAGATGCACAGTGTTATCTAAAAACAAGAAATGCGTCTGTCGAACGCGGATGCCACCTGCAGCATATTTGAGAAACTGTGACAAAGTGGTTAACCGAAAAGTGTGACGGACGGACAGACAGACGGACGGTCCAAATACTATATGCCACCCGTTTCTTCGAAACCCGGTGGCATAAAAATGTGACATTACCTCATTTACTGACGTCAAAATGTCTTCTTAAACTGCTTTCAATGTTCAGGGAATTTTAACTGGCTATGGGCATAGCAATGACATTTAAATTTGATTAAGTGCCCAGAATTAGCCGGCAATGTATATGATTAGCTTTATTGACAAATATTCTGGAAGTCGGACTTCGTCCATTTCGCTCATCTGTAGGTTATCAAATAACGCGCCATTTTAAACGGGGTTAGATTACCCCCAGCGCTTGTCAGTGTCGGAAGTAATTACGATTTTCCTATATAATTAATCATTTTTAATGCTTCAAACAAGATAATTCTTATTGTGTGGAAATTTTTGAAGACATTTGAGTGGAGGAGGACTAGTAGAAGCAAAAAGCTACTCGCCCTTACATGTACCAATTTACCACTCGCCATGTACAATACATCAGAGCTCCAGCTCAATAAGTCGATTCTAAAGCACCCAAAGTTGATCAAATTACGCACCTTAACTGGAGCTCTGATACATGTAAATTTAACTGGAGCTCTGATACATGTAAATTTAACTGGAGCTCTGATACATGTAAATTTAACTGGAGCTCTGATACTAAATGGTCTGATATGTAAATTTAACTGGAGCTCTGATACATGTAAATTTAACTGGAGCTCTGATACATGTAAATTTAACTGGAGCTCTGATACATGTAAATTTAACTGGAGCTCTGATACATGTAAATTTAACTGGAGCTCTGATACATGTAAATTTAACTGGCGCGAAACATTATTTTCCCACCTGCTGTATACTATTGTATCTTCTTTAACTGTGTATATGCAATTAAACAGCAATTATGGCAATATTTTAGATGGCAAATTAATCTGTTTAAATTTACTTAAAACACCATTTATGAACTTTGAGGTGCATAAATTCTGTATATTTAGTTAATACCCAACTGAAATATAAAAAAAATCGGGTTCCGGTAACATCGATTGGAAAAAGTTTCAAAAGGACGAAACTATGTAGGTACGAAATCGCCAAAATTGTCTGACTTGTTCATGTTTTCTGACAATATAATTAGCCATATATGGTTGAAATAAATAGTTAGTAATGTAATAAACAGTATTTGTTTTCGGCATCAAAGGATTTCATCAGAATATATCAATTTCGTATGTAATTCTGGAAAACCAGTTTCACAATTTTCGGTGAAAAAGAAATGTAGGCCACGACTTGGTTCGTTAGGCGGCGTCTTAAGTGGGTATACCCACAATCGTAGCTAACGATTAGATGCTATTTTTATTTCGAAAATGGAATCCCACATAGCGTCATTGTAGAAAACTACGAAATTTGTTCGCCACCAGGCGACCTAGCTTGCAACCCAGAAAAGAATCGCACCGGGCGCCCGTTAAGACTCGATATTGTTTACTGTGTTAAACGCGCATTTGCATGTTTGTTAGTGAATATTCGGAGGGGAGTTAACTCTACCGGGAACGCGCGAGAAGGGAACTTGGCAAAAAGGGCTATTGATCGACCGACCCGCACTTGGCTTCGAAAAAATAAAGTGCGTGCCAACAGTACACACTTCAAGATCAATCACTGATATATCTATATATCGCCAACGTTTTTGACGACAGTAACTTGTCAATCATGCCTCAGCTTAACTTCGCCACATAAATAACACGTGTTTTGAACTGGCAATTATAGTAGCGAGAAGCAATGTTTGGATAGGGGATTAACTTAATCCAGTACATTTTTTCCCAATAAAAGTAGATTAATATTGTAAATAATTGGAAATAATAATATTTTTATATCTTAATGCACATCGGCATTAAAAATATCAACTCTGACCTAATTCCTTGAATTTTAGTGTTTAGCTGGTGACGTTATTAACAAATTGCATGCTGGGAAACGTGTATTACGAACTTGAGTACACAAAATGGCGACCGCCACGGCAATATGCATGTAGCGAGGTCAACACATTTTTTAAAAAAAAACAAAATACACATAAAACTTTATATTTCTGGAAAGAATACACAAATACAAGTGTAAATTTGCAATTGTAGAATTGACAGAATGTCATATATTTATGAAAAGTGTGCACATATAAACTGAAATATGCCTTTATATTCCATATGACATATTTTGAGACAAATATACCATTTTGAACATCAGCCTTATGTAAATTTCGCATGTCATATTTGGAACAGTTATGTGTATATAAATATGGTATATAGCTTCTATAATACAATACCGTAGTGATGCCAAAAAAGCCAATTAGCGGAGATTAAGCAAGTTTGTGTTGCCATGGTAACTAATATATTATATTTCGACGAGTAACCGTCACAAGTTACATTAATTTATTAATTTTAAAGAAACCATTTCATACATAACATTTTTATTTAATTGGATTATATTGCAAGTACAACATGGTTAAGCTTTTTTCACTCAAAACTGTCAGATGAACGGTTACCATGGTAACTAACATGAATGACTTATAAAGTTACATGGTCCTCCAATTGGGAAAGATGTTTGCAGTGTTTATGTATACACGTACATGTATTTATTTCGTGTTTCAAATTAATTGAACAGTAATAATAATAATAATTGAATCGAACTTCCCCAAAGAAACCATTTCATACATAACATTTTTATTTAATTGGATTATATTGCAAGTACAACATGGTTAAGCTTTTTTCACTCAAAACTGTCAGATGAACGGTTACCATGGTAACTAACATGAATGACTTATAAAGTTACATGGTCCTCCGATTGGGAAAGATGTTTGCAGTGTTTATGTATACTAGATTGGTCAGTAAGCGAGGCTTACGGAATACCCCCCGCGTGGGCCCAGGTACCCCTAAAATATGTAAAAATTTCCAAGTGTGTGGGCTTGTGACCTTGACTCTGGGATTGGAGCAATGAGTGTGTGAAATGTGAAGCAGATCCGAGCAAGGAAGTAGAAGTTATAACCGATTTCTCTGATGTTAAGTTTTGTAAAGAGATTACCGTATAACCTCGAATTAACGCCCCCGGAGGCGTTACATTTTACAAAAGGGGGGCGTTTATTAGCCAGTAAAAAAATTAATAAAAAAATTACCAAGGACCGCCAATTTCAAACACAAATAAGGATTTAAGGATTATTTGTGTTTGAAATTGGCGGTCATTGATAAATTGTTGTTTTTTTTAATTTTGGTGGGGGGGGCGTTTATTAGCCAGTAAAAAAAAATAAAAATAAAAAAAATATAAAATAAAAAAATTACCAAGGACCGCCAATTTCAAACACAAATAAGGATTTATGGATTATTTGTGTTTGAAATTGGCGGTATTTGGGGGGAGGGGGGCGTTTATTAGGAGGGGGGCGTTAATTGGAGGTATACGGTATGTATGTGACGTTGACCTCGAGATCAGCGGGGATTTGTCACAGCATATGAAATATTAAAAATTTTCAATGAAAGAAATACAAGTTATAACATATTTCTCTGATGTTAAGTTTTGTAAAGAGACTAAGTATGTGACCTTGACCTTGGGATCAGCGGGGGTTGGACAGTCGTAGATTTGTCACAGCATGACAGCATGATAGTAGAACCTTAGAGGAATGCACAAGTGAAATAATAAGAATTTTCAATGAAGGAAATAGAAGTTATAACTTACTTCTCTGATGTTAAGTTTTGTAAATAGACTAAGTATGACCTTGACCTTGGGATCAGCGGGGGTTGGACGGTCGTGGATTTGTCACAGCATGGTAGTAGAGCCTTACAGGAATGCATGTGTGAAATATGAAGCATTTTAGATGAAGGAAATAGAAGTTAGAACAATATTTCTCTGATGTTAAGTTTTGTAAAGAGACTAAGTATTTGACCTTGACCTTGGTATCAGCGGGGGTTGGATGGTCGTGGATTTGGCACAGCATGGTAGTAGAGCCTTACAGGAATGCATGTGTGAAATATTAAGCATTTTAGATGAAGGAAACAGAAGTTATAACAATATTTCTCTGATGTTAAGTTTTGTAAAGAGACTGAAGTATTTGACCTTGACCTTGGGATCTGCGGGGGTTGGACGGTCGTGGATTTGGCACAGCATGGTAGTAGAGCCTTACAGGAATGCATGTGTGAAATATTAAGCATTTTTATTTTGATGAAGGAAATAGAAGTTATAACAATATTTCTCTGATGTTAAGTTTACGGACTAAGTATTTGACCTTGACCTTGGGATCTGCGGGGGTTGGACGGTCGTGGATTTGGCACAGCATGGTAGTAGAGCCTTACAGGAATGCATGTGTGAAATATCAAGCATATTAGATGAAGGAAATAGAAGCTATAACAATATTTCTCTGATATTAAGTTTACGCGGACGCACGGACGGACGGACGGACAACCTGACTCCAGTATACCCCCCCCACAACTCGTTGCGGGGGGTATAATTATGCTATCTTAATTATTAGGTAATTTCACCAATAATTTTGGATTAATAGCAAAGTGGCTGGTGGAGATTAGCCATTACCATTAGGAATATTCTTTAATAAAGTCAGCAGCGGCGATTATTTGAACAGTGTGATATAAGAATTTCACACAACGGCCTCGGATTAATTAGTAAGCTGCTCAGTCAATTAGTCAGACTAAGCTGTTTGAACTACAAGTGCATTACCGAATAAATTGTTCCTTTGTTTGCTTCAGCAAATCAGCCCGATTTATCAATATCTGTTTGAAATTCTAGTTAATGACAAGTAATTGGTTCAAAGTTTCGGCTCAGGTAAGTAGTGGAGGCAAACTATTATTCACCTTAATTTTTTTTAAAAATTTTGGTTTATGTTTATTGGTGATTAACGGCCTATCAACAGCTGAGGTCATGTAAGGCCGGGCAAACGGGTTTGATCCCGTTTTAACCTGCTGCATTGGAGGGAAAATTCCAAAATCAGAACTGAATATTTACATCGACAAACAATATATTCAGCCCTGAAATTAGAATAACCTGACCTGGTGGCAGGTCCATACCACACCAAAGTCACTTGGCCCCTTCCCCTAAAATAGGATTACGAATAATCGTAATACTCACATAAGGGGCATAACCAGATTCAACTGTCACATACAAAATGCCAAAGACGTATGTGAGGGCCAAATCAGGTCTCCAGTCGGAATTCCGGTAAGGATGAACCCCGATCGTTAAATTACCCATCGCTTGCACCCACCTTCCACCCACTCACCTTATGTGAGAATTACGAATGCAATTTGCTGATAATTGGGATTGGGATAAATCTGTAATATTTAACTTAATTCTGTTTTCCTTAATTGAATGCTTCAATAATACACGGACATTTAGGACACATATTGTATTATATATTTATCGTATATTTAATAAACGTCAAGAAACTTCTGCCTTAATGTTTTCCCTCTAATTCCCCAAGATTGTTCTGGTACTTCAGTCTTGTTTGAATGCAAAGCTCAGGCCAAAAAAAAAAATTCATGATGGTACATCAGTTATTAAAAAATACATACAATAGTATGGGGTGCGAGTTGGGGTACGAGTTGACCAGATAGGGTACAAGTTGACTCGAAACCCAACAAAGCACGTGAGACCTATGCATGACGTCGAAGGCGTTGACTTGTATTCATGACGTTACATTTATTCATACATACGACAGGTCAAAACTCAGTACGGTACAGGGGCATTGGTTTCAATTCTAGGGCAGCAGTAATTAGAAAATACTGACGTATATCACATGTTTATGCATAAAAATAATACACTGCAGCTCCATTATAACGCGGTCGCATATAGCGCGATCTCCATTATAACGCGGGTCTCTCGTGGATCCCAATTTCTTTTTTTTAAATCGAGAATTTTTTTTTTAAAAATCGTCGGACGTCGTAGTCATCGTGTAATTAGTTGATTCGTGATTTCTGTAAGTTTATTCAAACAACGAAGTTCAAAGTCCATGAAAGGATTATTATTAGTATGTTAGCAAATGTAATACCTTTAATCAGGTAATCATGTTAATAGGCATATTTATTAATCAATTCAATTACCTTAATCCCAATTGACATGTATTCGCGAAGTAATGGTCGTATCAAAGGAGCATGCCACAGGTCACAAATTCCATGAGCACCATTTCTCCAGTCACGTAAATGTACCGCTTTTTGTCACCAAGTAATGTCAATGTATCTGTTAACACATAATTGTCGCTAATAAATGGTTGCGTGTTCGATCGCCTTTCTTTTTCTTTACTCCCAGGTGTAATATTTAGTGTTCTATAAATAGACTGGTGTTTCAGCATTATCTGGGTATGGGATCACGTGGTCTATTGTTTACACTGCAGCCCACGGCATTTTTGCTTAAATCGTAAATTTCATTCATCAATATGACTGTTGCAGCGTAAATTGATCACATGACCCCACATCCTGAGATTATGCACGTGTCAACAGCTAATCGTCCGCATGAATAGGCAAGGCAGGACACTTGACCATAGGCATTATTTATTATCAATTAATCCTTTTAAGCGCCTGTTGATCGCGAGTAGTATACATTGTAATAAGCGTCTGTCTATCGCGAGCACTATACAACGTAATACCACAGCTCCAGTTAAGGTGCGTAATTTGACCATCTTGGGGTGAATTTTCTTTTATTTCTTCATTAAAAATGGCAAGTTGGGAGTGCTTTAGAATCGTCTCATTGAGACGATTCTAAAGCACTCCCAACTTGCCATTTTTGATGGAGAAATAAGAAATTTACCTCCAAATTACGCATCTTAACTGGAGCTCTGAATACGCATGATTTTATAAATAACTCATATGTTTAATACATTAATACAAGTTTGTATGTCATAGGCATTATTAATAATTACTTCTGTATAAGAACTTCTGTTATTAATAATTACTTCTTAATAAGAACTTCTGTTCAAATGGCATGAATTTATATGGGTCCGTTGCTAATGGAATTCCCGCAATAGTTGGTAACCGAAATGCGGATGATACCAGTAACCCGTGCAGTACCAGTAACTGTCCCAAAATTTTATAACGCGGTCGGATTCGATCGCGATTTGAAATCTTGGACCCGACCACCGTGTTATAATAAAGCTGCAGTGTACAAGTACAACATGAGTGTCTAAATGTATGGAGTTGGGCATGTGATACACAAATATAGTGGGACAAATTTCTCACAGAGCGGCCCGTTTTCCAACAGACAACAAAGCGAACCACAGCCCAACACATTTCTTCTAAATTACCAAAATGCACAATGTGAACAATGGCTAATTAATTGGATAGTTAACATAATGATATATTTATTAAATATTCAGAGAACTACTCCAGAGTAACTTCTGGGTCATTGTCTCCACAAGATACACTCCCTAGGTGACGATGTGGTTTGTTTTCACCGAAAAATAACGATTGCCGCGAGAATACATGAACTGACTATAATTTGGGACGACTTTATGTAGGTACGATGGGGAACGACACGTTTTAATTAACACCTGATTGATGCACTGGGGCTTCAAATTATATTAACTACATCATAGTAACTACACATCAGGCAAATATGTAATTATTGTTGTATCGAATAAATCTTACATTACAATTTATTTCGATTTATAACAAAGATCTTCTTCAAAACAAAGTGACAGAACGCGCAAAATGTTGTTGTTGTCAAGCGGATATAAGAATATTTTCGGATGACTCGCCTACAATCGCCAAAATAAGTACACCACGTGCGACAACTCTTGTTACAATGAAGTTCCCGCACTTCCCGAGAGGGCACCAGTGGGGGTTGGTATATTTGGGGCGAAATAATCGGGAATGCGCGGGCATTCTCAAAGAAATGATTTAGTAAAAATGAAAGTAGAGGAATCAAACTAACTTCTCTAATGTGAAGATTTCTGAAGCAACAGTGTAATTTTGCTATATTTGACTATAAAAATGGGCATTTTTCATCGCATTTTTTCGATACTAAAAATTAAACATTTCTTGCCAATAATTTAATACCCTATAGGGCACCCCTTGGCCTCTATCTGACAAAAAAATCAGCGTCATTGGAGTATATTTAGCCGAGCTGTTAGGGATATCCTATGACCTATATACATACCTTAAAGATTCTAATAGACATTTTCATTTTCAACGTAAAAAGTGGGGGGTGGGCGTCTATTAGAGTATGGGCATCTATTAGAATCTTTACGGTATATGAAAATAAAGATGGCGGAAATTTTATTTGCGCGAACGAATGTCAGTGGTTTATAAACAGCTATACTTGTTACATGAGGTGATAAATTCGTGTTTGTAATTCATTTCTAATTAGTTTAATAATGTATATTTCTTTTGAAATAAGTTTAAAATAACATGTTTGATATTAAAATAAGACTATAGCATGCCGATTCATAATGACTTTTGGCTGTTGACAGATATAAATAGCTGTTCTAACAATAGCGTTGACCTTGTTCTGAGTACATAACTCTAATTACATTTCATTACATTGCACTACATAAGAGTTATGACGAAGTTCTATTTGTAAATGTGCGTTTTAACGTAAATCAAAATAATGGTGATTTTTATACGTATGATGCTCAAATTACATCTACATAGTGAAGTATGTTATACTTTATAAACCATATATGCATGTGACACAAGTAATACTTCATAAAAATGGTTCTACACAGCAATTTCATGGATAAACTGAGATGTTTACTCTGGATCGCCAGTTCTTCTTACATTGCCCGGTGTCAGTATAGTTTCCTTCCTGCTGATCTATATATAACTTCAAGGGCGTTTCGGACCGTAACAGATTCGTTATTTATGTTTGATTCTTTTTGTCCCAAGTTTAAACTTAATGATATATTAACAGTGAGCATGCGAAAGGTTCATATATCATATGTGATACAGAACTTTTGCGTATATGTTGATTACGCATAGTAAAAAATGGCAAGGTTGTCCCGAAACGATTTTGGTCCGAGCTTGCTAGCGTCCGAATCGTTAAAATACTATAAATTACTGATTGAGGCCTTGGTATGTCAAAAAAATAGAACAAAAAAAACATGTACCACTTACATTTTCAATGCATTTTAAATCTTAATTACATACTTGTAATGTTATTAAATGTAGTGATTAACATTTATATATATAAGTTTACTTATTATACCCCCACAAACAAAGTTTGAGGGGGTATATAGGAGTCAGCTTGTCGGTCGGTCGGTCTGTTGGAAATTCCCTTCCGCTCTATATCTTCTACACCGATGCATGGATTATCAAATGCCTTGGCACAAATGTTTCTCAGGATGAGAAGGTGTGTCGCGGTCAATAACCACGCACCTACGTCCAAGGTCAAGGTCACAGTTGAAGGTCAAACCCATTGAAATTCCCTTCCGCTCTATATCTTCTACACCGATGCATGGATTATCACACTATGCCCAGGGTCAAGGTCACAGACTTGATGAGTTTGAAACCTTAATGCTCGGTTAAATGGCTTATAATCAAAAATGCCTCGTTTTCTTTGGCTGCCAGTGGGGGTATTCGTGTGCCGACAGGCCACATTTCTAGTTTTATTTTAAATGAGAATAATACATGAATTAATGTAGTTTTACACCGAATATAGCACTCATCAACGCATTATAATTTGAAGAGTTGCCCGTGCAATCATTCGTATTATAAGAAGACACATACAAATCAGCAGAAACAACAACAACAATGGATGTAAACAACGTTTTTGACATTGTCAAAACAAAATTCAATTTTACATTTGGTAGTCTAAAAGTTGAACAAGAAAGGGGTTTACGGAAGTTGTTGGCCGCGAAGAACGTGTGCTGCGTTCTGCCAACATTATATGGAAAAAGTGTGCTATTTTATTTGCCACCACTATGTTGAATGAGATACACGGGGTCGACACTTACAAAACAATAGTTCTGTCGCCATTGAGGAGTTTAATGGCCCAACAATCAGATTCCTTAAATAAAATGGGAGTGGCCAGTGCCATTTTGTGCTCCAACAGAGAAATGTCTGCTGAAAACTATGAAGGTATTATTTTCATACACCACATGTAAATTTATCACATGTTACTACATGAATAGTTACATATGACATTGACACACTGTTTTTCTATGTGCATACTGTGGCCGAAATTTGAGGGAGGATACTATATAGACAAGGGACAAGTGTAGTGAGTATGCACCATAGACCAGAGTGTGATGTACTGCATAGTGAGTAGACCGGGCCGTGCTACACTGCATATGTCACGGAATGAATCTAGTAACTCGGGAGAGAAGATGTGTGTCTGTGCTAGGTTAGCTCAGTCGTGTAGCGACCGCGTTTTGTAAGCGACAGGTGCCGGGTGCGAGTCCCGGGTCGGGTGCATATTTTCTCTTCCAGTCTACTTGTCACACATGTTATAAAGGCAGTTTCAATAATTTACCCTCGTAACAGTAAACTCTGTAGTTGTAGCAACTCTTCCCCTTTTTGCTACAACCGAGGGCGGAGGTGTCTTGGCCGTCCTCTTCTTCACTGCTGCATCTATGCGTACTGATGATGCACATTGTTTCTTTTTTTATATATTTTGTTAGCTCAATTTCTGCTTGCGACAAGGATTTTTTTAATCTATAAATTTTTTAAACTTTTCTGAAACAAGGTGTACATATAAAATCATTGTTACTTTGAACATGTTGAATGTGGTCTATATAGGTAAGAGCTTCAGAAATTTTAACACCTGCTCTTATGGTGGCCGTCAATTTTCTCTTTGTTTCCCCTTTTTTACAACTATTGAATATTACAGAACACGAAACACAAGACATAATGAATAAACACAGACACTCCAAACACATTGTTTATGTCGCCATTTTTAACACGTAGCACGGGAAGTGAAAGGGCCACAATTATGTATAGACTTCGGGAAGATAAATATGTCAATACAGATAGGGTAACGTCCAGAATTATGTCCCATTTCCCATCCAGTTCATTGACATTGACGCATATTCATATTTATCAATAAAAACATATTTTAAAAGTGTATACAGAGTTATTTGATTGCTTAAAACTTATTAACATGCGGCATATTAAATACAAATTCAACATGTCGCCAGAATATGTGGGTGTGAGTGGAGAAATGGGGATGATGGTATTTGCCACCATTGTAGATCGACATGTGACTTTGTACGTTTGGAC
The DNA here is from genome assembly GCA_029237695.1 of Conchocele bisecta. Classification (NCBI taxonomy): domain Eukaryota; kingdom Metazoa; phylum Mollusca; class Bivalvia; order Lucinida; family Thyasiridae; genus Conchocele; species Conchocele bisecta. The sequence goes on from CM055267.1 coordinate 54,129,873, forward strand.
ATCTGCGTAATCTCATGAAATATATTGATATATATTTACAGAAAATGTAATATAATTATTTTCCGTAAATGACGACAGAAGTTGAAAAAAATGTCATTTTACTTTACTAAAGAAAAGTATTGTAGATGTAGATATAAATTTTGTAAATGTATTTATTGAAATTACGCAGATCTATGTCCGAAAGTTCAAAATCCCATGGCGTTTATCATTTGACGGACATCTGTGATTTGACAATGCGATCTCTATACAAAAGTCGCTATCACGTTACGCGCAAGTGGTCTCGGGCCTCAAAACTGGGACCCCGATAATTATAAATAGATGTCACGTGCTAGTCATGTGTGATCCATCTCCCGCCATATTGAAGATGCTCTGTTTACTTTCTGCTTCGTGTGAGAGTGACCTTAGAATTTTGCTAATCAACAATTCATCAGGTGAGTTTGTGATAATATGTTTGTGTCATATTGGAATATAGTCTATCAATAACAATATAGCGAAGTATGAATGTCAACGCACTGCAGGTTTTTTCTATATTTTAGTGCGCGAATTGTAAATGCTATTACGCACATTTTTACTATGCAGCGTGGTGTAGCGAATAGGACAACCTGTTGCCTATAAAGCGGAATATGTGCAGTTAGCGTTGACCTCGCTAATGCATGTCATATTTCTTTGTGTGATGGAGTGTCAGTGTTGCATTGGCGATCTCTTCTGATTGTGAATATTTTTTAAAGATTAGGTAATGACAGAAACGATCAGGGAGTTTAAAATTTAATTTGCTTATGTTCACGAACTTCCGCAAGGGTAAATTAAAAAAAAAATGTAAGGAAAGGGAGATAATTCAAAACAATTCAACACGTGTGTCATCGGTTTTCGCGGTAGAATTGAGGCAGCCAATTACTTTCTGAAAAGGTCGACCAGCTCCACCGGTGGATCGTCGTTTTTGTACACCACCACGAAATGTTCCTCGTCCTCCTCTGCTTTGTCTGAAGCCGGTGGCGGTGCCACGGCCACCTCCTCGGCTTGCCCCACCACCCCGACCACGACCACCTCTACCACGGCCAGGTTTTCTATTCGTCGAAATGATATCGTCTAAACTCATGTCAATTTTGTCAACCATGGTTATGCACTTGTGTTCACGATTAATGTTAAAATGTTCAAGAAATTGTCACGTTCTTTATAAAAATCGGCGTCGAATGTTGATTTTCTTTGGCGGTCCCAAGCCTTCTGACTGGTTTGCGCGAAAGTTTTTGCAGTCTTTGTTTTCAGACTCCTGTTTGGTACACCAGTCAATCAATTTGTAGAAATTAAAACAACATATTTTTTACAAATAATTTCTAAAACAACTAAACTTAATCACCAAATGATTTTATTTAGCCTTTATATAGTTTAAACTTCAAAATATTTATTTTAAAATAAAGATTACAAAGTGGCTAAGTTTTAGATGCTGGCAAATGGAAGACGTAACATTCGCCCCTCAAACAACTCGCTTTAACATACGTTAATACAATTACAGACTACCATATAAAAACGTAGTTTCTTAGGTCTTTTCAAAGTTCGTTTTTTTTCTTCTTTTTTATTTTACTAATTGACTTGCTATATTGATCTTAATGATAAAATGTATAATTAAATTTCAAAGGATGTCCCATCCAAAACTGATTAAGCTAGACAACTTTTAAATTAATTTCCTGCGGGAGGAGCAATAATGTTATTCGGCAGACCATTCCAACCATCCACTATCCTGTGTCAAAACGCACTCATCTAACCTGCATCATATTAGATCTTAATGTAATGTATTCGAGAGTGGGTAGCCCTAATGTTACGTATGACTTAGTTTCCAGGTTCCCTACTAACCTGATTATTCTTCTTTGTACGTTTTCGATGACAATTTTGTGCTTTTTATAGTTAGGTGCACATATCATCCTTGCATATTCGAGATTCGGGCGCATTAGTGCATTATGCACTATCAAAAACATTAAAGGTACATGCCCACTCCGTAGGGAATTACAAAAAGTGTATAATTGTGTTGCTATTCCACCAGTTATAAAGATAACGAGTGTCTGCTATACAGATATAATCATTTAGTAATATGTATTTTACTGATAGCGACTCGCAAATGCAAATGAGGTGTGATATTTTGTAATTATATTAATTCAATACGTCACCTGAAACAAATAGCCTAGACACATTATAATGTATGATCATTGCACATCAAAACAATAAATACAGAGAATAAATAGCAATTTCCGTTAACATTTTTACGAAACATGTAATGTTATCGCCCCTGATATCAGTGTAGAAATTTACGTCCGATATAAAATGTATAATAATGTCAATCAATCCGTGGGGTAATGGTGAATGAATGTTTATTTTTCTAGAAAAGTAGACTAGTTTGAGTATTGGACGTGTTAAAAGAACTTCAAGATGTCGGAAATAGTTATATTTAAAGAATATTGAGCAATGTCATATAATATACTGATAGAGAATTTGGACTACAGTATTTCTGCTGAAATGTGCGTTTTTGAACATATTCGCGATGCATATATAGCCAGCATTTATTAAAATAACTGAAGATAACAGTGTTGCCTTGGCGAAGAGGAATTCAATTATCACTACGTTAAAGCTTCATAAAACCTGCGACATTGAGACGATGCTTATGCATATATTGGTATTGAAATATAAAATGATTTCTAACCAAAATATGTTACCCGTCATTGCAAATAGGAGCTTCGTCATGCAGCTAGCAAACATGTTCATGCCACCCGACATGTCTATGCAACATTCGTGTAGAGTGTCGAGTCGTTGTGGGTGTTTATCTGTAAGCCAGTAGGAAATACTATATGCATTCTTTAGACTGAGCGGATGCGCACGCTGTTCTTGGGCTACATTGGTCTAGAACATTAGGTTAAGTGTAGTGATACACGTATGTTGAATACATGTACAGAACAACCATAAACATAAATATTCTACCTTTAGATTCCCCTTACTGTACCATATTCTGACACTTTAGAACTATTGCACTTTATTCTTGCAAATATTATTGTAAACAAGAGCTATTTTGAAAGATCAACATGCATCATAAAAAGTGGAGTGCTTGTTTACCGCGTTGAAGGCTCCTCGGCCACCGCTGTGGGTGTGACATGTGTTTAACGTGACGTATTGCGTTAGTTATTTTCTTTGCGTGGGTTCATGTATCTCATTTTGGGTATCTTGTTCTCTATTCTAAATAAAAGGAAATGACATACTCTGAGAAACCAAAATCATAGGCACACTACGTAAAGATGTACGAATCGAAGTTCAAGAAATACAGAAACAGAACATACAAAAAGACATGAAAATACATTTTGATAATGCAAGATTCATCAAGCAAAAAGCGTCAGAAACCATTAGCAGAATCATTCTCCCAAAAGGATTTAACATGGTAGCAAAGGGAAATAAACAAAGCTGGATTAAAAGAGCGAATGTAAAACAACAACTGACAACATGTTGCCACAAGCATCAGATACAGATACAACTGTTACTGGCTGAATAATATTCGAACACACAGGTGGTGCAGCAAAGAGCGCTGCAAATCAAAATTTGTAAATGGAAATTTTAACTATGTACATATTATGGACAGTGTAAATATTAGAATAATGAATTGTGATTTTACAAGCAATTGTATACCTGTGAGTCCAGTATATGCCACTTTATATACATCACATGCTATAATAATATCAACATATGCTTGCAACATCGAAACCACAACAATATGAATTTGGAACAACATGTTAGCACTAGTGGAGAGACTAATGATATAACATAATATGTATGCAAGCGTATTTAACCAAAGAAAAGGTGAAAATAGCATACACAAATGCAGACAGTTTAACAAACAACTTAGAGGAACTACAATTAAACGCCTCAACAGAAGACACCAACATTGTTATAATAACATAAACATTACCAAACAATAGAGTGAATTTGGACATACAAAGAATAGAATTAGTAATAGAAGGGTATACGCTATTCACCAATGAAATATCAAACTACAAAAGGAGAGGCGTGTAAATATAAGTCAAAGAATCAATACATGCCCAACAAATAGTTACTGGTGTATACAAAAACATTGAAGTCATAAGCATTGGCCAGAAATTAAAAAATACAGACTGGCTTGCAATGCACTGTATATACAGATGTTCAAACAGTGAAGGAAACTATATCGAAGAAATTTCACACGTAGTGGCATCTGAACAAATAAAAAAATATGAAATTCAGATAATTATAAAATTGTTATTGGTGATTTTAACTTATGTAAGATTTACTGGGATACTGAAATGACAGACATGCATGAGAATCACCCGTCATGTTCGTTTATAGAGGAAGTGAGAGACAATTATATGCTTCAATATGTAAAAAACTGCAACATGGCACAGAGATGGAGACAGAGATGGCTGTATTCCAGACTTGATCTTCACAAATGAAGAAATTATGATTGGAACTATAGAATACCAAGCGCCCTTAGGTAAATGTGATTATCTAATTTTAAAATGTATGTTAAAATTGTACATAGACACTCCACCCTAGAAAGAAGACAGGAAAACAAATACTACAAATGCGACTATATCACACTTAATGCTTTTTTTAGGATTATTAGGTGGGACGAATGTGAAAAGTGTACACAATATAATATAACACTGCCAGAAATAAGGCAGGCATGGAAATAAGAAATGCATATGCATATAAACTAACCAAATACCACACATTTTGCAATTCTCTGCAACTTTAATTTGTCGTATGAATGTTGTGGGATATATATTCCCATAACCTGCACCCATTTTGTTTGCTCTGCATATTCACTAATTAATTTATAGGTTTAGTTATTGGTAAGAAATATAAATTCAATCACCTGTGGCCACCCTGGCGGTGGAACGAAGAGTCAGCAGCTGAAATTGAAACCACCTCACATGACAAAAATGTTCCGTAGATTAGTAAATAAATTGACCAGTGTCTGCAAGCAAAGTGTGTCTATGGCATAATTAACACATCTTGATTATTTTTAACATACTACTTTTGACTACACAGCGCACGAATAGCTGATACTTTAGTGTGGTTCAACATTAAATGCGACTAGTTTATATCACAAATGAAAAAAGCTTCTGGACATATTTGATGTCAAAAATAAAAACTGAAGACATAGTTGGAAACTTGGAGAATGACCAAAGAAACATCATAACAGATATCGAACTGCGAGCTGAAATATTTTGTAAAAATACATTCTTTACAAGTGTATTAACAAAGGAAAATACTGATAACATATCAGACATTGAAAATAGAAGATATGGTACATCACTCACTAATATAGATACAAGTGAAGAGGAACTGAAATGGAAATCAGAAAATTGATGAGGAAACTAAAAGCTGGAAAGTCACAAGGACCTGACAAACTAGATTGGTCAGTAAGCGAGGCTTACGGAATACCCTCCGCGTGGGCCCAGGCACCCCTAAATATGTAAAATTGTCCAAGTGTGTGGGCTTGTGACATTGACTCTGGGCTTAGCGGGGGCGGCACGAACGAGAATGTGAAGCAGATCCGAGCAAGGAAATAGAAGTTATAACCAATTTCTCTGATGTTAAGTTTTGTAAAGAGACTAAGTATGTGATCTTGACCTTGGGATCAGCGGGGATATGTCACAGCATGATAGTAGAGCCTTAGAGGAATGCCTGCATGAAATATTAAGAATTTTAGATGAAGTTATAACATATTTCTCTGATGTTAAGTTTGAAAAGAGACCATGTATTTGACATTGACCTTGGGATCAGCGGGGGTTGGACGGTCGTGGATTTGGCACAGCATGGTAGTAGAGCCTTACAGGAATGCATGTGTGAAATATTAAGAATTTTAGATGAAGGAAATAGAAGTTATAACAATATTTCTCTGATGTTAAGTTTTGTAAAGAGACTAAGTATTTGACCTTGACCTTGGGATCAGCGGGGGTTGGACGGTCGTAGATTTGGCACAGCATGGTAGTAGAGCCTTACAGGAATGCATTTGTGAAATATTAAGCATTTTAGATGAAGGAGATAGAGGTTATAACAATATTTCTCTGATGTTAAGTTTTGTAAAGAGACTAAGTATTTGACCTTGACCTTGGGATCAGCGGGGGGTTGGACGGTCGTGGATTTGGCACAGCATGGTAGTAGAGCCTTACAGGAATACATGTGTGAAATATTAAGCATTTTAGATGAAGGAAATATAAGTTATAACACTATTTCTCTGATGTCAAGTTTTGTAAAGAGACTAAGTATTTGACCTTGACCATGGGATCAGCGGAGGTTGGACGGTCGTGGATTTGGCACAGCATGGTAGTAGAGCCTTACAGGAATGCATGTGTGAAATAGTAAGCATTTTAGATGAAGGAAATAGAAGTTATAACAATATTTATCTGATGTTAAGTTTACGGACGGACGGACGGAGACGGACGGACAACCTGACTCCAGCATACCCCCCTCCCCCCCCCCCCGCCACAACTCGTTGCATGGGGTATAAATACACCCACAAATCCTGAGAGAAACTACAAAAACGTTACTTGAACAAATTACGTACAAATCACTCAATGAAGGAAACGTACAATAAAGCTGGAAATCAGCAAACGTCATTGTACTTTACATAAAAAGGTCATAACTCCAAAACCAATTAGCTTAACATCAGTCACATGCAAACTTATGATTTGGTGGTTAGAGATATAATAATAATATATAATGTAGCATATGGAAAGAAACAATTTATATCAGAATGGTTTTAGGAAAGGGTTCTCATGCGTTACACAGTTATTAGAAGTTTGCGATAATTGGACGAAAGAAAGGGACTACAACAATAATGTTGATGTTATATTAATCGATGTTCAGACAGCGTGTGACAATGTTTCGCATCAGCGACTATTACAACAAATGAAAGGTTATGTGATAAAGAGTAAAGTACTGGAATGGATTAAGGATCGTTAAGCAACAGGAGGCAGCGAGTGCCATTAAACAGAGCACAGTCTGAATGGACGCTTAAAACAAGTGGGATCCCACAAGGCAGTGTCCTAGGACCAACACTATTTATAATTTACATCATGCTCCTCCAGCTGTAGTAATAAAATACTGTGCAAATGTTTGCAGATAAACAGAGATTTTTGAAAGGTTGAAATCTATTCATGACTCTATATCACTACGAAATGACATTGATTCATTGGTAGCATGGCCAGCCAAATGGCAATTAACACCCAACGCCGCAAAATGTACACATATGCGCATAGGAACAGAAACAGAACACACAAATTACACAATGAAACAACCCGGTGGTGATATGGACAGTACAAGAAGAAAAAGATATAGGAGTATTAGTAGAGAATAAGCTAAAATTTACGTCACAATACAAAACTCGTTGAAAAAGGCAAACAGAATGCTCGGAGTTATGATGAGACACTTTCAACACATCGATAAAGATGTGTTCCTCAACTTATGAAAATCTCTGTATAGATCGCACCTAGAATATGCTTAAAATGTATGACTGGTAATGTAAAAAAAATGTATACTAATAGAGAATGTACAGAAACGTGCAACTAAATTAGTAAGAAACGTCAAAAAATAAATGTCACACCGAATCAAATGAAGATGCTTGACGAAACATGTAAACAGGTAAATACTAAAGAGAAATATAACGTACAGGCAAATCTCTCTTTTTATTATTAAACTGTATACAACTAATGTAGAAAATAAGAAAATGATACGTGTACGCATGGCAAATAGTATTGTAAAATGAGGACAATAAACAAATACATGTAATAAAAATACACGTGCAACAGTTATTGCATTTGAACATGGACATATAAAATATTCTCTGAAAGAAGACGTCCGAGTCATAACCCACCAAATAAAACACCTTTACACTATTTAGTGTTTCAGATATCACATATGGTAAGAGTGTAATCATTGACTTGCACATAATGTGGCGGAATATTGATACCTGGTAATTGCTTGCTGATTTTGAAATACATTGGACAATGTCCTCATTTTCACAATTCCAATGTATCCGTAAACTATTTGGTGATATTACTTATTGCATGTATTCATTGTGTCATATTTCTAATATGTGGTCCTAAACATGTGTTGGCACAATGAATACTTTGAATAGCGGGCAAATGTATTTACAATTATGAAATACCTCAGTAGTGTCTCTTCATAGTATATGTAGCCCAATTCGACTATGAAGTATCATTTCAAAACATGAATTATATGAATTTGCATGCTTTGCGTCTGTGCTCGCAGGTGCGTTTGTACGCGTGCGCAACAGTTTTCTCTATGCATTTGAAGACAATATGTGTATCAGCTCCCCGATGGGAAATTGATTTCTCAACCACATCACTGCCATTCACTGTACTTCGTGTCTGTTTCAGTGTATGGATTCCATATGCAATAGCTGTGGTTTGCCTATGTACGTTTTATATGCAATAGCTCTAGTTGTCTTGGTACAATGTTTGTCTTAAAAACCATACGCATACACCACAAATTGTGCCGAATATGAAATGTATTCGTTTTCATATGAGGATTCCATTTCAAATAATATCTTGTGAGTAAATATGGAATTCATATGCAACATCTTCATATGCATTTGGTATGCAAATCATATGAATTTCATTTGTGCTTTTTTGTTCTGTATATGAATAGCATATGTATTAATTTCATATGTGGCACTGAAGGTCTAGAATAAATGGGCAACATCTGGGATGTTATAATTAATTATTTCCAGAATAAAACGACCGGAAACAATAGTTGTTAGAATTTGCCTGCTTTGCCTACGAGTGCGTGTGGTTGAATGCATGGGTGGATTGATGGTTGAATGGATGGGGGATGACTGTATAAGCATGGCGTATGGATTACCGGGCTGGCTTTGTTTTCGTGGGCGTACGTGGAAGGTCGGGAGCAGCGTTCATGAATTACAATAAGTATGTAAATGAAGCTGCGATATAAAATTAAGTCATTTGGCCACAACGGCTGCAATGTATGACGTTATGACGTCATGTGTGTGCAATACTATAATCTAATGTGTATGGATTTACTTTTTTTTATTATTAAACTTGTTGACTGATTTCAGTAAACTATTTACATGTATAATACATATCATATTTAACATAGACGGCGAAATCGAAAACTTATTGGGTGGGGGTGGGGGGGGGGGGGGGGTAGGGACAGTCTTGAGGGCCCAAAGGACCCGATGTTGCTAGCTGCGGGGGCATGCTCCCACGGAAATATTTAAAATCTAAGAGGCGTCAAACGCCATTTCTTGCATTCTCAGCAAGTTTGAGGATGAGAATATGTGCTTTATTACAGAATCATTGAGAGGGCCACAAGAAAATTAAATTATTGGGGGGGGGGGGGGTAGGCACCCCACCGGCCCCAACTTCCGCTGCCCCTGTATTAAGCTGGCGTGGCCTAGTGGATGCGGCATTCACCTCCTCGCACCTGTGAGGTCGAATGTTTCAGCCTTCGATTGGGCCGGTAGGTGAGCTGCCAGCTAGTTAAATAAATGGTACCAATTATCTCCCTTCCTGTTGCCTGGCATATACTAGGATAGGAATTGGGAAGTACTGGTGTTCAGAGATTAGAGTTTCTCGCCCACCAGTAGCCGATTTCATCAACATTGCAAAGTATACTTATCTAGCAAAGTATACTTTGAGGGAGTAATCATTTATTTTTCCCGAAGTGCATTATTTCATATAGAACTAACCACTGCATATATTTGATGATTAAAACTATGCATAATTATTGTACTGAATTTATTACATGATCACAGCAAAAATAATGTAATACATTCAGTATAATACAAAGTAATAAATTTTTCATTAAATTGAAAATTTCTCCCGCAAAGTATACTTTGCTAGATAAGTATCTTTGCAATGTTGGTGAAATAGGCTACAGGTGCCGTGCGACAAGGATATCCGTCTAGTCAGGCCCATGTGAGATTTCCTTGTCTCACCATACACGGACTTGTCTCGCATCTAGCAACGACACATTTTCTAATAGGGCAACAGTACGGCTAATGAGTCTTACAATTACCCCATACAATAATGAATTGATGTCTATTGTTGTCAACGGTTGTTGACATGTTTATTATCACATCATACCGTCATGACGTCGGTTTAAGTTTGATGACGTCAGCAATGTGCGACGTACATTTTGGCGTCGCCAGGGCTGAATGGTGATGACATTGAACATTAATTTTATAATAATTTGTAAACGATCCACTGAACTGGCATTAGCGTCGAAAACTTTGAACCCATTTGTTGGCATGGCGAATACGTTGGGCGTATCAAACGGTGCATAATTTCAGCGAATAAAAAGTGGAGTCTGATTCAGGGTCAGATACATATTTTAAGACTCGCAAATGTGTTCAAAAGGGGCGATAAAAAGTATCTTCAACATATTCATTGGTGTAGGACTAAGAGTATTCCATATATACTCCGGTGTGTGACTAAGAGTATTCCATATATACTCCGGTGTGTGACAAGGATATTCCACCCGAGTGGTCAGAATATGTCGTCAGAAACGAGGCTTTGCCGAGTTTCTGACGACATATTCTGACCACGAGGGTGGAATATCCTTAGTCACACACCGGAGTATATCTGGAATACTTTTTCTCGCATACCTACTAAGTCCAGAATCATGTTTAGCCATAGTACGCCATCAACGAACCACCATAGTATAATACTAACTTTTTTTCTTTATATGCTATCTCCAATACAACCACTCAATCACATTACCCGTATCAACAAATAGGTGTAAACAAAGTTTACACCAACACATTAGAGTCTCCTACATTGGATCGAAACATTTAACACATAACGGCCCAATAAAAAATATGGTCTGAAGACGCCCATGACATGATGTGTAAACCCAATTACTACATACACAAAATAAAATAGGTCGTAGTTACGAGACAAACTCATATAAATATTGAAAACAAAATAGACCATATATCCTCCATTCAAATTTGTACAATAATGTTTATAGAATCATTTTATGTTTTTATTTTGAGTATTTATTGCAATTCCGAGACGCTGTCTTCAATTACGCAAATATCAGTCCGCCAAAAATTTTCACTCGACGGACATTTGTCATTTTCAACATGTTGCCGTTTTCAAGAAATTTTCTTGCTCACTGGATTATTAAACAAATATTCCAATCACTATCAAATGTCACTATACATATGTTTGGGGAAGAATCAACAAACACAAGGTAAATATTTTGCTGTCAATTACATGTGTTTTTTTTTAATAATAATCATGTATTCAGTATTCGGCCAACTGAATTTACAGACGCCCCTTACACAACTCATCCCACAAATTTACGCAAATTTGATAACATTGGATAAAACATGAACTAAATAATAACCTACATAACAAATCCAGAGCGACGTTGTTGACATTGTTGTCTACTGACAGTACTGTGTAGAGAGCATGTGTTTGTAAACAATGCAGACGACGTTTGGAAACCAATACACAAAAAGTAGTTCCGGCAGTGTGTGACAGGTCAGCCGTGTGAGATAGCCGTGTGAGACAGAAAAATCCCACATGGGCGTGGCTTCGGAAATAACATTGAAATGGACTCTGGGTATGCGAGAAAAGGATATTCCACCCTCGTGATCAGAATATGTCGTCAGAAAATCGGCAAAGCCTCGTTTCTGACAACATATTCTGACACTCGGATGGAATATCCTTTTCTCGCATACCCAGTCCATTTCAATGTTATTTCCGAAGCCACGCCCATGTGGGATTTTTCTGTCTCACACGGCTATCTCACACGGCCGACCTGTCACACACTGCCGGAACTACTTTTTGTGTATTGGCTTCCAAACGTCGTCTGGATTGTTTACAAACACACGCTCTCTACACAGTACTGTCAGTAGACAACAATGTAAACAACGTCGCTCTGGATTTGTTATGTAGGCTATTATTTATTTCATGTTTTATCCAGTTTTATCAAATTTGCGTAAATTTGTGGGACGAGTTGTGTAAATCAGTTGGCCGAATACTGAATACATGATTATTATTAAAAAAAAACCCACATGTAATTGACAGTAAACTATTTACCTCGTATGTTGTTGATTCTTCCCATTCGTGTGTATTGTGACAGTTGATAGTGGTTGGAATATTTGTTTAATAATCCAGTCAGCAAGAATTTCTTGAAAACGGCAACGGGTTGAAATGACAAATGTCCGTCGGAGTGAAACTTTCGGCGGACTGATATTTGCGTAATTGAAGACAGCGTCTCGGAATTGCAATAAATACTCAAAATAAAAACATGAAATGATTCTGTAAACATTACTGCACAAATTTGAATAGAGGATATATGGTCTATTTTCAATATTTATCCGAGTTTGTCTCGTACTGCGTCCTATTTACTTTGTGTATGTAGTAATTGGGTTTACACATCATGTCATGGGTATCTCCAGACCGTATTGTTATTGGGCCGTTATGTCTTAAATGTTTCGATCCAATGTAGGAGACTCTAATTTGTTGGTGTAAACTTTGCTTTGTTTACACCCATTTTTTGATACGGGTAATGCGATCGAGTGGTTGTATTGGAGATAGCATATAAAGAAAAAAAGTTAGTATTATACCATGGTGGTTCGTTGATGGCATACTATGGCTAAACATGATTCTGGGCTAAGTAGGTATGCGAGAAAAAGTATTCCAGATATACTCCGGTGTGTGACTAAGGATATTCCACCCTCGTGGTCAGAATATGTCGTCAGAAACTCGGCAACGCCTCGTTTATGACAAAATATTCTGACCACTCGGGTGGAATATCCTTGTCACACACCGGAGTATATATGGAATACTCTTAGTCCCACACCAGTGCATATGATGCATACTCTTAGTCTCTTGGGTTAAATGGGCTGTCCATTTTAATATTTTGCTCATTAAATCACTAACATAAACTCCTATATTGATTCACGTGTACGTGTCGCTACATATTGGCGACCAGCTACGCACATTCCTGGGTTAATCGACAGCCGATGCAGCGGGCAGCTGCCGTATAACTAATATTATGTTTAGCTTACCACAGGTGCGACGCCGTCTAGATAGCCACTGGAATATTTTATTTACTTACCTACTAAGCGGCCCCGTCTGTCGAACTGCTGAAGCTGAGAGATGTCAGTGTTGACAACTGAAATAAACATGGTATTGTGACGATGGTGATGCAGAATTATGACTGTAAGCTTAGGAATGATGGGTCGAATGATGACACTCAACGTAGACTCAAAACCGAGGCACATGGTGTTTTCTAACGTAAGTGCTTTCCAAGGAGTAAACCAGGAAAATAATGGATTTATTACAGATTTCGATTGAGTATGGACTTATGGTAGTACATATCTACTTTTGTTGAAAAGCCATAAGTCTTAGATGTGAATGAAATGTGGGCCAAGCAGTTGCTTAAACAGTATGTAACCACATATTTGTATTGGTTTTCTGAACATACCTATGGGTGACCTGAAAACAAAAGGGGGTGATAATCCATGTCATGACCCTGTCACCGGGGTCAAATACACTTGAAAGTCACTTTGGTCATATACCATATACACATACCATATGAAAGCCACATTCAAAATATGAAGTTTCCAACTAGTAGGGTTTAAATTATTTATGGCTTACAAGGCAATATTGATCAATTCAAAGTACAAAAAGAATGAGACATATCTAGGGGAGATAATCCATGACCCGCGGGTCAAATCAAAAATTGAAATGCACTTTGCACATCTGTATATCAGGTCTCCAGCTATTACAATTTAACAGTTATACTTTTTACATGGCAAACCTGCTAAATTCTAAGTACAAAAGGGTGAGATAATCCATGACCCGGGGTTGAACAAAATATTAAATTCACTTTGCACATATGCACACGGAGAGGGGTTCCAGGAAAAAACATCACCTGATGACCTACTATAGTTTCCAATATAAATAAAAAGGTCAGCATCGCGGTGAAACATGATACTTTTCAAACTTCTTAAAATGATAGAAATCGATACATTAACATAACATTGGCTGTTGAATATTTGTAAAAAGACACCATTCAGCATCACAGTGCCATTTAGCCTGTTAAAAAGTACTTGGTGTCTCAGAGCTCCAGTTAAGGTGCGTAATTTGGAGGTAAATTTCTTATTTCTCCATCAAAAATGGCAAGTTGTGAGTGCTTTAGAATCGTCTCAATGAGACGATTCTAAAGGACTCTCAACTTGCCATTTTTGATGAAGAAATAACAAAATTTCACCCCAAGTTGGTCAAATTACGCACCTTAACTGGAGCTCTGGTGTCTGTGATACAACACTATTTAGACCACATGATCTTCCCCACAAAATGTCGTCGGAATCAATGGTCCCTAGAACTGGGAAACATATTCCGATTGGCTCTTTCTGTCACATCACACAAGTTTTGCTGTAACAATGACAGCCACTTCCGCGAAATACCTGCCTGTCTGTATACATTATTAATATTTTCAAGGGTCAAGGAAAAAAATCTAAAGTCACTTTGCACATCTGCATACCATAAGGAAGCCACATGCCAAATGTGAAGTCTATTAGGGTTTTATCGCGCCTGCTTTAGCGGAAGGCGCGACTATAGTCGCCGCTTTTTCCGTCGTCGTCCTAGTCAACAAATGTCAAAATGTTTGTACAAGTTTCTTCATCATCATATAACTTTAATATTACTTTACGTATTGCTTCAATATATGGACACTTGATACATGTTAGCATTTGGAATTCACTTTTCGCATATGCACACCAGAAGGAAGCCACACACCAAATATCAAGTCTAGCTAATACAGTTTAACAGTTTTACTTCTTACAAGAAACGTGACAGACAGTCATGCGTGACAAAAACAATATACCCATTTCTTTTCCAAAAGTGGGTATAAAATATTTTTGAACCGGGTACAAAATGGTATGGGTATGAATTGATGAGGTAATGTCTAAAAAAAAATTCTGCTGTAACGTCAGTTGTTCTTTTTTAAAACTGTGATCCATTAAATCAAATACCAGGGTAGCTTATCGGGAACATCAACATCGGCAAAAGATTGAATGTTCGGTGAATAGTTACACCCCTACTTACACAGATTGTGGGGTCACATGACAAAAATTAGTGTGACATGGTCTTTGGCGTCAATGATTTTGGAGATTTTTCAGTGTTCCTTATAAACAGTGTATCTGAGAGTTTTGTACCGTACCCAATGCTTTCATATTCAGTGCCTATTTTATTTTTGCAGAGCGATTACTGAATTTATCATCTCTTTCAGAGCTCCAGTTAAGGTGCGTAATTTGGAGGTAAATTTCTTATTTCTCCATTAAAAATGGCAAGTTGGGAGTGATTTAGAATCGTCTCAACGAGACAATTCTAAAGGACTCCCAACTTGCCATTTTTTATGAAGAAATAACAAAATTTAACGCCAAGTTGGTCAAACCTTAACTGGAGCTCTGTCTTTGCTGTTCTTCGAAAACCTTGTAACTCATTTTCAGCGCCAACATTATTATGCGATAAACAATTAGTCCAAATCTCAGGGTTCAATCTAGGCCAAAGATTTAGGGAGAAGTCACTTCTCCCTCCAGGTAAAATAGGGAGAAGTGAGGGGAAATTAGGGAGAAGTGATAAAAATCATATTTTCCCTGATTTTTTCTCTTACTTATAGTTATCGCGTAACTGTATACATTAACTCTATGTTTTCAACAGCATATCTATTAGAGGGTAGAGGCATCAACATGTTGAGCCACCTCGTCAAGACGGTTTAAGTGAGCGTTAACAACGTATACTTTCATCGAGAAATAAAAAAATTAAACTTTGGTTTGGTGGGGGGGGGGTGGGGGGGGGGGGGGGGGGGGGGGGGGGGGGGGGGGGGGGGGGGGGGGTGGGGGGGGGGGGGGGGGGGGGGGGCTGGGAAGCAAATGTAGTAGATTGTAGTAGATTGTAGAATTTGAAGAAAAAAAAATAAAAAAAGATTCATCTCAAAAGCATAAAAAAAAATTTATGTTGTTACCACCCATTTGAACCTCTTTAACTGTGTACATAAATATCGTTTATGAACTTGGATGTGCATACATTATGTATATTTAGTTAATACCAAACTGAATTATCATAAAAATCGGGTTACGTTAACATCGATTGGAAAAAGTTGCAAAAGGACGAAACTACGTAGGTACGAAATCGCCGAAATTGACTTTTTCATGTTTTCTGACAATAGAGTTAGCCATATTTGGTTGAAATAAACAGTTAGTAATGTAATACACAATACTTGATTTCGGCATCAAAGGATTTCATTAGAATATATCAATTTCGTATTTAATTATTTCACACTTTTCGGCGAAAAAGAAAGTTGCAATCATGGGCTGTGTAGGCTACTGTGTAGGCGACGACTAGGTTCGTCAGGTGGCGCCTCGAGTGGGTATACCCACAATCGTAGCTAACGATTGGATGCTATTTTTATTTCGGAAATGGTATCCCACAAAGCGTCATAAGCTGACAAAAATGTGTGTAGACAACTACGTCGTATGCAGATAGACTGCGATAGTAGTCGCCTCCCATTTACCTTGAAACTAATTATTCACGTGTGTCGTCGAATCAAATTAGTCGAAGCCGACCAATGAATTAAATGAAGCTATACGCCCCGCCTTAATGACGTAAATTCGGGTCTTCAATCAACGTTCCTTGAACGCTTTAGTTAAACAATATTAAGCGCCCAGACGTGTCTGATCAGTTGATACGCATCATGGTGTCGCGAATAACAAACCGATAGAAGGCGACAATAACAAAGAAACCCCGTGGGCAAATACACACCAGGGGTCATCAAACAATCGATGCGATCCAATTTTACACGCCTATTTGGTGGGATTAGCGCATTTATGACATGCACTCGCCCCTAGGGTCTGAAATTCATAGTAAAAAAAAAAAAAATCCAGAAAATTCCAGGGCGACTTGACTTCCTTCCCCCTACGGGAAAAATAAGGCGACTTGGCCAGAAAAAAAGCGACCACTTCGCCCATGTCGCCCTCAAACATGAACCCTGAAATCTAAATAAGTTATGAGCGAAAATACAAGATATTTTAGCCAATCATTTGCCACTCTAATTGTCACTTGAAAAACTCCAATAAATTTATTGGTTCACATTTTTTTATCTTCTTTTACTTCTTTGGTGTACGGTATCGCAAAATTTAATAAAATTAACCAAAAACATTCAGAAACGGATACATGCACTAGGGTGAGTGTATTTTAATTTGTTATATAGTATTACAGAGCTCCAGATAAGTTTTGTATCTAAAGAGTATTATACCCTCATATTTCAAATTCAATGCATATTTTACTTTTAGAAATGTATTATTGATTTTCTTCCTTATTAAATAGGAAATAAATGATAAAACATAAAACAAATTAAAAAATTCACTTATTTGAGCTGCAAAAAGCAACCAAATTTGCTTTTTGCAGCTCAACTAAGTAAATTTTCAGCTTTATTACAGTATTTTCACTAGTCAATTTGAAAACCAATTGTGTATTTTCACATTGCTGTGAGTATTTTGTACTCCGACTTTTGATAATCAATGCGTATTCTGCTAAAATACGCCAATACGCTCCTTATCTGGAGCACTGGTATTAACATCTTGTACATAAAAATGACAATTAAAAAAAAAGGTACACATCATGAAATGAAATGGTGAGAAAATCCGGAATAACTTGTATCTCTAAGAACGGGAAAAAATACTATAAAAAATACTAGAAATGAAAGCTTGTAAGTCTTTGTTTCGCCTTGACCATTTAACTATAAGCGCTAACATAGATATGGTTAAAACGATAACTAATGTAGTAGTTATTTTGAAATATTATGCCAATATTAAGATATATAGAGAATAGTAGGTTAGTGCCGTGAATGGGAAAAAATATCCGGCAAGGCTCAAGAATTTCTTTATTTCTGATCAGAAGTATATGTTGTGTGACCACTCATTTGAACCGTCTCGCCGAGACGGTTCAAATGAGTGGTCACAACATATATTTTGGTTCAGAAATAAGGAAAATAGATAGAGAATAGTAGGTTAGTGCCGTGAATGGGAAAAAATATCTGGCAAGGCTCAGGAAACGGGATGGGCAAAGCTCTGCCGAGCACATCCCGTTTCCGTGCCGAGGCAGATATTTTTTCCCATTCACGGCACTAACCTACTATTCTATTTATGCCGTCAACACCTACAAATGGCTGTAAAATGCAAAAATTGTATTGACTGGATATCAAAAATGTTTCACGGCACCGTTTTTCACAGCACATACGTACTGTGTTGACGGGATAATTAGTTTTATTTGGTTCTTGAAAAGTAGACAGATTTAACTTGTGGGGTTTTAGAACAACAGCGCCAATATGTACTGCTGATATAACATAGTGACTACATGTAAATTGTTTTCTCTTGTGCAGTTACCACAACATATTCTTGTTAGTTGTGCTAATTAATCACTGGGTCTTTAACCCTTTCACCCCTAAGTAACTAGTATTACTAGTCCATTTATGGAAAGGGGATGATTTTGCTCTCAAAAATATGAAAATCACTTGCAAAAAATGCAGATCCAGATGAGACGGCTCGTCATGACCGGCTCATCTAGATCTACACTGTTTGCCAATGCCACTGTACAGGCCTGTGTTGTTGGAAGGGTTAATCGTTGGGTTTTTGAAGATATAATATTTTATTCAAACTGTTTGCTAATTTACATGAAGGCTCAAGTCAAGTCGTCTAATTTTTAGAAGTGGTGGAATAGTGACACAATTATACACTTATTTAATTCCTATAAAGAACATTTTGTGCCTACTGAGTGGGCATGTACCTTTAAGATCATGGCGGTAGTCGCATAATCCACCATAGAAAATTAGGACAAATTCTTTAAAAAAATCTTCTCACGAACAGCCTTGACCGATTTCAGCGAAACTTAATTGGCAGCAATGATCAATAGTCAGTGCTCTTTCTGATGTTGCTTCTCTGTCTCAATAAAAACATAGATTACAGCACTTAAGAAACATGGAAAATAATCAGCAGAAACAAAAATTCAGTATTGTAAGGGTTTAAGAATATAAAGTTAACATACATGCAGCGTAATTTTGACTTTGGGCTGTGTATTGCAAGATGACGCTGAATTGGTAATGACAAAATATCCCATCATATATTAACCCTTGCACTGTAATCTTAAACAATTAAGATAGCGGTGTAAGGGTTAAAACCGGACCAGCTGAAATTGACAATGCTTTTTGTATTCTCACTGATTTCGGCAAATTTTAATAATACAATGAAGAAAATACCTTGTTAAGGCCACAATTAAAATAATTTAGGTTTGCCCAAACCCGGCCCTACTTGTAAAACATGGGTAGGTAGGTAGGTAAAAAAAAATTAAATTGACAAAGAACATAATTAATACAATAAAAAATTAGGTACAGAAAGGTACAAACTCCAACAACATTACGCAAACATTGTATTAGCGAGCATACCTCACTATACCCCCAGTTACCTATGTAAACAGGGGTATGATGAGGTACCCGCGCAATAGGTAATGCGGTCAAATAGGTCACGATGCAGTGACTATTTTCGATCAATAACTTATGTTGTAAGCGATTGTAATGTGTATTTTCAATATTTATATTATTAAAATGTATCATATCGATACCCCTTTAAGTAATATTTGTATATTTTAAATGTATTGATGTTCTCATGAAGCGCATGAATATAAGTATTAATTAATCCAGCTTATATTGAGGCAAATCACACAGCCTTAAAACATAGTGCTGGAGTATAAACCATAGTATCGTATATTATTCATAAGTATATCACTATTAAACATTAATTACAATATGTATGCATATTATTAAAACAGTAGATGCTACTGCTGTTTCGCTATATGTGATATTTATAACAAATTTATTTTTTTATTCGTCCGCGTACGGATTTCTGTCACACAAAGCGCCATTTTCAGTTCATACTTTGACCTGTGCATATGAACAGGACTAAGTTTAAACAACGCTCGATTCCGTCCTATTCAAATTTTCTGCAGAATGTTCAGACTAACTACATAAATAATGCTGCTAAATAAGTGTTAACGGCTGGAACATGGTCATCACTAAAAGGAAGAAACCACAGTCGTATTATTTAAAAATAAGATTTACCCGAGACCTCATGGGGGCCGCCATTAATCCAGTGTAAACAATAGACCGTGTGATCCCATTCCCTGAGTAGCCGCTGCTTAGTGAAATGGTGTGCTAATCATGATATTATTTTCCCCAATAATTGGAAACGGTTTGAATTTCTCGGTAAAAACTACGAAAGTCATACAAAATAACGATATATATTTAACATTGGATACGCGTAAACGGTATTACTCTCTCATCGGATCGTCAGTTGTCGTCGATAGCGATTTAACGTACTGATCTGGTCTTAATTTATTGTCAACTTTCAACGCCATTTACAGAATATATGGCTAATTTGGAAATAAATAACGGCAAATTACGATGACGTCTGCTCTGAAATATCTGTCAACTTGCGGACGTAATTTAAGGAAATCGATTATATTTTAAGGCTACATCTGTGACTAATTACGAATTTATGTATGGTCTTTGGCTACACCCGACACATCACACAGATCTAGTTGTAAATACACGTCGCTTTGTGTGGGGAAAAAAATCGATAATGCATAGTTGTGTGTGACGAGGTGTTGATCTGATGACACCACACAGCTGTGACCCTTAGGCAATGTTTTGAAATTGACGTGTCGTTTTGATGTGTGCCGCAACACCTCACTGTCGGAGACAACATGACAATTAACGATATACTCTCGATTATACACAGATCTATTAGTCGGCTGGTTATTTAAAATAAAGAGTAGTTCAGTACACCTTCGCCGATATTGTTTTTAGAAAATCAGTAATATTTTCCGTAAATGGTGTTGAAAAGTTGACAAAAATTCTATCACCGTATTTAGTTGTGCCGATATTGTTTTAAAAAATCAGTAATTTTTTTCCGTAAATGGTGTTGAAAATTTAGAAAAATATATAGCCGCATTTCTCCGATATTAGTTTAGAAAATCACCAATATTTTCTGTAAATGGTGTTGACACAAAATGCAGCATTCACGCGGAATTCAAATAAAATAAAAAAATAATAATTTAATAAATAGACGCCGATGGCTACTGTGTTTGTGGCCAGTGAATTCTGGTCGTGGTAGCCACAGGCGCAGTTCGAACAGTGTTGTGAGCAGATGGAGGACAATAATTATTTCAAATTCATAAAAAAATGTTTGCTGTCCGAAAATTAATGAATTATAACAGCCAAAAAAATAGATTTTGGAACAGTAAAACATTATATGGTATAGACAGTACCTCAAACTTAAAAAAACAGTAACAAACTGTCTGTGTATATATTACTTAAACTTAAAAAAACAGTAACAAACTGCCTGTGTATTTATTACTTAAAGACAGACACTTTCATTGTTGGTAAGTTTCTATCAATTTATAGGTATTTTTATTAAAATCATAAAATTGTGAAAATATTAAAATCACAAAAATAATATATATTGAGAAAAAAAAAATACCACGTCGAGGTTTGAACCCCGACCCTTTCGGGAATCGGTAATTAAAATCATTGAAGTTGGCGATCTTAACCTCACGACTATTGCGACATTTACGACAATCACAGTTATACAGAAGTGCTATCAGTATTACGCAAACATTTGAACGTAATAATTATTAAATTATTTGCAACTCCATCTACAACGATACCGTTACAGAGATACGCTATTGAAACAACATGTATTAGTACCCATAACATAGCAAAGTAATGTATCATTATATATCACAGGAGATAGCTTAAAACTATATATACTAGTCATAAACAGAACAATCCGCTTGGCTCGTATGAAAATAGTTCGCGTGATATTGATTATCTCCCTTGCCGAAAGTAGTTCAGTGATTTATTAATTCCAAATAAGACGTGTTTGCTTAATGAATGTATAATGTAAAATAACTTTTTGTTCAGAACATTGGAATGTTGAGATTTTCATGATTCACACATTCAATGACTAGATTTGTTGACTTAAAATACATGTACATGCAAATGAATTTTGCAAGAAGGTTTGACGTTATGTTTTTAATTTTATTTGAATTTTGAAAGATAATTTTTGCGTTCGCAGAAAAAATCAAATGTGCCATCAATTGCTTCAGTCTACATCGCTGAAACGCTTGTGGTTTACATAATAACGCGACAAGAACGTGATCAAAAGCATTCAGCTGACACCGAGAAAAAATGAGCTGAATGGTCGGAAATAAAGCTAAATTATTACCCAAATGTCAAGAAATCGAATGAAAAGTTACGCAAAAAATAAAAAATAACTTTTACGCTGATAAAATAATTTGGGGTGACAGTTTTTTTCAGACCGGGTCACGTTCGGGCAAACCGACATACATTTTATTATGGCCTAAGCTTAAAATTTTAAATCGAATTCATGCGTGATATATAATTATAAACCATCATCTTCCTAACTTAAAATTCTGCTGTTTCTATGTGATTTATCCTCGGGTACTAAACGGTGGCCCATTGGATTCATAATTCTGGGCCACTTCTAAAAATTATAGGATGTTATTGCTCCTCGCTATTTTTGGGGCCATTTATCTCTGGCTACATGTATATACATTAACTCTGGTACCATCCATACATTACAGGGCTCCAGATAAGCTGCTTAAATACCCAATTAAAATTGCCAAAAACACAATTGAAATCAGAAGTAGCTAGTATCATAAAGCAGTCAAATTTGTGTGCTGAAAACAATAAATAGACCACAAATATAGCATATTTTTCTTATTTTCCATGAAAACACATCTTGGTATTTCATTAAAAGGAGACAATTCTAATGAAATGCCAAGCCATGTTTTCATTTCAAAGCAAACAAGAAATGCGTCTGTCGAACGCGGGTGCCACCTGCAGCATATTTGAGAAACTGTGACAAAGTGGTTAACCGAAAAGTGTGACGGACGGACGGACAGATGGACGGACAGACGGACGTTCCAAACACTATATGCCACCCGTTTCTTCAAAACACGGTGGCATAACTATTCAATAATTGCGGTCCGTTGATGTGTAAACAGTAGTGTGATTTTAATTTACCCAATTAAAATTTTGAAATAACCTATTGCTTCAGAAATGAAGGAGTGACATTACTCAATTACTAATTCCTTATCTGGAGCACTTCACTATTTGACAATCAATGCCTCATTGGCCTGACATGCAGGCTGCAGCCATCCGGTATTTGGTCTATCATGCTCACTTTGCAATACACTAGACATTTTCGATCAATGATTTTGATTAATTCCCAAGTTAAAATGCTGTTTGTGCCACTGGGGCGAATGATTTGAAATCAAGTTGTGGTACATGTACATGCATGCCTCACACTATTCTGTTTGAAATGCATTCAAATACATGTATATACAGACAACAAGAACAGCCCTTCCAGCGGTCCTATAATTCCTATAATTCCTATATTTTTCAGACTTTTTCAAAATGTCCTATAATATCCTATATTTTGGGCAAAATTCCTATAATTCCTATATATTTTTTGGGTAAGCAAAAGGTTGCTTTTTCTTTGGTTAAAATTGAACTTTTTTGTTAAATTTGTTGCACTAAATTCATCATGCAATTTAAAGGACATCCATAAGTATTTATTAATGTGATGTTGACATCATTTCAACAAAATTAATTTATGTAGTACCATGATGTGTGCCAATTCATTCTTAATTGTTTTTCAAAAATCCCTTTTTTAATGTAATAAGTTGAGGTAAATGACTTATTTGCACAAATAAATGATTTGTGGTGGAACGCGGCTAGCTAGAAGGGGTGTTGGGAGGCCTGATATAGTAACCTATATTTTTTTTTTAAAAATCCTATTTTTTTTTCACTGTGCTGGAAGGGCTGCAAGAAATATCAGGGTTCTTTTTCATCTTTTTTTCAGGACTCCAGATAAGTTTTGTATCTAAAGAGTATTATACCCCCAGATTTCAAATTCAATGTGTATTTTACAAATGTATTTATGATTTTCTTCTTTATCAAATAGGAAACAAATACTAAACAAAATGTTAACACATGTAAAAATCCACTTATTTGAGCTGCAAAAAGCAAACGGTGTTTGCTTTCTGCAGCTCAACTAAGTAAATTTCAACTTTATTACAGTTCACTACCCAATTTGAAAATCAGTGTGTATTTTCACATTGGTGTGAGTATTTTATACTCCCACTTTTGATAATCAATGCGTATTCAGCTAAAATAAGTGCGTAAAATACGCCAATACGCACCTTATCTGGAGCTCTGTGTTTTATAACCGTTACCTGCTATGTTCTCAATCTCAATCACCAATGGGAGTTAATATGAGATGGTGCTGCCTGTCTGTCTGTCGTATAGTCTTTGGACTATGCGTCCGTGTGTGCCGGGTATGTCTGTGGGTCCGGTACCTAATCATCATCAATAATTTCATTCTATTGTCACCTGTCTGCTCAAGGCCATCTTGTGTTAAAGGTACACGCCCACTCAGTAGGCACAAAATGTTCTTTATAGGAATTAAATAAGTGTATAATTGTGTCACTATTCCACCAGTTCTAACAATTAAGAGGGCCTATACAGCTATAATAATTTAGTAATATTTATTTCACTGATGACGCGCGGTGGTATCAGGCTATTTTCATATGCAAATGAGGCATGATATTTTTTAATTATTTATACTAATTAAATGTGTCGCCTGAAAAAATAATATTTTCGACAGATTATAAAGTATGATCATTGCACATCAAAAAATAAATACAGAAAATAAATAGTAATGTCTGTTAACATTTTAAGGAAACACAGTTATCGCCCCTGATATCAGTGTGAAAATTTACTTCTGATATAAAATGTATAATAATGGCAATCAATATGTGGGGTAATAGTGAATGAATGTTTATGATGATGTCTCTGATATAAAGAACATTTTGTGTGCCTGAATGGGCATGTATCTTTAAAGATGTTTTTTTTTAATCCATTTACCAGGTAACCAGCAATGCATATATTCATAATATTGTAGTCATGTTTGTTTGTGTGATAAGTACGGAACATAAACTAAATGCATAGCGATCGTTGATTGACTGAGCAACGCGAAGGAAATGCTCCCCTGGAAAACAAATGGAAATAAAATTCCCTATACTTGGCTATAGTGAGGGGGTGGGGCATAATATAGTGGTAACGGCGTCCATATGTCCTGCTCGGGTAATATTCTTATCATTTTCTGTTTCCTTTCACGTACCTGCTTCATATTTTACACATGCATTTCTCTGATGGTGACAGATCCACCAGCCTCATGCCTTTTGTGTTTTCAAATGTGCCATCATTTTCTTTGGCTTCCAGCAGGGGCACTCTTGTCTAGTTTAACCCTTACAATGCTGAATTAATTTGTGTCGTCTGATGAATATTTTTTATTCTTCCATTTCTCTCATCAAAAACTTGGTTTCTAAAATGCTGCCAAACCATGTTTTTACTGAGAGAAAAGACAAAATATGAATTATCAGCAGACGACTGTTTTCGGTTCCCGCATTCTAAGGGTTAATAAAACATTGCAATATTTGATTGGATCTGTAACACAAGTCATGGTGATGCAAACCATCACATTTATGTGATATTTTGTATCACCATTACTTCTGTTACAGAATGCTTGAAACAAAAAGTGTCGTTTGCTGTTGCTTAATATTTTGCCTTTTTTCTCAATAAAAACATGGATTGACAGCACTTTAGAATCATTTCCATTGGAAATGATTCTATAGTGCTTTTAGAATCATTTAAAGTGCTGTCAAAACATGTTTTTTATGAGAAAAATGGAAAATATATAATAAACAGCAGACGACACAAGTTAATTCAGCGTGTAAGGGTTAATGAGCTGGTATGCATTAGTTCATAATATCACAAATGGTTTCAGTTGTCGATATGTGAAATAATTGGGTCATAAAATGCACATGTTTGTCATACATAGTTCGGCCTATTTTGGTATCAGAGCTGGATATTAATTGTCGTCTTCACATATGACAACTATCAGAGCTCCAGTTAAGCTGCGTATTTTCTTAAATACCCAATTAAAATTGCCAAAAACCCAATTGAAATCAGAAGTAGCGAGTATCAAAAAGCAATAAAAAGTTTGTGGTACCTTTATCATGCTCTTATTTTCAATGAAAACACATCTTGGTGTTTCATTAGAATTGTCTCCAAGGAGACAATTATAATGAAATGCCAAGACATGTTTTCATTTCGAAGCAAACTATTAATTAATTGCTGTCTGTTGATGTGTAAACAGTTGTTTGATTTTATTTTACCCAATTAAAATTTTGAAATACCCAATTGCTTCAGAAATGATGGAGTGACAATACTGAATTACTAATTCCTTATCTGGAGCGCTCAAAATTCAATGCTTATAGTGTGAATCTATGGTGATTGGACGGACACCCTCATGTTGTCAAAGTGCAGTAAACTTATGTTTAAAACTGTATGCCTGTTGTGGATCTGTTTTGGATGTTTACAATATTTTCAATGTTCACTTTTACTGCATTTATTACTACATTTTGTATCTATCAATTGTACAGCCACGATTGTTATGCCTTCATCATCCAGAGCTCGATTTTCTTCCTTATTAAATAGGGAATAAATGGTACAATGTTTTTTTTAAAAAGTCACTTATTTGTAAAGTAAATTTTCAACTTTATTACAGTATTTCACTACCCAATTTGAAAATCATTGCATATTTTCACATTGCTGTGAGTATTTTGTACTCCCACTTTTGATAATCAATACATATTGAGTTTAAATAAATGTGTAAAATACACACATTATCCGGATCTCTGTCATCGCTTTGTTACCACCAATTGTCAATGAGTATTTTCAAATCAGTGAGTAGTTGGTAATCCACTTTTGAAAATCAATGCATATTCAGCTAAATACATGTAACTGCAAAAAATACACCAATATCTCCTTAACCCTTACACCGCTATCTTATTTTTTTTGTCGTCTGCTGTTTATTTTCCATTTTTATCATCAAAAACATGCTTTGACATCACTTTAGAATAATTTATAACATGCTTTGACAGCACTTCAGAATCATTTCCATTGGAAATGATTCTGAAGTGCTGCCAAAGCATGTTTTTATTGAGAAATAAGGCAAGATATAAAAACAACAGCGGACGACAATTGTTGTGAGTAGCGGTCTAAGGGTTAACTGTAGTTGCATTTGCTTCTTCTTTGTAGATTGAATGCCTGATAACACGCATGAATGACCAGGGGACTGGAATTCAACTGAGAAACAAGAAGAACTTCCTCACTACTATACACAACTCATTTTCGGGTGAGTTATTGGTCTGTGTGTATGTATAGCAGGGATTCCGCTGGGGAAAAAAAAAACATTGCCACTTCAAAAAAAAAAAAAGAAAAAAAAAAGAAGGAATAACGCAATAGGATCAAAATAAACAATTGGCGATAAAAAATTACAATTTTCGATTGCGAAAGTGGTGATCGCAAGCGGAATCCCTGGTATAGGCATTCCCATTACCTATCCACTTCTTCAAACATACGAGTTGAACTTGTTCTACACGTAGGCCAGTTTTTTTTTATTTGTTGGTTTACGGATTTATTGGGTCGGTCGGTCGGAAAAAAATAAAAATAAAAAAAAGTTTTTTCAATTTTTTTATTCTTTTTGGCACAGGGTTGGGTCGGTCGGGGAAATAAAAAAAAAAAGAAAAAAAAAAAGGGTCAAACGCGGATGCCACCGGCGGCAAATTGAAGAAACTGACAAACGGGTGAACCAAAAGTGTTAAGTCAAAGGGTGAAGGTCATATGTAGTATGGCAAGGCAGGTGTAGCATACATGCAAATGAATGAAGTATGGAAATATTGAAGCAGTTAAGCAACTTATGTAGATGCTATGACCAGTTTGAGAAACTGTGACAAACTGGTTAACCGAAATTGCTAAGTCCTTTCAGCAGCCATGTGAAGGTCAAAAGGAAGGTCAAGGTAATATAAAGTATGACAATGCAGGTATAGCACACATACCAATGAATGATGTGTTGAAATATTGAAGAACTTGAGCAACTTATGTAGAAGATATGGCCGGTTTGAGAAACTGTTACGAAGTGGTTAACCGAACGTGTGACGGACAGACGGACGGTCCGAACACCATAAAAATCACCTTTTTAAGGCACATGGTTGGGTCGGTTCACCTTTTTAAGGCTCATGGTTGGGTCGGTTTGTGGTCGGTAAAAAACAAAAAGGCTAGTGATTGTGATAGAGTGAAACTTGTGTTAACCGGCATCGTCTCGGACCAAGAGTTTGTCGGTTAACGTAGGGAGTCGGTTCAGCAAGTTTCTTTATATTCTACATAGCAACTCAGTTTCATATTCACATACTGTTGAATGTTGATCACTGTGAATGGGTTGCGTAATGCGTACATATTAATACCGTATCTGGTATAATTAAATACAAGACAACGAAGCGGCGATATAGTTGAAACGAATATCAGTGGGGTGGCACAATGTGGATTTGTGCAGGGCGGTAGAGACCCAATGGAAGAACGCATACATGAAATATGAAGCACATCGGAGCAAGAAAACAGAAAATATAGGCCATTTACCCGAGCGTTAAGGTTTTGAATTTTTGCATTCAATCTGAAACGGAGATATCAAATCATATTGGAGATATATCAAATCATATCGAATCGTCCATTCGCAGGTTGTTGTTGTTGTCGCTGCTCTGCTAAGATCTGGTTTCCGCCACTTACTTTTCTCGGCACAGCAAACAATTTTTTTTTTTTTTTTTGTTTTTTAATTTTTTTTTTTTTTTGGATCGGAGGTAAAAAAATCTAAAAAAAAATCGGAAATTAAATTTTTTATTTTTTTCCACATTGTCAAAAAATCGGGTCGGCGGATCTGTAAACCAACTAATAAAAAAAAAAATGGCCTTACGGTATTGATAACGGGTGTTCAACACACATTTAACCCTTACGACGCTGAATTTTGTCGTCTGCTGGAAATGTTTTATTTTCAGTATTTTTCGATAAAAACCTGTTTTGACAGCGCATGAAAATCGTCTCCACTGGAGACGATTCTCATGCGCTGCCAAAACATGTTTTTTGTTAAGAATTAAGGCAAAAATGAAAAACAGCAGACGACAATTTTCTTCTCCCGCGTAGCTAGGGTTAAAGGTACATTCCCACTCATTAGGCACAAAATGTTCTTTATAGGAATTAAATAATTGTGCCTCTATTTCACCAGTTCTAAGACTTATGAGTGCCCGCTGTACACTATTACCCCATGTATTGATTGGCATTATTATACGATGTACATTGTATATCAGACATAAATTTCCACACTGATACAGGTGCGATAACCGTGTTACCTTAAAATGTTACCAGACATTGCTATTTATTCTGTGTATTTATCTTTTGCTCATACTTTATAATCTGTAAAAAAAAAAAGATTTCAGGTGACGTATTTAATTAGTATAAATGATTAAAAAATAGCATGCCTTATATCTCTGCAGTCCTAAGTCACATTGACTTGAAACTTCATATGCTTATTAGTCATGATCCATATATTCATGCTGTATCCCACTCATGCGGCCCCTGTGCCCAAGGTCAAGGTCAAATGACTTAGAAGTTTGCGTTCCGAAATATGCGATAAAGTTTTTAAATACCTTATATCTCTGCAGTCCTAAGTCACATTGACTTGAAACTTCATATACTTATTAGTCATCATCCATATATTCATGCTGTATCCCACTCATGCGACCCCTGTGCCCAAGGTCAAGGTCAAATGACTTAGAAGTTTGTGTTCCGAAATTTGCATTCAAGTTTTTAAATACCTTATATCTCTGCAGTCCTAAGTCGCATTGACTTGAAACTTCATATACTTATTAGTCATCATCCATATATTCATGCTGTATACCACTCATGTGGCCCCTGTGCCCAAGGTCAAGGTCAAATGACTTAGAAGTTTGCGTTCCGAAATCTGCGTTAAAGTTTTTAAATACCTTATATCTCTGCAGTCCTAAGTCACATTGACTTGAAACTTCATATGCTTATTAGTCATCATCCATATATTCATTCTGTGTCCCACTCATGTGGCCCCTGTGCCCCTATGTCAAGGTCAAATGACTTAGAAGTTTGCGTTAAAGTTTCTGTCAAAATTTGCGTTAAAGTTTCTGTCAAAATTTGCGTTAAAATTTCGGTCAAAATTTGCGTTAATGTCTTCACATACCTACTATCTCTGTAACCGTAAGTCAGATTTGCTTGAAACTTTGTATGCTTATTGGGCATCAAACTTCAAATAAATACACTCTGAGACCATCAAATGCCTCGGCGGGCTAGACATGCGGGCCGCGGCCATCCTTGTACACTTATTTTATTCCTTCAAAGAACATTGTGTGCCTACTGAGTGGGCACGTACCTTTAAAACATAATAGAATAGTCGTTTTGTGGTCCCTGAATGATGTTCTCTTTATTGATCTTCTTTTCTTAATCACAATGGAAGCGGTCAGTGGAAGAAGGAGGCTATGTCACAAGGGACTTAACCCTCATTCTTCCACTGACTTTTCCCCATTATGAGGTTTGACTTAACTCTTTGCATGCTGGGAAACTTGTGGGCTATAAATAGTTCAAAACCAGCGGACAAGAATTCATCATATTTTCTTGTATTTCTCACGTAAATATCATGAATATGTCTTGGAATTTCATTAGAATTGAGTCCTGAGGACTCGATTCTAATGAAATTTCAAGACATATTTACAGAGAGAAATAAAACATATACTCCTAATTCGTTTGGCGGATATTTTCTCCGCTAGCATGCAAAGAGTTAAGTACATGTATACATCTCGAACAGAGCAGATCCTGATCAGACTGTGTGGATGGCATGGTATATGTAAAATATGCAATTTTGGCCCTTGTATGGGGGTATTCCGCAAGCCGTCACTTACATGTACTAGCTATACAATGTAGTTTACTGAGTGGTTACATTCAAATCAAGTTTCAGTCCAATGAAAGATCTTAGCTAGTTATCTCCCTTTGAATTTATTTATATATAGAAATCCGGTCCTAATTGTATAGTTTATGGCTTTATTGCTTGTAACAAGGACGAATGTAGCAGGAATTGTTGTGCTAGTGTTTTTGACCGAGTGTTGATCTAGAGTGTTGTCTGCGTAATCTGATCCAGGACTACATTGTTTGCCAGATTCATAGTTTCACACACATTAATGTTATTGCAACCAGGATAGACACAGATCAGACTGCACAGATGTGCAGTCTGAACTGGGTCTTCTCTGTTCGCAATATCAATGGTTGTATTCGGTGTTCAGTAAGAAATAAATGCTAAAATACTACATAGAACCGGATGTCTATAAATCGATTTTCAAAGGGAAATAACTAGCTGCGATCCCTCATTGTATATGTCGAAGAAGGGATCTATGTAGAAGAGGGGATCTAAGTCCACAAGGGACTTGGCTTCTTTCCTCCACTGACCCCTTCAATGTGTTGTGCTTTGAGTGAGCAAATCAATGGACACATCCTTTTTATGGAGGTCTTGTCTACTTAGTATAACTGTTATATATGAGCTCTTCCGCCTCACCGAGTAAGTGTATACATGCGGGACAAAGCCACGAAGTTAATGGTGATTTACACTGATTTGAATGGTTTTTCTTTCCAGTATTCAAGGAAACCGTATTAAAAATTCATAATCTGCATTGCAACTTCACAGCTAATTGCTTCTCCCTATATGGTATTGATTGGATGCCACGGAACAAACAGAAATGGGAGAAAAGCTTTGCAATGTGTTGATGCTTTGTGTTTGCAACAAGTGTAGCTCCAGATCAGACTGTGTGTCAGCACAGTCTGATCAGGAGCTACACTGTTTGCTATTGTGTGGATAAACATCAATAATGCCGATAATTAAAAATTTACACCCATATTCCATGTAGGGTGTATGAGTGTGCTCGTGTTCAATCAAGATGGTTCAGTTGAGTAGTCGTGTGTGAATATACTCACTTCAAATCGCTGTTTCCAGCATTTATTCAGTTAATCGTATTTTGTATACCCCATCCAAAGCGAAATTTGCGTGTACGAAAGAATCTCACACAGAATCGGAGGCCATCCAGCGTGGATTATCGGTCATATTTGACCGGTAGCTGATCGCCAGCTCAAACTAAAGTCGTGCACCATGACCATATACATTAGTAACTCCAACCATACAAAGTTCGTCCAATTGTGATCGTTCACCGATCTAAAAAACACTTTTTTCTAATTTCATTGGCTTTCATTCATGATTCGCGTACAATCAGATTATGTCTTCCGGAAACCCTGAAAAGGGAAAGTCCTCGCGTCTATTTTTAGGTTTAGCCAATCAGAGATGTTCTTATATAGACGCTTCGGTGCTTGCATTATGGAAGATGGTGCATTGACCCAGTTCCAGATAATGAATGAAATTAAAGAAAAAAGTGTTTTTTAGATCGGCGAACGATCACAATTGGACGAACTTTGTATGGTTGGAGTCTCTAATGTATATGGTCATGGTGCACGACTTTAGTTTGAGCTGGCGATCAGCTATCGGCCAAATATGATCGATAATCCAGCCGGACGGCCTCCGATTCTGTGTGAGATTCTTTCGTACACGCAATTTTCGCTTTGGATGGGGTATACAAAATGCGAATAACTGAATAAATGCTGGAAACAGCGATTTGAAGTGAGTATATTCACACACATAATACCTTTATCGATTGCCAGAGACAGAAGTCATACATTTAATCGATATTTATTGTGTTTGTGCTAGCCGGAAAAGAGAGGGCTCTTTCTATAATAGCCCTATTTATACTCACCTTGATATAGCATATGGTACTGTACGAGACCAAGTGGGTGGGGTAATGGGATTTTTTTAATAGGCATTTTTTTTGGTGTCATAGGTCCGAGTCTTCCACCTGTGGTAGCAACCTGGTCACATGGCTGTCAGATCACCTATGTGTCTCTCTAATTGACATGTTTACAGGTAACAACCTGGTCACATGGCTGTCGGCTCACCTGTATGGCTCATTAATTGATGTGTTTACAGGTAACGCCATGGCCACTTGGCTGTCGGATCACCTGTGTGGCTCACTAATTGATGCGTTTACAGGTACCGACCTGGTCACATGGCTGTTGGATCACCTGTATGGCTCATTAATTGATGTGTTTACAGGTAACGACCTGGTCATATGGTTGTCGGATCACCTGTGTGTTGAGGATACAGCGGAGGCGTTACACCTGGCCTCGTTTCTATGCATGTATGGATACATATACCCGGTGGATCTCAAGTTGTTCTTCGTGCGCGATGATAAGTCTGTGCTCTATAGATTCCAGGTATGTTACATCTGTGACAGAAGAAATGGGGTTTATGGGTTTTACGACCAGTGTAGATCCAGATCAGCCTGTGCATCCACACAGTCTGATCAGGATCTGCACTGTTCGCGATTCCATCAATAAAACACCCGGCATGCTTCTAACAAGCAATAAAGATCGTTATCAGGCTACATACAAGAGTGTGCATGCTATTTGATCAGGAGCTACACTGGTCACAAATGACACAATCCCCATGTCTCAAGTCACAGCCACATATAATTGCACATTGTTATTACATATTTGTGTAAACTTAATACTCCTTTACTCCTGTACATTACATGCTCAGTGCTGCAGATAAGGTGTGTACTGGCATATTTTATGCAATTATTTAGCATAATACGCATTGCTTATCAAAAGTGGGAGTACAAAATACTCACAGCTACCGGTATGTGAAAATATGCATTGATTTTCAAACTGAATAGTGAAAAAACACTGTTTGTTTTTTGTAACTCAAATAAGTAAATTTTCAAATTTGTTTTATTTTTTATTATTTGTTCCCTATTTAATAACGAAGAAAATCAAAAACACATTTGTAATAGTTAAATACTCATTGAATTTGAAATATGGGGGTATAATACTCTTTAGATACAAAACTTATCTGGAGCTCTGCATGCTATTTATGGTACAGAAGTAAAGTAGGGTACCATTTCCGTAACTACATAAATCACTTGTCTCACTGTACAATTTTGTGTTAATGTAACACTTTACTCATGTATCATACATGCTATGGTATTGGAGTAAAGTAGCGTTACTTTTCCGAAATATCTTACACACATCACTTGTCTACAGATACAATTTTATGTGAACGTAACACTCTTTACACCCATACTATATATGCTCTGTACGGTGCAGAGGTATGGCAATCTTTTCCCTCTTACGCTGATGTCTCATAGAGTAATAATTCCAGCACAAAAATATTTACACAATTCCCTAACATTTGATTGGCCCGTAGCAAGTCTCTGTCCAAAGTTTATATTCCAGTAAACTCCCACGCCAAACTACTTTCCGTAATCGTGAGGTGCAGTTAAAATAATTCTTAAGAAAACGGAAAATAAACACATTATCTTGATTAATTTATTTCAAATGCTGGAATTATCAGGAATGAATGGCCTTTTTGTGGAATTTATCGGGGATATAAACTTGGAAAAGTCGCGGGAATACTGGACGAGGCCTTCCGGCCTTCGTCCAGTATTCCCGCGACTTTTCCAAGTTTATACCCCGATAAATTCCACAAAAAGGCCATTCATTCCTATAATAACCAATAGGATAAAAATAAACAATTGGCGATAAAAAATTACAATTTTCGAAAAGAAAAAAATAAATTTGTATTGTAATTTTTTATCACCAATTGTTTATTTTTATCGCCAATTGCGAAAGTGGCTTTTCCATGTTTATACCCCGATAAATTCCACAAAAAGGCCATTCATTCCTATAATAACGACGTTGTATGATGCTGTTCCACTATTGTCTTGCTTGTGCCAGTCTAATTATCCCCTCACCGATATGTGCATGCGTTAGTAACACCTTTCATTTTTGTCGCGCCTGCTTTAGCAGAAGGCTTTGTGTCAAAAAGTTTGTACAAGTTTCATCGTATAACATTAATGTTACTTGATTGATCGCTTCAATTTTTGGACATTTGATACATGTAAGCATTTGGAACACACTCATGCCGCCATTAACATGACCTTGACCTTTTGTACCTTCATATTTTTGCGGAAACACTTAGCCATTTTTTTTGCATGATATAACTTTTTTTATGTCAAACAATTTCTTCAACCTTGACTTTTTTTTCGTGTTTTATGCATGCACTTCTCTGACGGTTTTTGTGCTGCTTACTTTAGCACATGCCCATGATGATGTTGCGATCAAATGCCTCGGCAGGCACGATACCGCTTCCGTGGTGGAATTCTTGTTCAATACCTTATGTACCGATTCACCGTTTTTGATAATATTTGGCAACAATTTGTGTCTAGAGATGGTGCTTTGTTTTACATACGACCCACATCTGACTGCCCAAGGTCAAGGTCACTGAGGACTTTTGTTCACCTTGATTGTAAGGCAAACATGTTAAAAACAAATTTATTATTATCCAGGCTGCCAGTGAGGGGATTAGCTGAGTAATAACCGTGCCCTTGTTGACATACAAATGATATGTGGCTCTGACTTGAGAAATGGGGCTTTTGTGACCAGTGTAGGTACTGGTCAAACAGCAAAACTCCTGTAGCTTGTTGAAAGCATGATCAGTGTTTCATTGATGAAATGCAGAACAGTGCAGATCCTGATCAGACTGTGCAGATGCACAGGCTGATCTGGATCTACACTTTCACAAAACCTATAAGCCCCAGTTCTCCTGTCACAGCCACATATTAAGAATATTACAATTTTGCTTCTGGAAAGATTGTTCTTTCTAATGATGCACTTTACATGTTAACTCTTAGACCGCTACACACACTAATTGTCATCTGCTGTTGCTTTTATATCTTGCCTTATTTCTCAATAAAAACATGGTTTGACAGCACATGTTGTAAATTATTCTAAAGTGCTGTCAAAGCATGTTTTTGATGATAAAAATGGAAAGTAGAAAATAAACAGCAGACGACAAAAAATTAATATGTAAGGGTTAAATTTAATTATTTTACTGATCCATTTAATGATTCTAAATTGCTGTCGGACAGGTGGATACGGGACTCGACCCCGTTGACCCGTCTGCGTGTAGACTCCCTGAGGCTTGTACCTCTATGTCAGAAAAGCGGACGTTAAACCCTATTCACTCACTCACTCACTCACTAAATTGCTGTCAAAGGATGTTGTAAATTATTCTAAAGTGCTGTCAAAGGATGTTGTAAATTATTCTAAAGTGCTGTCAAAGCATGTTTTTAATGATAAAAAAAAGGAAAATAGAAAATAAACAGCAGACGACAAACAATTAATATAGCGGTGTAAAGGTAAAGATAATATTACACAGTTGTAAGTTACAACAAGCGTCGACATATTTTTGGAACAACTGTGGAAGATCCATACCTAAATACAAATGTATATTGTTAGCTAAACATATTGATGTATAATTTAATATTTTTATTTCAGAGTGCATATTACTGGCCCTCTAAACACCTCAAACTTACGAATGAAAAATTTGGTGAGTATATCATTTCACTTTTGTAGTAAGTCGTTCTACAATACAACACCAACCATACGCCACCCAATACAATGGCATATTTGAAGAGTGCCTTTGATTGGGTTTGTCCATCGGGGCCCGGTTGCTAAAAACTTCTGTTAGCTTAACAGACTGTTAAATCCTTAGCATTGCTAAGGATTTAACAGTCTGTTAAGCTAACAGAGGTTTTGAGCTACCAGGCCCTGGCTTCCTCTTCTGACAATTTCTGTTTCTTGTCACAAAATATATGGACATACAATACAACACATGCATTCCACTTGGGATCCTCCTTTGTTCTGTGACAAATCCACAACCCTCTGCTGCTAATACCAATGTCAAGGTTACGGACGTTGTGCATTAACCCAAAACATGGATTTATTATTCAATATCTACTATAATTGCCATTTTCCTTTCATAAAATTTCTTGGCATCACACATATATTCCGATGGTGTGTGTGACAAATCCACAACCCTCCTCACCCAATAATACCAAGTTCAAGGTCGCAACCTTTGTGAGCTATTAGCGCTCCAGATAAGGAATTAGTAATTGAGTATTGTCACTCCATCATTTCTGCAGCAATTAGGTATTCCAAAAATTTAATTGGGTAAAATAAAATCACAATACTGTTTACACATCAACAGACAGCAATTATTGAATAGTTTGCTTCGAAATGAAGACATGTCTTGGCATTTCATTAGAATTGTCTCCAAGGACATTGTAGACATTGAAATACCAAGATGTGTTTTTATGGAAAATAAGAAAAATATGCTATATTTGTGGTCTGTTTATTGTTTTCTGCAGCATGGTGAAGGTACCACAAATTTTGTATTGCTTTTTGATACTAGCTACTTCTGATTTCAATTGGGTTTTTGGCAATTTTAATTGCATATTTAAGCAAATACGCAGCTTATCTGGAGCTCTGGAGCTATGATGTCGGCTCTCATCCAGAGTTGTATATACAATGTAGTACACAAACTTAAATTTCATCTCAGTGAACATCTAACTGCATTACTCTGTACCAATCCCATAACCCCCCACCTCCCGCTTTCTGCATTTGTGGCTTTGACTGGAGAAATGGGGCTTATTGGCTTTGCGACCAGTGTAGATCCAGATCAGCCTGTGCATCCGCACAGTCTGATCAGGATCTGCACTGTTTGCCATTCAGTCAATGAAACACTCGCCATCAGGCTATAGGAGTGTGCTATTTGACCAGGATAGTCACAGATCCCATAAGCCCGATTTCTCCAGTCACAGCCACAGTTCTAATATCTCGGGGACATTTCTCACAATTTCAGTTTCCTCTTGGGAAGGGATGGCTGGATAGTCCAGGGGATATATGTGGCTGTGACTGGAGAAATGGGGCTTATGAGATTGGTGGCCAGTGTAGCTCCTGATCAAATAGCACACTCCTGTTATTGCTTGTTGGAAGCATGACGGATGTTTGTCAAAACTTGTTAGGAATATCCTAGGAATATCCTTTAGGAAAATCCTAGGATTTCTTGCTGGTATTGAAACAGGAATATCTTGGGATTCCTAGGACCTAGGAACTAAGACCATGGAATTACCTTGGTTTCCTAGGAATCCCAGTTCTTTAGATTTTTAATAAACACAATAGACAGTATACTTGCAATCCTAGGAATACCCTTGGATTCCTAGGATCTTAAGAACGCTGCGGCCAGCATGTAGGGAGATAGACTTCACTTAAATAAAACAACAACAACAGATTGTCGGACACGCACATATAAACACCCTGACTTTGTTATGATGACTACATGTATGTCTAGCTCTCCACAAGTGGGCTTTAACAATAATAGTGTGGGACAGATTGATTGAACATAAATATGCTACATTTGTAAATGCCCAGATCATGCAGATGTAGATGATTTGTGACCAAAACAGATTGTAAAAAAAGCTTTTCACAGCGGATTTCTATTGGTTTCCTTAATATATCCTTGATGGTATGGTGAACAGTGCAGATCCTGACCAGACTGTGCGGATGCACAGGCTGATCTGGATCTACACTGGTCGCAAAACCCAGAAGGCCCATTTCTCCAGTCACAGTCACATATCACTGGACTTCAATACTGAAGGTTGTGGGTTCAAGCCCACTGTAGGCATGAAAAATACTTCCGTATTATTCTATCCCACTGATCTTTAGGGTGAGACTTGAAACCGAGGCCTCTCTGTATGTGACCTTAGCTGTTGCTGGGACCTTAAACTCAGATAACTTTTTCTCTCGGGGAAGTTCTTCATATTTATACCTCCAGCGTACGAAGTATGTCGAGGAATATATGCTGTCTGTTCCATGTTTTGCTGCCGACAAACTTTTTTTGGCCATTAAGCACATTAAATCAAAAAAATATTTAAATGTAAGTACTTTTTCAGCAATAATAAAAAATTTACCCTCCCCAATTTTTTTTATTTGATAAAATTCCAGCAAATATTGATTTTATTGCGAAAAAAATATTTTCCTTTGGGATTTTAACATGGGGGGGCTAAAAATAGATTTTTTAAAATGGTTTAGTAATTTGTGGACCGATTTTCAAAATCTAACTGTTGTTTTGTTGGTTACATCATTTCCAAGCTCTCTAGCCAGTTTTCGGAGTCAATTTCCAAACTTTTGTTTTTCGACTCCTCCCCCACGTCTTCCACCTCTTTTTCAACACGTTCAAAGAATATAGGAAAATCTTTTTTTGCTATAAAATCAAAATTTGATGGAAGTTCATCAAACAATTTTTTTTGGGGAGAGTGACTTTTTTGGTATTGGTGAAAAAGTACTTGCATTTAAATATTTTTTAGATTTAATGTGTTTAGTAGCCAAAAGTTTGTCGGCAGAAAAGCATGGAACAGACAGTAGAATGGTTTTACAATGAGAGACTAAATTGATGTATCAGTAGGCTATTTCATCAACATTGCAAAGTATACTTTGAGGGAGTAATCATTTATTTTTCCTGAAATGCATTATTTCATATAGAACTAACAAATGCATATATTTCATGATTAAAAGTATGCAGAATTATTATACTGAATTTATTACATTATCACAGCCAAATTAGCTGTGATAATGTAATAAATTAAGTATAATAAAAATTAATAAATTTATCATAAAATTGAAAATTTCTCCCTCAAAGTATACTTTGCTACTAAGGCCACAAAAAGTTAATTAACAGATTCTCATCCCCGCCCGCCCCTAAAAATATGGGCCGCCCCGATAACTTTTATTTTGTTAAAAAATCCGGTATATTTTGTAAAATAATGTTCGTCCGTGAATTACACCGCTCCAAAGGTCTATCACATAGACGCTTTATGTATGCGTTATAATTCGCAGTCAAGCCTCTGTGTGACTGCCTGACTTACGCTTGTAGACGATTTCATTTTATGTTTTTAAATGATTTAGAAACTGGTGTATCAA
This sequence comes from Conchocele bisecta, assembly GCA_029237695.1. Lineage (NCBI taxonomy): Eukaryota > Metazoa > Mollusca > Bivalvia > Lucinida > Thyasiridae > Conchocele > Conchocele bisecta. The sequence goes on from CM055267.1 coordinate 54,169,923, forward strand.
CAGATCGAGTGGTATAATATGTTTGTGGTAGTACAATTTAAAGGCCACAAGGACTGGATTGGTGTCACAGCTGGCGATGACTTCAATTTCGCCGACCTTTATCATGAGATTGTGAATGGAAGTTTGGACGGTAGTCCGACAGTGTCTCGGTACCCGTCAAAAATGTATCGGTGTTCATTGGCTCATCTAAACACGACCTTACGCGTATCACAGCAGACATTAAATTATCCGATGCTGTTGGTTGTCTAGGGAGATTTGTTGAATATGTGGAAAACAGGAGTGAACCTGAAGCTTGTGAATCTGTTACAAATGATGCCTACCATATATTGATGTCAGCGGCCAACAAGGCTAATCACCTTCCGCAAACAAAACCAGAACCTAACAACAAAGCAAAACTGCATAATGATCTAGTTAAATGGCTGCAGGACCAAGGTGTTGGCTTTATGTCGACGAATGTTGACACTCTTGGACAGAACCTAATGAACACTATCAAAGATGTACTTTGGTACCTGGATGGGAACCATGATACGTTGGCTGACCGCGGTTGTGCTATGCCGAAATCCCTTGAACATTTCAACAATTATTACAATCCACACAATAGAAGTAATTACCATGTCAGATACTTTGGGCTAGCCATTAACTTTGAGCTTAGACATGGTAGAGGGCAAGATACAAATGCAACATGATCTAGTGATAGATATTTAATATAATTTGAATAGCCACAGATACACATAAATGACTAGCAACACTTCAAATGAGCATGCTATTATAAAACACCATTGGATACCCATGTATCTTGACGAATATCATCTCATCTGGGTATTGCCTGAAAATAAAAAATAAAAAATAAAAGTCGCCCACCCGCCCCATTATTTTCCAAAATTTGGATGAGAATCTATATATTAACTTTTTGTGGCCTAAAGTATACTTTGCAATGTTGGTGAAATAGGCTACAGACTAATATTCCCATCACCTGTGATCTGTCGCATCTTACCTGAATATATGATGATGCCATCTCATCTGGAACTACATTATTTGTGGATATTTTATGGTTAAACAAAAAATCCCTTTCCTGATTAATGCAGTAGTTGTCCGTACATCCATCCATAACATTTGCGATATTGTTTTTGTTTGTCGGTAATCTGCAGCCGGGGGTATCTGTGAGCCTCAGGGGCCCGTTTCACTAAACTTCGTACGACTAAAATGTTCGTAAGTGAAAATTTAGGATCGTCTATAAATTTCAATTAATGGATTTACATTTATTGAGCATAGGCTGCATATGCAGCCTATGCTCAATAAATGTAAATCCAATAATTGTTTCCAAGAAAACTTTGTTAATGTGACATTTACAGACTATCATAATTTTGCACTTACGAACATTTTAGTCTTACAAAGTTTAGTAAACGGGCCCCAGATCGCTCCCTCCAATTCACACATGCACTCCTCTGATGGTCTTCTATTATGTTGTATTACGACTATTTTGTTCTCATACTTTTGTTGAAAATCAATGTTTAATAAGGGGTTATTACACTTCAATATGCACCTTTTCTGGAGCTCTGATGCTGTAACAAATCATTGACTCTCCACGCCTGCCAATGTCAAGGTCACATACCTTCGTAGGTGAGACACTCACCGGCAATCAGCCCGTCTTAACCCTTTCACCCCTAAGTAACTGGAATGGATTTTTATATATTAATTTTGCAACCAATCCAACCGTCACAAAATAATTTTCAGACTAGTCCATTTATGAAAAACGGGTGTTTTTGTTATAGAAAATATGAAAATACTGGCAAAATGTGCAGATCCGGATGAGACGGCTCGTCACAAGCCGGCTCATCTGGATCTACACTTTTTACCAATACCACTATACAGGCCTGTGGCGTTGAAAGGGTTAAATCAGCCGAATGTATGGTTCCTTTGTTGACTTCTGACATCGCTTATTAGCAATTGTATTTCCATCGGTACATACCCATGTAAATACACAATGTAATTGATAGGGAGATATTCTGATATTCTCGATATCAAATTCAATTTATGATTCCATCATATTTCTCATTATCTGGACAACGAGTGAAAAGTGAGAACAAATCATGTACAGTTGAGCCCAGTATCAGCAGCCCATCCACTGTATGACATATATTGGTCGCAATTAATTCCATTAACCTTTTCAGCCCTACAGACCATGTAAAGCCAACACTGCAAACACTGTAGATCCAGATGAGCCGGCTTGTAACAAGCCGGCTCATCAGGATCTACAGTGTTTGTCAGGATTTTTCAGATATTTTAAAACAAAAAATACCCCTTATCAAGTTATGTGATGAATGGGATAGTCCAGAAATGAGCATGGAGCTATCAGTGTCAGATATTTAGGGGTGACAGGGTTAATCAAACCTATGCATTTTAATAACAGTTTTGATCAGTCTGTCATTGTGTAAGCACACATGATAATCAGGATCTACATTGGTCAATATGATGTAAGGCCTCTTTTATTTGTCGCCGGCGCATACATAATAATAATGTGACATAAATTTGGATTTATGGGTTGAAAGGTGGTTGTAAGTGTATCTACGTCTAGCAACACTTTTATGACTGGAATTTCTGTCTACATATTACATTTCTTTGCTACATATGGTGATTTATTCTCGAGTGCTATGTTTGTTGCGATATGCAACCAGTTTAGTCTATCTACTAAAGTGGGTGGATTCCTAACAGACCAAATGTTTTACATACCACAATAAAGGCAACAGTCAACAATTTTATTATGTACCTGAACAAATTTCGAGCTGCATAAGTCGCCACCCTGTTCGTCTATACGGGGTGGTCCTTCTCTCTGTCCAAGATTTCCATTAATGTTTTAGGCTAACTACTATATTTTTGTTACCGTAAGTTGTATTGGCTTGAAACTCCATATATATATTTATCATCATCAATATTTTCTTTCCATAGCCCACCCATGCAGCCCCTGTGCTCAAAGTCAAGGTCATATGATTAGAAATATGTGTTTGAGGGGTACACCCATCAGTGTTACTGATTTTCTGTTTTATTTGCTGGTAGTTTCAAAATTGTAAATAAGCTTACAAGTATTTGAGGTAAAAATTAAGTTTCATCTTTGGTTGCATCATTTTATTGGATTTAATCCTTTCACCCTTAAGAAAACTGGAATGCATTTTGGTATGTTAATTTTCCAACCAATCCAATTGTCACAAAATGACGTTCAGACTAGTCCATTTCCGAAAAGGGGGTATCTTTATAACAAATATATGAAAATTCAGATCTTGATTAGACGGCTCGTCATGAGCCGGCTCATCTGAATCTACACTAAACACCATTGTAGTGTTGAAATGGTTAACGGAACAACACATTTATTGCAGTGACTGACTGTCAAACAGTGTAAGACCTGATCATATTGAGCAGATGCATGGGCGGATTCAGGGGGGGGCGGACCAGGCGCGCGCCCCCCTTAAAATTCGTTACAAGTTACAAGGCACGTTTCATGCCAAGTGCCATGTATTCCATGCATTTTTCCGCTCCGCTCCGCTCGGTCGACTATTTTGCAATACTTGACTAGTCAAGTATTGCAAAATAGTTACACCCCCCCTAACCAGAAATCCTGGATCCGCGCCTGAGATGTGCAGAATGATCAAGCCTACATTAATTGGTTGCAACGATCATAAAATTCCTTTTCCGGTAAATGCCCAATATAATGTATCATTGTCAGACTGGCGATGTATGAGTTGAGGTGTTATATTCCATTAACCCTTTCAACACTACAGACCTCAATCATGTTGGCAAACACTGTAGATCCAGATGAGCTTTTCGAGCCGTCTCATCAGGATCTGCACAATGTGCGGATATTTTCATATTTATAAAATCAATACCCATTTCTGATAAATGGAATAGCCTGTAAAATAACACGTGAGTGTCCATTCCAGTTACGTAGGGTGATTGGGTTAAACATCTAATTCCTGGCCATTTGTCGTAATACTTTGTCTATGATACCCGCGTTGCCTCGGTCGGTCCCAATAGGGTGATATTGGATGTGATAATTGGACATGTTGCCTATATACCATGACTGGTACATTTCAAACAAGAATATCCTGTCATCACTTGACTGGGCTTAACAATGAATTTACTCATCCATTGTGTGTGTATGCATGTACATGTATGCTCAGCGAAAAAGAAAACTAACTAGACTATATTGTTCAACTACTGTCTGTTTCACGAAAGGTGCCCAAATTTTACGGCTATAAATGTATAAACAATTCAAAAACGATATCTTTTTCGATAATATTAATTGTAGGAAGATTTAAGAATGAGCCTTCTTTTCGTTTCGTGAAATTTGGTCAAATATTGATTTTATTGCGTTAAAACAATTTCCCCATTTTAGATCTGTCTATGGGAATTTAACATGGGAACTTTTTTAGAATTTCAGAAATACTGGACCGATTTTTAAAATTTTACTTGTTTTCTTAGTTTCAAGCTATCTAGGCAGGTTTGGAGTGAATTTCCTATTTTCTTTTTTTTCTGATTCCTCCCACAACTCCTACCTCCTTTCCCCCATGTTAAATTCCTATAGACAAATCAATTTTTCTTAATAAAATCAATATTTGACCAAATTTCACGAAATAAAAAGATGTCTCGTTCTTCAATTATTATCAAATTTAATAGTATAAAAAAAAATACTGTTTTTGCATTGTTTATATGGCCGTAAAATTTGGGCAGGTTGCGTGAAACAGACAGTAGACGTGCAATAAAACATGATTTTAAATACCCCAACAGTGTTCATTCTGGCCGCGTCTTTATGCCATTGGCATATTAAATTACGCCAGGCCACATGAAAATAATTGCGCCCAGCAACAAGCCACTCGAGGTTGTTTAAGAGTTGGGTTAAGAATCTATGGAAACTAAATATTGCCATTTAATATAGCATTATTCATTGATCTGAAACCTTGGATAAAATGAATTTAATCGTCACCAACTGAAACAAAACACAAAATGTTCAAACCAGAAGTGGAAGTTGCGCACATGTTTTGGGCTATTTTCAGTGATGATGTGAATATTAGTTGTATTCCATACACTTCCCGTTAGTAATTGTGTAGGAACAAGTTATTATTCTTACAGATGTCCAGAAAAACTGTTTCTTGAACACTGAACACCTTACAACAATATAACTAAATTGCATTGTGGAATAACCAGCAGTCCACAGAACCAGTAGTTGGACAAAGTACAGTCGAGCACCAGTATCTCGAAGTCGAAGGGAGATCGTCCATATAGTCGAGATAGGACTAGGTTCGAGATAGCGATGAAGAGACATGGTCAAATATTTTAGCGAAAAATATGAAATCATTTTACCCATCACACCACGAGTAAACAATCACCAATTAACTAATGACCAAAGGTAGTAAGCTAATCAACATTACTAGGTGGCGTACCGACTCTCAGTGACTTGCGTAAATGACCAGCATGATATGCTTAATGAATCGTGACACACACACAAATATATCCAGGTAGACTAATTAAGCAAACAACCTGAGGTAGGTGTGAATTTATTTTGTTTTGTTATCCAAGCTATTAGCTCGGATTTAGTAACTATATGAAAATTCTCAGTCATTGCAGATATGCTAATGAGTTAAGTGGCGGTCGCAGTGTCACTGTTTGCGGGTTTAACTTTAGAAAAACACGCGGTACTACGCCATAAAAAAGTAGTTCAACAACAGTAAAACAGCGAGCTATCTTACCGTTTCAGCGTAATACATGTGTTGTTTGCTTTTTTGTGCTATATGTGTGTTATTGCAAAAGTTTTTGTATACTTTATAACCGTTATGTATTAATATGAGTTCTTTTGTTATGTTGATATTTTGCGCAATGATATAGTAGGGGGCGGGATTTCCCTATGACGGTTTTCTTGAATGACCAATCAGATTAAAGCTTACATTCTGAACTTTACATAGGTCAATGGCTCGATAAAATCCGATATTGGACAGCGAAATGATGATGATTTAAAGCAGAAACTTTTTTTTTTGACAGTTACATACTGTTTTAATCATCTTGAGCCATCGATATTATTAATCAGTGTCCATTTTACTTAAAAAATCAACTAATCTATAATGAATTTAGTATAACAGTTCGCGTGGAAATCCAAACTTTCCAAAAAGGTGCTAGCAATTTTTTGATAATTACACGTCGTGTGTGTTAGCGCATACGCTGCCGACAGTCTTGCGACTTGACGTTACACAGCATATTCAGTACGATACACTTCACAAAGGAAACGTTGTCTTGAGTTTGAATAAGGATAATAATTATCTCTACATTATTTGTATTATGAATTAAAAAAAAGTATATTTAAATAATTAGATATTAATTTAAATAAATATTTCGGCATCATTTACTCAATAAATTAAAATTGAATGTGTAGCTGAAATGAAAGTGAAAGTAGAACGTTTTTGCTTTATCCTCCTGGTTATAAATCGCTGAGGATTCCTATTTGAATTGGAAAATGATATGAATTTTAAATTTAGGAGACTGTGTCAGGAGAAAATGGACTGATGACATATGTCACTAGTCTAATTCCTGAGCTATGATTGAGACAGGAAAAAAGGGACTGATGACATATGTCACCTGTCGTGTTCCATGCACGACTGCTCGCTCTTGTTTGTAATTGTTGTAAAATATATAAAGTTTAAACTGTGCATACAAAGTATGTCGAGGGGTATATAGTTTTCGTATTCCATCCGTCCATGTTAAAGAGTTTGGGTACCCATTATCTCTGTGACAGAAAGTCGGATGGACCTCAAAATTCATATACTTCCTTATCATCAACCATATTTTCATTCCATACCACACTCATGTGGCCTTCATTTCCAAGGTCAATGTCAAATTACTTAGACAATTGCATCCGTATGATTTGCCTTAAAGTTTTCTGCAACCATAAGTCAGATTGACTTCAAACTTCATATACTTCCTTATCATCATCCATATTTTCATTCCATACATGTACCACACCCATGTGGCCTTCATGTCCAAGGTCAAGGTGAAATTACTTTGAACAATCATGTTTGTCAAGATAACTATTGTTTTTGCAGCATTGATAATGTATACTGATTCGATTAATATATTGATTTTTTGTGTGAAATATTAAAATGGTTGCCATGACAACCACTATTATTAAACGTTCACATGTTAAGTGTATTGCAAGATGGTAACAGTACTCGGGTGTATTGCATTGATTTTCAAAAAGTAAACACCTTTTCAACAAATACTATTTTTGTGTTTTCCAATATTGGTTACCATGGTTACTATGGTAGTGCTTATATATTTCAGAACTAGTGTATAATATGAATAGTTGCTGTCTCAACTACTGACAAGCCGCAATACATCTATTCCGCAAAGTTCCGCATCCCTCCTGGTGCCAATTCTTAAGGCTACAATGTACTATCCAACAAATGAATTCTTAGTATATGTGTCAAGCACGTACTGCGAAGGATTTCAGGACTTTCAGTCCTTTGATTTGATATGTTTGGAAAATTAGTGTCAACCAAATCGATCTTGGCAGCCAGGAACTTAGGCGATTTATCAAAGCGTTTATGTGATCGAGATAGCGAAGAGATTTTTAACGTATTTTTATACAGTGGGGACAGAATGAACAGTCGAGATAGAGAACATATATGAGATAGGGCATGGTCGAGATAGCCGAGGAAATTTATATTAAACAAATAAGGATATAATTCGGGACTTTAGTGAATCATCGAGATACATGTAGGGGATATCATCGAGATACTGATATTCGAGATATTGGTACTCGACTGTAATTACATACAAACTCATAGAGGTATGGAATTGTGTTTATACACTAGCATATGGACATTTTAGGACTGTTCAGACGTATTTATGCAGGCAGAAAGTGTGGCACATCATGGCAAATAAAATAAAGATAGACTGCATGTGTTTTTACAATCAAATGACTGAATGTCCTGAAATTCTTAGCAGTATGTAGTTGTGGATGACACATAGACTAATAATTAATAATCTATAGTGGAAAGCGTTTCGCGAAAAATAAACGCGGGAATTGCACAGCAACAACAACAAGTTAAAAAATATAGATTTTTAGAAAACCCAAAATGATAAATGTCTATTCTGAGACCTATTATGAACCAAAATCGAAGATTGTATTCGTGCATCGAACCATGGAGTTAGAATAATCGAGTATGGAGGTTAATTGTTGCACCCTTATAGACTGCGGAAACTTGTGCAATAACATAAATTTAGCACAAAAAAGCAAACAAAAAACATTTATCACACTGAAAAGGTGATCAAGCTAAAAAAAATTTTATGGCGTAAGACCCGTGTTTTAAAAAAGTTCATCCCACAAAATATGTGCTGCGACCGACATAGATCATTTGCATATAAGCTGGAAGACCTCAAATTTGGATGTTGGTTGAAAAATTCTTCGCTAGCGCTCAAATAAAAATGTATGGTTCAGTTGACAACAAATGTACTAGCCCGTCTGGTTCGTGATCGCATAGCACACAACTATGACTCATAATGATCAAATGTCTGATTTACAGTGAAACCTCTCTAAACCGGACACCATGGGGACCTCCCAGGGTGTCCGATTTATAGAGGTTTCACTGTAGTTCCAGTCACTGTAAGTTGCGGGGAGGTCTTGTCAGGTTCTGTAAGCGATGGAAATATGAAAGAAAATTTGTCAGGAGAGCAAGGTGTGAAATTCATGCACCATAGCTATCGTTGACTTTAGCCAATTTTAGAATGACTTTAGCAATGTGTTTCATGAAACGGTAATGCTTTACTTGATTTGAATGTCTTGATTAATTTTTCCCGACGTTTTGCATGAGGCGGTCTCACTGTCTCCATCCACTTTTGCACATTCCTGGAATGAACGCTGCCCCAACAGCTACATGTATGCACGTATCAATGTCTATTAGGTCTATTATGGTTGCAAATGTCGAAAGGTCCCTTTTGTCAGTTGGTGAACCACATGGTGATCTATGTCAATCTCCCTAAGTTTGCCGTATTTCCAGGAAAATTGTTTTTCAAAATACAATGAACATTTGACCGAATTTCATTAACCCTTTCAACCACACAGGCCTATATTATAGTGGTATTGGCAAAAAGTGTAGATCCAGATGAGCCGGCTCGTCACGAGCCGTCTCATCAGGATCTGCACTTTTTGCAAGTAATTTTCATATTTTTGAGAACAAAAACACCCCTTTTTATACGGTACATATTATGTTTTACCGCTGGGCGGTGCGGCTGACAGAAAAAGTGCATAGTTCGTGTAAACAACTTCTCCGAAACCGTTCAGTCAATCGATCTGAAACTATACACACGTCTTCTACACATATTGAAGATGTGCACCTTGGTGTTTTATGCCGAAAAAATATTTTTTAACAAATATATCACCTTTTTAACTTAGCCATTTTTTCTATATTTTTCTATACAATTCTATATATGGTATAGAGTTTGTGTACACAACTCCTCCGAAACCGGTCAGTCGATCGTTCTGAAACTATACACACGTCTTCTCCACATATTGAAAGTGTGCACCTTGGTGTTTTATGCCAAAAAAATATTTTTTAACAAAAATACACCTTTTTAACTTAGCCATTTGTTCTACATTATTGTATCAAATTCCCTATCATTTCTACTTTACACTCTACTTTTCTATCTCTGCCTAAATTAGTATACATGTTTAACACAACGAGATGAAGAAATAATGCTATAGACTTTCAAATTCTCCTTAATGTTTCTTGCCTTGGTGACAGCTTCACATTTCTGCATCTTCGCTGTCTGGCCCATATTCGACGGGCGTATTTTGTGACTTGTGGCACTCTTGTTCTTAAATGGACTAGTCTGAAGAATATTTTGTGACGGTTGGATTGGTTGCAAAATTGACATATCAAAATCTGTTACTCAGGGGTGAAAGGGTTAAATAAAAAATACTGAACGGGTAACGTTTTTATTATTTTAATAAATTAACTTGAATTTACATATTTTGTATGATTTAATTTGTTTACTAGTATTTGGTCAATACCTTTCAGCAGATTTTATATCATACAGACAATAGATCCGGGATCATTTTACAGGGCGAAGTAGGCAAAATTGTCTCCTTAAATTGACTGACTTCTCCCTATTTGAAGTTTTTCACTGTAGAATTCCAGAACAAAAATATTTACACAATTCCCTAACATTTGATTGGTCCGTAGCAAGTCTCTGTCCAAAGTTTACATCCCAGTAAACTCCAATGCTGAACTACTTTCCGTAACCGTCGGGCGCAGTTAAAATAATTCTTAAGAAAACGGAAAATAAACACAATTTATTTCAAATGCTGGAATTATAAGGAATGAATGGCCTTTTTGTTGAATTTATCGGGGATATAAACTTGGAAAAGTCGCGGGAATACTGGACCAGGCCTTCCGGCCTTCGTCCAGTATTCCCGCGACTTTTCCAAGTTTATACCCCGATAAATTCCACAAAAAGGCCATTCATTCCTATAATAAAACAGAAATTTTGGAGGAAAAAAATGGTCTATTCTTTTAAATGTTTAATGAACACTTCTCCCTATTTTGAAAGGCTAGCTTGAACCCTGTAGATACTGGTGTTATATTGACACAAAGACATGTGAGCCTGTTTTCTCATAGAATTTTGCATACGGTACTTTGACATTATGCAGGCTGACCGGCTAGACCATGTTCAAGTTGCAAGTATCCTATTCAGATGATTTCAGACTATGCTTCATGCCATCACTTATACATACTGTATTGTTGTACTTGATTATACATGTCTGTGACTGGAGAAATGGGGCTTATGGGATTTCAAGGTGTATGATCACGTGGTACTAACAACAACAAGTACTGAATTTTGATGAAACATGGCGCAACAAACACGTCTTGTTAAGCTGCATTTGGTGGTCTCTGTATTTTGGTACAAACTTCTGTTGTTTTAGCGAAGAATCAATTCTGTGTCTACTAACACGGAAATCGATTCTTCGCAAAAACAGCATAAGTCTGTGTCAATCTCCCCGGACCACCAAATTCAGTTCATGAAGACGCGTTTGCTGCTCCATATTTCATCAAAATCCGTTGCATATTAAGGAAAATATCAAATAATACTTACTTTGGAGTGGACAAGCTTTCAACACGTTCAGCTGTTGTTGTTGTTGTAACCACGTGATCATGCACCTTGGACTTGTGACCAGTGTAGCTCTTGATCACACCCCTGTCGCCTGAAAACAATCTATATTGCTTGTTAGAAGCATGATTGGAATGGCAAACAAGCAGAAAGTTTGAGATTGAGTTTGAGATATGACCACATACCAAAGGACAGTTTCCACCACAGAGCCGAATGTATTGATGCTGCTTTTTCTCACCCTGATATGGAACAGTTATGGATATTTGACAGACAGAAGTATGGATTTTATGCCAACTCTGTGAAAGTTCATTGAACGCATAACAATATGGGCACATGCCCCAGATAATATCGTTTATCATTTGATATTGTATGTACAGTGAAATCTCTCCAAACCGGACACCCTGGGAGCTCCCCAGGGTGTCCGGCTTAGAGACGTTTCACTGTACAGCAGACATTTGATCATTCTGAGGCCATAGGTGTGTGCTCTGCGATCACGAACGTACATTATCACCTGGTATAAATGACATAGAAACTCATCAAAAATAACATCACAGGTGTTTTCTTAGTGTCCAGTTTAGAGAGGTTCCATGTGAGTGTCTTTTGATATCACGTTTATCAGGCACAGCTAGGGAACACGCAGGATGTCTGAGGTAAGCCTTGGTATCAAAAGATAATGGCAAGGTTTTCTATTTATCAGGTAGCGTTTTATGCTACAGAATGAGCTAATATGATGTTGTTTCCATTGCAAAGAACGCATGCATGTCGTTCAAACGTCAGCCACAGTAGTTGTGACCCAAATATTCATATCTAGTGAATGCAGGATATAGCAATTTTTATCATTCAGCATGTATTCTGGCTAGTTAATGGATAAGTAGTAGCATATTTAAATTTTCAACTTGCACATTGGCAATTCAAACTAAAACACACATTTATTATCCCCTCGCCGATAGGCAAGAGTGAATATAGCGTTAGTCCATACGTATGTTAGTAACACCTTTCATTTTTCAATAACTCATGAACCGCTTCATCGATTTTGATAATATTCGGCCACAATGTGTGTCTAGGGATGGTGCTTTGTTTTGCATACGACACAAGTACTTGATTTTTTATGCCACCGGGTTTCGAAGAAACTGGGTGGCATATAGTGTTTGGACCGTCCGTCTGTCTGTCTGTCCGTCCATCCGTCTGTCTGTCCGAGCCAGCACACGGGGTTTAGGAGCTCAGGGTAAGGGTTAGTAACAAAGGATTCCTTTGTTCTTTTCCGTAAGCTCCTAATATCTTTGATCTTTATGAGCTTATCCTTTGATCTTTTAAAGAACAAAAAGCCCATAACTGCCAAACGTTAGAGCGTCCGTCCGTCCGTCCGTCCGTCCGTCCGGGCACACATTAGGGTACTTATGTGGCTAGCCCCACAGGGTTATGGACTTGGTAAAGGATAGGGTTGGTTACAATTAGCCACCTAAAAAATCGTTTTATGTGGCTAAAAATCGTTTTATGTGGCTAATATTTAACATGTGATAAGCCACATAAGTACCCTAATGTAAGAACGTCCGTCTGTCCGTCCGTCCGTCCGTCCGTCCGTCCGTCCGTCCGGGCACACATTAGGGTACTTATGTGGCTAGCCCCACAGGGTTATGGACTTGTTAAAGGATAGGGTTGGTTACAATTAGCCACCTAAAAAATTGTTTTATGTGGCTAAAAATCGTTTTATGTGGCTAATATTTAACATGTGATAAGCCACATAAGTACCCTAATGTAAGAACGTCCGTCTGTCCGTCCGTCCGTCCGTCCGTCCGTCCGGGCACACATTAGGGTACTTATGTGGCTAGCCCCACAGGGTTATGGACTTGTTAAAGGATAGGGTTGATTACAATTAGCCACCTAAAAAATTGTTTTATGTGGCTAAAAATCGTTTTTAAAAATCGTTTTATGTGGCTAATATTTAACATGTGATAAGCCACATAAGTATAGTAATGTAAGAACGTCCGTCCGTCCGTTCGTCCGTCCGGGCACACATTAGGGTACTTATGTGGCTAGCCCCACAGGGTTATGGACTTGTTAAAGGATAGGGTTGGTTACAATTAGCCACCTAAAAAATCGTTTTATGTGGCTAAAAATCGTTTTATGTGGCTAATATTTAACATGTGATAAGCCACATAGTTACCTGAAAGTAAACACGTCCGTCCGTCCGTCTGTCTGTCTGTCCGTCACACTTTTCGGTTAACCATTTTGTCACAGTTTCTCAAATATGCTGCAGGTGGCATCTGCGTTCGACATTTCTTGTTTTATTATTAAGACTACCATCGAGGGGATTAGCTTCCTTTAACGATGTCAGTTCTTGTTCATAATCATGAACATGGTAAATTGACATGCTTACTATTATTAACAATGAATTCATCATGAATTATAAAATTTGATATTCGCTGAAGAACCAAATGGCAATAAAATGAAGAATATGTTTTTCAATTTTGGAAAAAATATATTACATGCTTGTATATTTAACTTCCCCAGCAGCTGGTTTGGATGGCCTCAGCAGCTCGGCAATGAATTTAGTTTTGTTCCTTCTGAATGTTCATGAGTACTCGATTACATTACTTTCTGAATATTCATGCATACTCAATTAAATCATCTTCTGAATATTCATGGCAATTTCTGTTGTATGCCTTTATTCATGTATATTCAGTGGTATACATTCAGCATTTTTGTTGTCGTGCCCGCTTGCGGACAGCGTGATATAGTCGGCACATTGGCGCACATACAGGTTACAGTTTTTTGGTTAAAGTTTTTGATTAAAGTTGTTTCGGTTAAAGTTGTTTCGGTTAAAGTTTTTTGATGTACTATCAAAGCCTTGGCAGGCGCGACATGCGGGCCGCTGCCATCTAGTTGGATTACATTTCAGTTATATACCTTCTGAATATTCAAGTTTATTCAGTGTTATGCCTTCTGAATATTCATGTTTATTCAGTGTTATGCCTTCTGAATATAAATGTTTATACAGTGTTATGCCTTCTGAATATAAATGTTTATTCAGTGTTATTCCTTCTGAATATTCATGTACGTTTGTTTCAGTTATATACCTTCTGAAGAGAAGTAAAAGAAACAAACAGAAACACGGTTTGGAAGAATATGAGCAGGTCAGTAATTTTACTACTTCTTTCATCATAAATCTCTTCAGTAAACTTACTCAGTGGTACTTTGGTAATTGTAAATGTGACTTTAACAGTAGATATGGGGCTTATAATCCTTACATTCTGAGGATGCACTATTTTACAGACAAACAATTGTAAATATTTTCTTTTTTTTTCAATAGAAATATAAATTGTGACCTCCATTTGAACCATCTCATCGAGACGGTTCAAATGAGTGGTCACAACATATACTTTAATTGAAAAATAAGTAAAAAATGGAAGAAAATATTTCTAATCTGTCTCCTGGTCAGCTAGCACACTCCGGCAGTCTGATAAGGATCTGCATGTACTGCTAGTTAACCCTTTCCCTGTTTTGCGATATTTCGACTCTTCCAAATCGAAAACATCTGAATAAAAGAATCAAATGCTGGCTCAAATGATGGTTAAATTATCTGATAGAGTAGAAAACATTGTGGGAAAAGGAGAAATTGCTTGTTACAAGCAATTTCTCCTTTTCCCACAATGTTTTCTAAAGACATCTTCTGCAGAGGCGTGAAAAGTTGTTTCTATCAGGGTTAACAGCATGGTGACCGCTTCATTGACTAAATGGCAAACAGTGTACAACCTGATCAGACTGTGCAGTTTGCACAGGCTGATTTGGGTTTGCATTGGGCTCCACATCTTCTATGACAGTGCAGCTAACAGAAATGACCTTCTGGAATTTGCAAGAAATGTAGATCCACCGGTGTAATACTAAATGCCGGGATGGAGCGTCATAGAACACGACAACCAAACTCAAGTTACCATATTCATTCTAATAAACGCCCATACTCTAATAAACGCCCACCCCCCATTTTTTTACCCAGCAAAAAAATGAACATTTTCTGCCCGATTTTACAAAAATTGGGACCTCTAATAAACGCCCATGGCCTCCTCTGGAAAGAAAAATGGACATACCTGTCAAACTGTAATTTTCCGTTTCCCTTTTTAGTAACGCGCGGACATGTGTCTTTCGTTTTTTGCGTCCAAATATTCTGTAGGAACGTGGAATTTCAAGGCCACCTCCCCTTGCAAATGTCCCGATAGAGGAGGGTCGCGGTTTCCCAGAAGTAACTGCGATCACCTGGGTGATATCTCCGTTATTAAATAATGTTGTCAATGGCTGACACAGTCCTTCAGGAATATGTCCCACAACAGTTTCGCCTTGTTTAACAATTATTGCAGAGTCACTATAGTCCTTATCTGGTTCTAATATACAATCCAGTTCTGTTCCTCGTCGTTGACAGCCATCGGTACCCGGTCACGGTTTAACACACAATATTGTACAGCAAAACCGGGAACCAGATGTGATGATGGGCATGCTTGATTATCAAAAAAAATAAAAAAAAATACGATTTGGTATGGGGACGATTTTGGTCTGGGGACGATTTGACCAGATAGTATATGTTACGCGAAGAGTGATGTCCCTTTGTTATTGTTGAGATATTTTGAGAAATTTACGGATTTGGGGTATGTCCGAATACTTACTGATCCTAAAGTAATTATTTTAATGAGAAATGGACCAGTCCAAACATACACATTATCCGAATACAAACGTCCGATACGGTAGTAATTGCTAAGACTACACCGTGAGTACATAGAACGTCTGTAAGTGTAAGGTTTACAAATCCAATCGTTTTCTTCACTTTTTGACATGTTTTACTCCGACCAAAAACCATTGCCTCTATTAATCGCCCACCCCCGACCTGTGACTTACCGATGATTCTAATAAGCGCCCGGGCGTTTATTAGAATGAATACGGTAACAGCCTTCTAATATTATCAATGAGTAGCGCCTTTCCGTCTGGTGATATGTGAAAAAATTTAGACCCCTTCTGCCACTGACTCCTTCATTTTTATGTCCGTGATTTTTTTCCTGATGATTTCTTGGCTTTGTAGGATCCTGTAACCGTTTCAACACTACAGACCACTTTCCTAATGTTTGCAAACAGTGTAGATCCAGATGACCTGGCTCGTAACGAGCCGTCTCATCAGAATCTTCCCTGTTTGTGGATATTTTCTGATTCTGGACGAAAACACCCCCTTTCTGATCAATGCATAGTTTTTAACCCTTAGACTGCTACACACAACAATTGTCGCCTGCTGTTGCTTTTATATATTGCCTTATTTCTCAATAAATTATTCAAAAGTGCTGTCGAAGCATGTTTTTGATGATAAAAATGGAAAATAGAAAATAACAGCAGACGACAAAAAATAAGATAGCGGTGTAAGCGTTAAAAGTCTATCTATCTCTTTATACTGCTTCACACCCTCATGAGTAATTTCGAGCAGTGTAATACTAGATGATGGGATGGAGTGTCATAAAACACAACTACCATACTCAAGTTATTCCATTGCAGACAGGATACCATTAAAGTTGTATGAATGGATCCCTATTTTCCTCATTTCTTCTTGAAAGTATATGTTATTACCACTCATTTGAACAGTCTAGACTGTTCAAATGAGTGGTAACAGTATATACTTTTTGTCGCGCCTGCTTTAGCAGAGGCGCGACTATAGTCGGCACTTTTTCCGTCGTCGTCCGTGTCGTCCGTGTCGTTCGTGTCGTTCGTGTCGTCCGTGTCGTCCGTTTTTTTGTAAGGCAAATGCGTTAAAGTTATTGTTTTTTCACAATATCTCTTTAACCCCTTGCCAGACATTGATAATATTTCACATCAATGTTTGTCTAGGGCTGATGCTTCATTACACACACCCCCACATCCAAATTTTGAAGGTCAAGGTCATTTATTTCCTTGTAATGTTCACCGGTTTTGTAACAGAAATGCGTTAAAGTTATTGTTTTTTCACAATATCTCTTTAACCCCTTGCCAGACATTGATAATATTTCACATCAATGTTTGTCTACGGATGATGCTTCATTACGCACACCCCCACATCCAAATTTTGAAGGTCAAGGTCATTTATTTCCTTGTATCCACCGGTTTTGTAAGAAATGCGTTTTATTGTTTTTTCACAATATCGGTAACCCCTTGCCAGATGATAATCATCAATGTTTACTGATGATCCTTCGCACTCCAAATTCAAGTTAAGTCATTTATTTCAATAGTTAACTGCGTTTAAAGTTACCCCTTGTTTTTTCACAATATTTAAGCCAGACTTTGATAATATTTCACATCAATGTTTGTCATGGGATGCTTCATTACGCACACCCCCACATCCAAATTCTCAAGGTCAAGGTCATTTATTTACTTGTAATGTTCACCGGTTTTGTAACAGAAATGCGTTAAAGTTATTGTTTTTTCACAATATCTCTTTAACCCCTTGCCAGACATTGATAATATTTCACATCAATGTTTGTATACGGATGATGCTTCATTACGCACACCCCCACATCCAAATTCTCAAGGTCAAGGTCATTTATTTACTTGTAATGTTCACCGGTTTTGTAACAGAAATGCGTTAAAGTTATTGTTTTTTCACAATATCTCTTTAACCCCTTGCCAGACATTGATAATATTTCACATCATTTATACACTATTACCAGATTACTCGATTGACTATTACCTAAACTTGCAGGAAGATCATCATTATGCTGTAACTTGTATTGTCCTTCCTTTATCAGTTATCTGAAATACTCAATAACCCCACTCCATCCCTCTGACCCACCAATCCCCACATCATGCAACTGTATATAGAAAACATGAAATATCTTATTAAGCTAACATAGCACCGGTACTATCATACATGTATATATTACATAACCACATATCTAACATATTTGGCTCCTCATTGGGGGCTACCTGCTATTTGGTGTTGTGCTTCATCAGACTCGCATGTGCCAGACCAGATTTCTCTGAGCAAGAGGTGAGACGTATGCAGTAGTTATTCTCTTGCACGACTATGGCGGAGTGAATGTGTAGAGCTAATAACTCGCGTGAAACGACTAGAGGGTGACGAGTTGAGTGAAATACTAGAAAGAGGTGAGTCGAGCATACGACTAGAAAGAGCTGAGTTGAGTTAACAACTAGGATGTGCATCAAGTGGACGACTAGAAAGATCTGAGTTGAGTTAACAACTCGAATGCGAGTCAAGCGTACCGACTGGCGAGTCGAGCATACCGACTATAAAGAGGTGAGTCGTCGAAATTAGTCGAGCATACCGACTGGCGAGTCGAGCACTGCACATGTTTAAAATCAAAGGAGGAGATGGGGCGGCGGTGGGTATGTCAAGAATCCTCAGAAACATCCACGCTGACTACGCATTGTGCAAAACTGAATTCCCGGGACAGCGGATGTCACTCCCTGCTCCCGCGACCTTTGAACTATATAATTTAACCAATAATTCCATTGTCAAAATTAGCATATCTAAAATGATCATGCACTCTCCCTAGCTGGGACACTGACCTACATGTAGATCAGGCCTGCCACCACAAAACCACATCTGTCAAAACTGGGAGAACTGCATGACAGTCTCCAATATAGTGTATAAACTATAATTAAAAATTATAATTTTATACACTATTACCAGATTACTCGATTGACTATTACCTAAACTTGCAGGAAGATCATCATTATGCTGTAACTTGTATTGTCCTTCCTTTATCAGTTATCTGAAATACTCAATAACCCCACTCCATCCCTCTGACCCACCAATCCCCACATCATGCAACTGTATATAGAAAACATGAAATATCTTATTAAGCTAACATAGCACCGGTACTATCATACATGTATATATTACATAACCACATATCTAACATATTTGGCTCCTCATTGGGGGCTACCTGCTATTTGGTGTGCTTCATCAGACTCGCATGTGCCAGACCAGATTTCTCTGAGCAAGAGGTGAGACGTATGCAGTAGTTATTCTCTTGCACGACTATGGCGGAGTGAATGTGTAGAGCTAATAACTCGCGTGAAACGACTAGAGGGTGACGAGTTGAGTGAAATACTAGAAAGAGGTGAGTCGAGCATACGACTAGAAAGAGCTGAGTTGAGTTAACAACTAGGATGTGCATCAAGTGGACGACTAGAAAGATCTGAGTTGAGTTAACAACTCGAATGCGAGTCAAGCGTACCGACTGGCGAGTCGAGCGTACCGACTATAAAGAGGTGAGTCGTCGAAATTAGTCGAGCGTACCGACTGGTGAGTCGAGCGTACCGACTATAATGAGGAATGTGGTGCAGGGTAGTCGAGCGTAACCGACTGGCGAGTCGAGCGTACTTGGACTATAGAGAGGTCGGTCGTCCAGGGCAGTCGAGTGTACCGACTGGCGAGCCGATAATGAGGTGAGACGAGCGTACAGAATGTCGTGTCGAGCGTACGTACTGGGACGAGTCGCTTCAGGCGAGTGAATGATGTATCAACAAGTCTGGCAAATGTTTCAATTGATGCCGCACATAAATGTACATATGAATTAATTTATCGAAAAGGGGGAAAAATAGTCCAAAACGAATTGATATTTTTTAAACTAAAAATAGCAATGAGTGCCCCCAAGAGGAGAAATTAATCAGGTATGCGTGTACTCATAACAAACTTAATTAATAGTTTGTTGTACCCAACAAGAACATGTAGACAAATATGACATCTGTGTGTAACCTGCTGTTAAATAAAGTGCACGAACTATCATATCCACAGTATTGTTTACCTTGTACGAAGTCAATGAGACATCCGGACCTGTGCAGCTTGTATAGCACTGTGTGCAACTCTGATGTACCTGGTATAGCATGATGAAGACCATCGACCGAGAGTTTGTATCATGTCATCTTCAATGTTAGCTTTTGCTGCACTGCTTGCATCACCAATCCGAAATGAATGGCCACTATATTTATTCTCGTCATAACTGAGTCTGCATAAAACTTGCTTCACATAATAAAGAAACTTCGTCCTAGTGAACGGTTTGCCATCCACGTCTATGAATAGTGGCGAGATATCATAACAAAACGCAGTAGATGTAAGCTGCTCTCTGCGTAGGCACAAATAATGTTCCATCAAATACACTGGACAGCAATTAATGGAGTTATTTCTGTATATCGGTATATCAACGCCTACACTGAACGGATCAGTCTTGGAAGTAGGTAGCGTAAGACAAAACATAGAATGATCTGTCAAGAACGACACATCCTGACATTTCAAATATGAATAAACATCATCATTCCGAGCTTTAACAGTGAACTCAAATAGGCTAATGAACACATACATTGTAACGTCAAATCTAAGTTTGGGGTAAAAACTCCTGCATGTAATAAGTCACACATCTGCTTCAGAATTGAAAAAGTTATAGGCAGTCTCAACCTCGTCTTCGAACCTTGACTACGTTTAACACCACGTAGAACACATTGTAGTCTATCCATGGAAGACATAGGATTGCTCATGCCTGCTTGCAGATAGTGAAAACGAATACCTGCCAGATATAGTTTAATAGTAGCCAGCTGCAGCTGCAGTGACTTGTAACAGAATGTCACAAAATAAATGAGAACATCCTCCGTTAGAATGGGTAACGTACCTGGACGCGTAATACAACCGGACATTGTTAGAAACTGCGTGAAACACTGCATGCCTGTCTGATAGGCTGATTTAGTATTTGGAGCAATAGATGCTGACCAAAGATTTGTGACTTCCAGGTCTAATTCAGCTGCAGCTTGGAAACCGAAAGGCACCGCTCTGGAACAGTGTCTGCCTCTGGTGCAAGACGTCTGAACTGCAACATGTTAAAACGTGATAACGCGTCAGCAATAACATTTGATTTACCGGCTATATGTCTTGCGATAATAACAAACTGACCTTTTGCCACGCACCAGATCAACCTACGAACAAACTTTTGAATGAATGGAATCTTAGATCGACCCTTATTGATGATGTCCACAGTGGCTGAATTGTCACAATTCACCACAATTCTCTTCTTTGTCCATTTTTCACCGGCTGCCATGACTATCGGATAGAGTTCATACAGAGCCATAGATGCCACGACTTCCGATGAAATAAAAGCAGGAAATTCCCCTTGAAACCACTTCCCACAGTAATACCCTGCATATGCTTGAGGTGTAGCATCCGTGAAAAACTGCATATCATCAGCCATTGTAAGTTCATCATTCATGAACATTGAAATACCGTTCCATTCATGAAGAAATTTAGACCACATACTAATGTCTAATCTACAGTCTGTCGTGATTTTAACATGGTGTAATTTACTGACAGAAGAAGACAGCGATATCAAGTATGACACAAATGCACGACCTGGATAAATTACGCGGCATGCAAAATTGAGATGTCCTAGAAGGCTTAATAATTCCCTCTTTGTACATGATTTCCTCTTTGAGAATGTTTGTAACAAATTTGCGATTCTCTGCACTTTCTCTAGCGGCAACCGTGACTCCATCTTCACACTGTCTAATATAATTCCTAAGTACTCAATAACCGTAACTGGCCCCATAGTTTTTGTGGGTGATAACGGTATACCAAGTGTCTCAAATACCAACCGCAAAATATACATAGTATGATCGGCATCATCGGATGGAGAATTGATTGTGAGAAAATAAAATCTCCAGCAAATGTAAACAATGACTGATTCCATAATTGTTTTGCAGGATCCAACAAATAACTTGAGACAAACAATCAAAAATTTTAGGACTAGATCGACTGCCGAACACTAATCTGGTGTAGAAGTAATATTTATTGTTCCACTTGATACCCTGAAAGGGCCACAACTCCCTCTTGACAGGAACCTGTTTAAAGGCATCTTGAATGTCAGCTTTACAATATCTACTCCCCTTTCCCAATCGCTGAGTTATTCTAATCGCATGGTCAATGGTGACATATGTCAAGGAGTATTTGTCCCTATCAATAAGGTCATTTAAACTGGGATGTAATAAATTATCATGAGGTGCTGAGAAGTCCACAATTAACCTCTTTTTCCCAGAGTACTTCCCCTCAGCAATGCCAATTGGGCTGATACGATAATGTAGATATGGAATGCTATCAAAAGGGCCGATCAAATATCCTTTAACTAATTCTGACTGAATCAACTGTGAAGTAATGTCAGACTGTTTAATTGCAGACAACAAGTTTTTACACTCATACGGTAATGCAGGTAAATGCTTAAAACCAGTCTCAAATCCCTCTGAAAATCCGTCAATTAAATAGTTAGTGAAGTTCTTATCTGGATGATGCTGCAACTCAAACCTCAATTTTATAACATTTATAGGGATGTTCCTAGGCACTATCTCAGGCTCGGTATTTTCTGTCCCTGGCCCCGCCAGTTTTTTTAATTCTGACAATTCATTTTAGAGTGATCACTCTGTTTACATACTAAACACAAATGCACATGTCTGCATTGAGACGCATGGCAACCACACATAGTGTTAAAATTGTTACAAATCTTGTTTCCATTGTGAATCACTCGTGTGCGACCCAAAAGATCTTTGGTGGAATTTGCACGGTTGGCAAAACTACCAGCAGTCGTGGTAACTCTACTGGCCTTATTGTACGGTTCCATTGTACTACCAGAGAAAGCATGGGTTTGTGACGGACAGAACTGCGACATGTGCAGTGTGCTACCACACTCGGAGCAACAATTAGCCTTGTAATTTGAAAATATGGAACAAAACAACCTATTATTCCTAACTGACCAGTCTATTTGTGGTACTCATAAAAGCCGCGACCCCCATACCTGGATGCCATGTCAATTATATCACGCTCATACAGATCTAATTCTGGTCGCCTATTAGGATGCACCTGGCACATGATGTTTTTATAGACGGCGAATGCCTGAATGAATTGTGGCAAACTTAATTCTGTGTTTATGCGAACGTCCGGTTTCTGGTTACCACCGGGTACCGAGTCCGACTGACAATTGTAATACGGTATCAACAATGAGGCCAAATTCATGTCTTTACCTTCCTGAATGTTTCGTTTGACACTAGGATGAACTGTTTCTACGAAAGGCAATGCCTCAGCAGTGTATCCGTATGTGGACCGAGCATTTTCTAAGTTTATGGAACTGACATTGTTGTTGTTGTTAGTACTGTTCGTGAATAAGTTACCTTCCATGAATGACGCACCTACTAAACAACTGGCTGGCCAGACACGGATGGTAACTCAGGTGCGACATGAGAATGAATGTGTGCGGATGTCGAATTAGTTTGCACATTTTGCTGTATAAGTATATCCATGTTATCGGTAAGTTTCGCGATGGTCTGCTGTAAAGCAGACACACTGGCATGCAGATCTGCGATGTTGTTGTCGCCCGGAGATTCCCGAAGTCTAGTTTCGGTTTCACTGCGCTGTACTGTGTGCGATTGCGCATGCTCAGATAAAGCGACACCGCGACCATGGTTACTGCCTCTGTGCGATGTCTGTGCAACCGACTGCGCAATGACGTCATCTGTTGATATAACCGCAGCGCGCTGGTTAGAGGTTATGGCTGTTGATATAACCGCACTGCTTGTTGATCTTGAATTTGATGTCGCCGACCGATATAGGTGAACTAAACGACATTTTTTTACTTTTTTCTGTCGAAGGCCTGGGGATATTCCCAGTTGCTGTAGTTCAGATTTTAACTTCTGCACGCTCCAGTTTTCGGGAAGTGACATGTCGTAAGGTGGATCTACCTCCGCCGAGATATTAGATTGCGGAATCTCAACCCGATCCAATGGCACGTCCACAGATTTGCGCTTCCGACTGTTCGAACTGGCTCGCACATCCATTTTTGTGGCAAATTGTACACACTTGGTTCCAATTAAATGCGTGAAATGTTGCAACAAAGGAATATAATCCGTAGAAACGGGAAACACTTTTGTCGTCTAGTAGATATCAAATTTGGATGTCTAAGCCTTTCACACGGCATAAATCGAATAATTCTCGATCATTAAATTATAACGATATCCATTGAGCATTCACAATAATAATAATTCCTAGATCACATGGTCTATATTAAAATGATAAATATAATAATGAGTAATTATCCAAGTCAGAAGTATTCCAGCCAGTCGCTATTATATAATATGTCAAGAATCCTCAGAAACATCCACGCCGACTACGCATTGTGCAAAACTGAATTCCCGGGACAGCGGATGTCACTCCCTGCTCCCGCGACCTTTGAACTATATAATTTAACCAATAATTCCATTGTCAAAATTAGCATATCTAAAATGATCATGCACTCTCGCTAGCTGGGACACTGACCTACATGTAGATCAGGCCTGCCACCACAAAACCACATCTGTCAAAACTGGGAGAACTGCATGACAGTCTCCAATATAGTGTATAAACTATAATTAAAAATTATCATATGTTTGTCTACGGATGATGCTTCATTACGCACACCCCCACATCCAAATTCTCAAGGTCAAGGTCATTTATTTACTTGTAATGTTCACGGTCAAATGTCTCGGCAGGCGCAACACCGCTTCCGTGGCGGAATTCTTGTATTGAGAAATAAACTAAAAAATCAAAGAAAATTGAACAAAAGTGATTGTATCCTTAGGCTTCAATGGGTTAACAGCCTTCTAATAGTGGCAATTAGTAGCGTGTTTTCAAGTCTACATAGACGAGTTCATACCAGTTACTTAGGAGTGGAAGGGTTAAAGGTACATGCACACTCAGTAGGCACAAATGTTCTTTATAGGAATTAAATAAGTGTATAATTGTGTCGCTATTCCACCAGTTCTAAAAAATATGAGTGCCCACTTCATGTATACAGATATAATCATTTAGTAATATATATTTTACTGATAGTGACTCGCAGTGGTATCAGGCTATTTTCATATGCAAATGAGGTGAGATATTTTTTAATTATTTAAACTATTGTGTCACATGAAAAAATAATATTTTCCACAGATTATAAAATATGATCATTGCATATCAAAAAACAAATACAGAGAATAAATAGTAATGTCCGTTAACATAATGGTAAATTAATGTTTATTTCGCTAGAAAATGTCTCAGATGATGGATTTATTATAAAATGTGGGTGAAACTGGAGAAATGGGGCTTAATTATGCGACCAGTGTAGATCCGGATCAGCCTGTGTCGAAAACTCCTTTACACAAGAAATCACACGACGTTAGTCCTTTTTACAAGCAATTAGGCCAATTTGGACCGGATTTCTATAAATAAATTCAAATGAAAATAACTAGCTACGATCATAGGTGACTGATTAGGTACATGGTGTAAAATGGCCTGTTAACAGCTAATTTTAGGCCGGGTTAATGGGGTCAAATCCCATATGTTACCTGTTGTGATGGGGGGTAAATCACAAAATCAGAACTGAATATTTACAGAAAAAAATAAAAATTCAGCCCTGAAATTAGAATAATCTGACCTGGTACGAGGTCCTCACCACACAGAGTCACTTCGCCTCGCTCCCCAAAAGTAATAGGAGTAGTTCTCTCTTACTTCTTTTATAACGGTATAACCGGATTCAACTCTCACATACCAGAAGTCAAAAATGTACGTGAGGGTCAAACCATGGATATCATGATTCTGTTAAGGATGAAAGCCATCATTAAATGTACCCTTCCACAGCTCCAGATAAGCTGCGTATTTGCTTAAATACCCAATTAAAATTGCCAAAAACTCAATTGAAATCAGAAGTAGCGAGTATCAAAAAGCAATAAAAAATGTTTGGTACCTTTATCATACTGCAGAAAACAATAAACATACCACAAATATAGCATATTTTTCTTATTTTCCATGAAAACACATCTTGGTATTTCATTAGAATTATCTCCAAGGAAACAATTCTAATGAAATGCCAAGACAGGTTTTCATTTCGAAGCAAACCATTCAATAATTGATGTGTAAACACAGTAGTGTGATTTTATTTTACTCAATTTAAATTTTGAAATACCCAATTGATTCAGAAATGATGTAGTGACAATACTCAATTGCAAATTCCTTATCTGGAGCCCTGCCCTTCACATACTCCCACCTACCTCCCACTCAATACGTGACTGATAATCAGTAATCATTATACTGGGTCAATGGTGTGAACTAAATCGATAATTGCCTCAGGGACCGGGTATTGACCATGTATTAATGTGTACTAATCAGATGACAATTACTGCACACGTACTTAAGACTTGTAATTTCACCTTTGATTTAGGCAGCCCAAGGAACATTTGTGCAAAAAAAAGTCGTCATCTGTGGCTGTGCCTGGATAATTGGGGCTTATGGGATTTGTGACCAGTGTAGCTCCTGATCAAACGTTACACTCCTAATTATCTATATTGCTCGTTGGAAGCATGATGGATGTTTTTAGCTCACCTGAGCGAAGCTCATGTGAGATATTGTTTGTAACCGCAATGTGTCCGTCGTCGTCCGTCCGTCAACATTTTCAAACGTCTTCTCCTCGGTAACCATTGGGCCTATAGTCACCAAACTTCATGGTCATGGTCCTTAGGTAGGGGGATTACAAAATTGTTAAAATGACGTCATTATGTAATCCAAGATGCCCGCCGTCTAAAAATAGCACAAATTCTTCAAAAATCTTCTTCTCTAGAACCGCAAACCGGATTTCGACAAATCTTGGTAGGAATGATCGATGTACAATGCTCTTTCAAAGTTGTTAAAATGGTGACCCCGGGGTCAAAAATGGGCGTGGCCCGTGGGGGCAAATTGGGGTCAAATTTTATTTTTGACCGAATATGATCATGTCTATATCAAATCGAAGGATATTGAAGAGGCGATCGCTCTGGTACATTTTTTGTCTAAATTGGATGGTCATGTCATCCAAGATGGCTGCCAAAAGGTCAAAAGGTCGTTCTTTTATTAGAGATTTCAAAATTCTTCTTCACACGAACCTGGCCCATGGTGGCCAAACTTCACAGTTATGGTCCATGGGTGAAGCCTTTTCAGATTTGTTAAAACGGAGGTCGTCGCTAATCCAAGATGGCCGCCATCTAAAAATACCACAAATTCTTAAAACAAATTCTTCTCATGAACCGCCAGCCGGATTTCGACGAAACTTGGTAGGAATGATCGATGTACAATGCTCTTTCAAAGTTGTTAGAATCGTGACCCCGGGGTCAAAAATGGGCAAGGCCCGTGGGGTAAAATTTTATTTTTGACCAAATATGATCATGTCTATATCAAATCGAAGGTATCAAAGAGGCGATCGCTCTGGTACATTTTTTGTCGAAATTGGATGGTCTTGTCCAAGATGGCCGCCAAAAGGTCAAAAGGTCGTTCTTTTATTAGAGATTTCAAATTCTTCTTCACACGAACCGCTTGTCCCATGGTGGCCAAACTTCACAGTTATGGGTCCATGGGTGAAGCCTTTTCAGATTTGTTAAAACGGAGGTCGTCGCTAATCCAAGATGGCCACCATCTAAAAATACCACAAATTCTTAAAAAAAATTCTTCTTGTGAACCGCCAGCCGGATTTCGACGAAACTTGGTAGGAATGATCGATGTACAATGCTCTTTGAAAGTTGTTAAAATGGTGACCCCGGGGTCAATAATGGGTGTTGCCCGTGGGGTCAAATTCTATTTTTGACCGAATATGCTCATGTCATATATCAAATTGAAGGTATCGATGAGGCGATTGCTCTGGTGCAATATTTGTCGGAATCGGATAATTATGTCATCCATGATGGCTGCCAAAAGGTCCATTTATTCGATATTTTGAACGTATTTTTCTCAGGAACAACATTGCCGATGCTGGCCAAACTTCATAGCTAGTTAAGATCCTTGGGTGAAGCATTTTCAGATTTGGTAAAATGAGAGTCATCGCTTAATCCAAGATGACCGCCATCTAAAAATAGCACAATCTTTTTAAAACACATATGAACTCGATGTCACATTCTCCTCCGGTGTTCATGGAGTCAGGTGAGCGAATTAGGGCCATCATGGCCCTCTTGTTTATTGATGGAATGGCTAACAGTGCAGATCCTGATCAGACTGTGCGAATGCACAGGCTGATCTGGATCTACACTGGTGACAAAACTCCATTTCTCCATTCCCAGCCACATATGCGGATAAAAATAACTCGTGGTTGGCGAAATCTGTTTCTTTAATTGCAGGATTTCGCTAAATCCCACTTCGCTATTTCCAGGAAATAAATGATGAAAATATACCGTGGACCAACCATAAACATTGTCTCATTATATTGTGGGATTGTTAAATCGAAGTAATTTAAATCCAGGTTCCACTGTGATGCTTTTACGCCTTGTCTAATATTATCCTTGTTCTTTTTCCTCTGGTACATAATTGGCTTAACTCATGGCTGTATCTCCTGACGTAGGCTAGTTACTGTTGTTTGAAGAATTATTGCTGTAGTAAAGGTTTCCGAATATAGACACAAAGTTCTAATTCTGTTCTTTCCAGGGGACTAGGAGAATTGATGTAATTCATGACAATACAGACTATTTGGGCAGCTCAGTGGGGTGAATAGTTTTGTCCCAACGCAGCACGTTAACCCTTTCACCCCTAAGTAACTGGAATGGAATTTGATATGTTAATTTTGCAACCAATCCAATGGTTACAAAATGATTTTCAGACTAGTCGATTTATGAAAAGGGGGTGTTTTTGTTCTCAAAAATATGAAAAATTACTTGCAAAAAGTGCAGGTCCTGATGAGACGGCTCGTCATGAGCCGGCTCATCTGGATCTACACTGTTTGCCAATACCACTATACAGGCCTGTGGTGTTGAAAGTGTTAACCCTTACACTATCTTAATTTGTTGTCGTCTGCTGTTTATTTTCTATTTTTATCATCAAAAACAAGTTTTGACAGCATTTTAGAATAATTTACAACATGGTTCGACAGCACTTAGAATCATTTCTAATGAAGTGCTATCAAACCATGTTTTTATTGAGAAATAAGGCAAGATATAAAAGCAACAGCAGACGACAATTGTGTGTAGCGGTCTAAGGGTAAACTGCTCTAGTCATTTCCGAATGCATGATCCCCTGTATTGAGAATTATTTTTGCATCACCTGTGTAATAAACAGACCATATTTTTTAACAATGCTGACTTTTAGTACCTTGACCTTCATGTCAATAATTTTGCACGTACATCAAAATGTAATAAAACAGTTATTTCATGGTCATTTCGGGGAACAGTCAAAACATATTGCCCCCGAGGTATTGTGGATGACCCGATGCACTATTGCCCTCGACCTTCAGCCTCTGGGTAATAGTGCCTTTAAAAGTAGTAAGATTATTACTGATCCTACTGCTTTTGGGAGGGGGCCAAGTGATTCTGGTGTGGCGAGGACCTGGCATCAGATCAGGATCATTCTGATTTCGGGGCTGAATATATAGTTTTGTTATTGTAAATATTCAGTTCTGATTTTGGGATTTCCCCCCCATTTGTACATGTACTTGAACATATGGGATTTAGTACTAAACCCATTGACCCGACCTTAAATGACCTTAGCTGTTTGTTCATTGGCCGTTAAACCCCAACAAACAAACAAAACCTTTGCCGGATATTTCATTTTATTTTTGTTACTTCTCAATGAAAGTATATTTTGTGACCAATCATTTGAACCGTCTCGTTGAGACAGTTCAAATGGTGGTCACGACATATACTTCTAAGGACATATAAAGAAATTATTTAGAATATTGAGAAATAAAGAAAATAGAAGAAAAATAGATTTTTGTGAATATCCGCTGAGGATATGTCATTTTGTTTGTGAAACATTCTAAATATTTTCTTTGTATGTGCTGAGAAGTATATGTCATGACCACCATTTGAACCGGTCCAAATGGGTGGTCAAAACATATACTTTCATTGAGAAAAAAGAAAAATGAAATATTTAAATATTTCATACCCGTGTATTCCACATGTGCTGGGTTAAGCATGCTACTGCTTGGTTTCTTGTTCACCAATTAAGTTTTGTTTTGAGAACTTGTCAATTAAGTCAATCATTTGGAAATCGCCCTCATTATGTGCCTGCATGACTGCGCGCTAAATTGAGACCCACAGTTTTCTATTTTTGGTACGACATATATTGCGCATTACTGAATAAATAATCAACTGAAGAAATTGGTTTCACCGTCTCATGAGAATAGTTGCCATAAGATGTGAAGGCAGAACATGTTCGACCAGTGTTTACCAAGATCATGTTGCATGTGGTCTACGATGAATTAATAAATACTGCCCGTGGTTGAGGGGAATATTGTGGATTATCTCCCATAGGAAGCAATAGCCCCCCCCCCCATAGTTGCCATACGATGTGAAGGCAGAACATGTTCGACCAGTGTTTACCAAGATCATGTTGCATGTGGTCTACGATGAATTAATAAATACTGCCCGTGGTTGAGGGGAATATGTGGGTTATCTCCCATAGGAAGCAATAGCCCCCCCTGGGCGATAGTATTTAATATTATACCGGATATTTAACTATGATCATGATTAAAGTCGCAATTTCAATAACAGACACAGGAGCAAAAGGCATGTTGAGAATCCGCAGTTATGGTTACGAACACTTCGGTGGTTTCCGTAATTATGGTTCAGGCGCCCGTT
Organism: Conchocele bisecta; assembly: GCA_029237695.1. Taxonomy (NCBI): domain Eukaryota; kingdom Metazoa; phylum Mollusca; class Bivalvia; order Lucinida; family Thyasiridae; genus Conchocele; species Conchocele bisecta. Next base: position 54,200,670 of record CM055267.1, read on the forward strand.
TCACTAAACTTTGTACGACTAACATGTTTGAAAGTGCAAAATTATGATAGTCTGTAAATTTCACATTAACAATGTTTTCTTGTAAACAATTATTGGATTTACATTTATTGAGCATAGGCTGCATATGCAGCCTATGCTCAATAAATGTAAATCCATCAATTGAAATTTCCTGACGATCTTAAATTTGCACTTACGAACATTTTAGTATTTTCGGGAGAGAGGGTAATATTGTAATATTCCCCTTTAATATTGCCCACTGTGTTGTTGAGCGAGCGACATGGTAGAACGTTTTTATGCCACCGGGTTTCGAAGAAACGGGTGACATATAGTGTTTGAACCGTCCGTCTGTCCGTCTGTCCGTCTGTCCGTCTTTCTGTCTGTCCGTCCGTCCGTCACACTTTTCGGTTAACCACTTTGTCACAGTTTCTCAAATATGCTGCAGGTGGCATCCGCGTTCGACAGACGCATTTCTTGTTTATCATGTGATATGAAATTGACCAATGAATTGCCTAGAATTTTCAGTGAGGTATAATAATAGAAAATGTTGACTTGCGTGTTGGTAGGTTGTGTCTCCTGAATCAATGGGCTAATCTTGGACAAACTACGGTACTTTGATCTCACTCAAAACATTATCTTGATACCGTATTTATTGTATTCAACACCGCCCCCCCACTTTTTAACAAAAAAACAACAACAACAAACAAAAACATGATACGGCATAAAAAAGTTTCCAAACACAAACACCGAGTGACAACTTCCATATTAGACTCACTTCAGGCATGTGGTAAATTGAACCACCGGGTAGAACGTGCAATTTTACCTGATTATCGACGGACGATCGATGTACAAACATTAGAAACTAACAAGTGTTTCCTTTAATAATTAAACTGGTCATAACAATGAATCATCAAACACAATAATTAAAGGTACATGCCCACTCAGTAGGCACAAAATGTACTTTATAGGAATTAAACAAGTATACAATTGTGTCACTATTCCACCAGTTCTAAAAATTAAGAGTGCCCGCTATACAGTTATAATCATTTAGTAATGTTTATTTTACTGATAGTGACGCGCGTTGGTATCAGATTATTTTCATATGCAAATGAGGCATGGTATATTTTAATTATTTATACTAATTAAATGTGTCACATGATAAAATTATATTTTCGATAGATTATAAAGTATGAGCATTGCACTTTAGAAAATAAATACAGAGAATAAATAGTAATGTCCGTTAACATTTTAAGGAAACATGGTTATCGCCCCTGATATCAGTGTGGAAATTTACATCTGATATAAAATGTATAATAATGCCAACCAATACGTGGGGTAATGGTGAATTAATGTATATTTTGCCAGAAAATGTCACAGATGATGTCTCTGATATAAAGAACATTTTGTGTCTACTGAGTGGGCATATACCTTTAACTATGCATGCTAGTGGCGAAAATATCGGCCAAACGAATTAGGAGTATATGTTTTATTTCTCTCCGTAAATATATCTTGAAATTTCATTAGAATTGTGTCCTCCGGACTAATGAAATTCCAAGACATATTCATGACATTTATAAGGAGAAATAAACGAAAATATAATGAATTGTCATCTGTTATTTTTGAACTATTTATAGCCCACAAATTTCCCAGCATGCAAAGAGTTAATGTTAAATTTTACCGACTGATTGAGTGCAAAGTATTGTCTGTTTTTATTACAAAAGGTTAAAATACAGACATGGATTTGCCTCGATGAATTGATTATTCATTGCTACCAGCATTGCATTTTGACACGCTTAGCCCTGTGGCCTATTTAATCATGTTTATCGCGGGTGATTTGTTGGATGTTGTGATGCGTTTCTAAAAATAGGTAAGGGGTTTCCAGATGCATCATGGGCCTATTGTATTTTGACGACCTATTATGGTTTTAAGGAATGTGAAATAAAATGGTTCTATTAAACCCCCCCCCATTGCCATTTTGCGTTTAATATAATAAATATGGTAAATTTTGGTATGTTCATTTTTAGTCCATTGATGAAAAGGGGGTGTGTTTTCTAAAAAATATGAAAATTACTTGCAAAAAGTGCCGATCCTGATGTGTTATCTACCCTTAGAATGCGGGAAACGAAAATTGTCTTCTGCTGTTGTTTCATATGTGTCATCTGCTGTTGTTTCATATATGTAGTCTTCTCTCTCAATAAACACATGGTTTAGCAGCACTTCAGAATCATTTCCATTGGAAATGATTCTGAAGTGCTGTCGAACCATGTTTGGGTGAGAAAAATAGTAAATAAAAGCAGACAACAACATTTAAATCAGCATTGTGACGTCTATACATGTACTAAGTGAATAATTCATTATCTGTCTGTCTGGCTGTGCTTACTGATGGTACAAGCTAGTCGTTGTCCAAAGTACTGTTCTATGGAATGCCAAATCTACATAAACTCAAATATATATTGCTAGCTCTAAATATTTGGAGAGCTCTCAAAATCATTTGGAGAGCTCTCGAAATCAATTAATGATATCTCGAAATCATTTGGAGAGCTCTCGAAATCATTTGTAGCGAGCATTACATAACTTTGATTTGGAGAGCTCTCTAAATCATTTGGAGCTCTCTTGAAATCATTTGGAGAGCTCTCTAAATCATTTGGAGAGCTATCAAAATTATTTCGAGCGAGCTCTAAATCAATTAATGATAGCTCCAATTGATTTGTAGCGAGCATTATATAACTTTGATTTGGAGAGCTCTCTAAATCATTTGGAGCTATCTCTAAATCATTTTGAGAGCTCTCAAAATCATTTGGAGAGCTCTCGAAATCAATTAATGATATCTCGAAATCATTTAGAAAGCTCTCGAAATCATTTGTAGCGAGCATTATATAACTTTGATTTTGAGAGCTCTCAAAATCATTTGGAGAGCTCTCGAAATCATTTCGAGCTATCTCTAATTCATTTCGAACTAGCAATATATATCTTATTTGGAACTAGCATTAAATCGCTTGAAACTATGAAAACAATGTCTCCCTGAATTATTGAATTACGCATTGAATTACGCAGCACGATTTACCCAAATATTCCCAAATCTTCATTAAAAATAACATTTATGATTATATTATATGCTTTTTCTACAATATATCATTAGTATATCATATAATAACCACATTTTGACCGAAACATAGGAAGAATAAAGCACATATTTCTGCGGGAAAACGATTAATATAGCATTATTGTAAAGGGAGACTACCAAGACTCATTAATTATGTTTCAGTTGTCTAACTTTAAGTTATCATCGACCATGATTGCATATCGCACATAATGTGGTTGTGACTGGAGAAATGTGGTTTATGGGTTTTGCGACTAGTGTAGATCCAGATCAGCATGTGCATCCGCAGTCTGATCAGCATCTGCAACATTCGTCATTCCATAAATGAAACCCCCAGTCATGCTTCGAACAAGCAATGTAGGTCGTTACCAGGCTACAGAAGTGATCTATTTAATCAGAACCTACACTGGTCACAATTTCAATAAGCCCCATTTATCCAGTCACAGCCACATATACATATTAATGCAGTATTAGTTTTAAAATATTAGTAGTTTATATATTTAAATTATATATTACTACCGTATATAAATATATAATTATACTAGTTGACATAACAGTTTTCACACACTGTCTCCTTGGATGTCAACATTAGAGAGGTTCTATTGTTTTTATGAGTACAATTAAAAATCATCATTCCCATTTAGCCATTATCAAGGGCGGATTCAGGGGGGGGGGGGGGGGGGGGGGGGGGGGGGGGGGGGGGGGGGGGGGGGGGGGGGGGGGGGGGGGGGGGGGGGGGGGGCGGATCCGGCGCGCCCCCCCCTGGCGCCCCCCCCCTCCCCCCCCCCCTAAAATTCGCCGAGTGAACCTTTTTTACAAGTTACAAGGCACGTTTCTACGTTCGCGTTGTGAATTTATTGTTTATTGGGGGTTTTTTTTTTTTTTTGCTCCAAAATGCGCCAGAACGCAGGAAATGCGATGTAGATTTCAAAAAATTTCCGGGTGGGGGGGGAATGCAGCCCCCCTAGCACGTTCGATAATATAGTCCAAGTATTGGAAAATAGTTACGCCCCCCCCCCCCCCTCCCCCCCCCTAACCCTAAATCCTGGATCCGCGCCTGATTATAAAGTGCATTATATTCCTTGGCTTCCTAGCATAGGTTAATCGCGGTATTCTCCCTTTATTTCATGTACAAATATTTCCATTTTGCATCAAAACATTAAAAAAGCCCTGGTATAAGCAAATTAATGACAGATATTATGTAAGTACAGTCCAAACATCATTATTATAATGTGTATAGCTTTATTTATTAACAAATATTGTAATTACATGAAGATTTGGGTAGATTTGGGTAAATCGTGCCATCTCAAATTTAGTGCGACTTTACCTAGACCGGAAGTCGCCTGTCACACGTGTAGTAGTGAATACACATATGTCGAGCATGTTTACAGCACAGGTTGAAGTAACGGACCGAGGTCTATAAATACATTAAATATGCCTAAAAGCATCAATAAATGAAAAAGAAATAAGGTAAACAATTTTTTGTTACTCCATCCATATACTCCATATTGAAGGTTACGAAGTTTTTAATAGGCTCGGTGCACATGCGTACAGAGATTTTAAAAGCGCGGGAAGGGAGCGCTTATTGTTTTTTTCCTCCAGTTCCCACGTGGAGTGGTATTTGGAGCTAGCATCAAATCAAGTTTATAATGCCCTCTCTAAATCAATTTGAGATATCTCCAAATGAAATCGAGAGCTCTCCAAATGATTTAGAGATAGCTCCAAATGATGTAGAGAGCTCTCCAAATCAAGTTATATAATGCTCGCTACAAATGATTTCGAGAGCTCTCTAAATGATTTCGAGATATCATTAATTGATTTTGAGAGCTCTCCAAATGATTTCGAGAGCTCTCCAAATGATTTAGAGATAGCTCCAAATGATTTAGAGAGCTCTCCAAATCAAAGTTATATAATGCTCTCTACAAATCAATTTGAGCTATCATTAATATTGCTAGCACTAAATATATATTGCTAGCTGGAAATATTTAGAGCTAGCAATATATATTTGAGTTTATGTAGATTTGGCGTTCCATACTGTTCACAATACAATGGCGCTGTCTGTTGTCTCAAATCATGACATGCTAAGAGATCAGTAGTCTATTTCATCAACATTGCAAAGTATACTTTTCTAGCTAACTTTGAGGGAGAAATTTTAAATTTTATGATAAATTTATTAATTTTTATTATACTGAATTTATTACATTGTCACAGCCATTTGGCTGTGATAATGTAATAAATTAAGTATAATAATTCTGCATGCTTTTAATCATCAAATATATGCAGTCGTTAGTTCTATATGAAATAATGCATTTCAGGAAAAATAAATGATTACTCCCTCAAAGTATGTAATGATTTGTATGTAATAATTTTTTTTTGTGTGTGTGATTACCTCACGAATATAACTGACACTTCCGGTATTAACCATGATAGACGTTTCAAAAGAGGTTTCTTGTGTACGTACACAGTTAGAGTGGGTATATTTATCGACTTAACCCTTAGACCGCTGCTCACAACAATTGTCGTCTGCTGTTGCTTTTATATCTTGCCTTATTTCTCAATAAAAACATGGTTTGACAGCACTCCAGATCATTTCCAATGAAAATGATTCTGAAGTGCTGTCAAAGCATGTTGCAAATTATTCTAAATTGCTGTCAAAGCCTGTATGTGATGATAAAAATGGAAAATAGAAAATAAATAGCAGACGACAAAAAATTAACATAGCGGTGTAAGGGTTAAAACAAGATAATCCACCAATGACATCAGGTTATTGTATGAAAAGGTTTTTTTTGATAATTAACCTCCAACATAACTATGCTCACACTTCTGCTGGATAATAGACATTTCTTGTGTACTTACACAGTTAGACTTGAGCATCTTTATCGTCTTAAAACAAGACAATCTGCCAATATCAGGTTATTGTATGAATTCTTTTTTTTAGTGATTACCTCTCCAATATAACTGGAGTGACATCCTTGGTATTTACCATAATTGTTTTCGTATGCACTTAGAGGTAGCATATTGATCATCTTAAAACAAGACAATATTGCAAACATTTTTGCTGACACACCTCTGGTAGTTATAGACGTATATCCACACATGCAACCATAATGGACGTTTCAAAAGATGTTTCTTGTTTACTTGTGTAGCTCGAGGTAGCATATTTATCTTAACCCTTACACCGCTATCTTAATTTTTTTTATCGTCTGCTGTTTATTTTTTGTTTTCCATTTTTATCATCAAAAACATGCTTCGACAGCATTTTAGAATAATTTACAACATGGTTTGACAGCACTTTAGAATCATTTCCATTGGAAATGATTCTAAAGTGCTGTCAAACCATGTTTTTTATTGAAAAATAAGGCAAGATATAAAAGCAATAGCAGATGACAATTGTTGTGTGTAGCAGTTTAAGGGCTAAAACAAGACCATCTTGCAAATATATCAGGTTATTGAAGAAAAGTTTTTTTTGTGATGATACCTCTCGCACATAACTGTACTGACACTTCGAAAGAGATTTCTTATTTACATAAATGTACATGTAGTTAGTTAGAGTGACTACTATACAAAATTAGACCTGCAAAGATATCATGTTATTGTATGAAAAAGTTTTTGTTTTGATTACCGCTCGAACATCATTTAGCTATAACGCCTCTGGTATTAATCATAATATACATCTCAGAAGAGGTTTCTCGTTTGGCGTATACAGCCAGATATATACGGTTATAGTGATTGTCTCCTTCAGATAGCCCTAGTTCATATTCGTCATATCTAGAGAGAAATCCCTGTGGACAATTTTAGAAGACAAAACCCATTTCTCGTACTATTCACTCCAGTTATTTGAATCTGAGCGAGGAATAATTAACAAATTTGTATCTGCAACCAACATTTACCCTGATCAGACTGCACAGCCGTGCAGTCTGATCAGGGTCTATGCTGTTTACAGTAGTTGGATATATATTGTAATATAATCAAATAAAAATATTGGATTTTAAAAATTCATGTGAACTTGCGAACAGAATTGGGTCTATGGTGGTTACATACACCGAGGGGTGGGTTTTCAAGTGAATTATCTCATTTATTCTCAAGTTCTATCTCTTCTCCAGGCACTTCCAAATATGATTACAGTCCACAGCTCCAGCCTAATTGTTATAAGTGGAGTTTTATTTTACGCATAAAAGTCGTGTTGACGTCGAGCACCGTCACAGTTTCCGGCTGTATTTTGATTGCTTACTGGTATATGTAGTGCATCGCGATGAAGTGGGGACTTAATTCGTTTCTGACCAGTTTTGTTCATGATTCGCTTGTGCATTTTTGTTGCCTTATAAAGATGTTAAATAATTGTTTGAGATATTATGGATGTTTCTCACGCTATATAGTTTAACCCTTAGACCGCTACTCATAACAATTATTGTCTGCTGTTGCTTTTATATCATGCCTTATTTCTCCATAAAAACATGTTTGACAGCACTTCAGAATCATTTCCAACGGTAGATAGCTTGGAAATGATCTAACTAAGAAAAGTTACATTTTGAAAATCGGTCCACTATTTCTGAAATTATAAAAATTTCCCCATGTTAAATCCCCATAGACATCTTGATTGGCAGCTCTTCAGCTTATGACAGTGGAGGATGGAAGGGTGTGTGTATCTTAGGGATGACTCCATCCTTAACGATTCATATCTGGATGGTGAATATCACTGGGATTCCTTCCTGAATGTACTGTACCCACCTATACATGTGCAACCTCGTCTGTCTGTATATGACCTTGTAGTTGAACGGACATAAAACCCCAACCAACCAAGCAATCAACCGACCGACCGAACAACCAAACAACCAACCAACCAACCAACCAACCAACCAACCAACCAACCAACCAATCAATCAATCAATCACCTCTTGTCAATGTCAGATAAGTATATCCTTCTTGTCAAATAAACGCAATGTTCGGTTAATTGCATATTTCCTGTTCTGCAATATTGTATAATCGCTAATGCGTTGAATGTCTGCCTAAATTCTACACAAAAATCCTGACTTAGAGTTTATATGTGGGTCAATTTTAATTATACTTTCTGAAACTCTGAATCAAGATAATTTACTGATGCATTGGTTTACATGTCACCTGGTACCATTCTCTTGTGGAATCACACACTTACGCTTGTTCTTTTCGGTATGACGAAGCGTCCCCAGAGAGTGCCTACAGGTCGGCAACTAAATGGTGGTTGTTATATAAGCTCCAATCAATCAATCAACCATTCCACTCCAGATATGATGGGGTCTTCAGTTAATCAGTATTTTGTGAAATTTATGGAGATAATTTCGTTCAAATCGCCCTGTATATTGATCCCTGCAGTCTGCCTCAAAATTCTTCAATTGCAACTTTTTATTAGCTCACCTGAGCGAAGCTCATGTGAGCTATTGTTACCGCAATGTGTCCGTCCGTCCGTCCGTCGTCCGTCCGTCATCCGTGAACATTTTCAAACGTCTTCTTCTCGGTAGCCATTGGGCCTATAGTCACCAAACTTCATGGTCATGGTCCTTAGGTAGGGGGACTACAAAATTCTTAAAATGACGTTGTTACGTAATCCAAGATGGCCGCCGTCTAAAAATAGCACAAATCTTCAAAAATCTTCTTCTCAAGAACCGCCAGCCGGATCTCGACAAAACTTGGTAGGAATGATTGATGTACAATGCTCTTTCAAACTTGTTAAAATGGTGACCCCGGGGTCAAAAATGGGCGTGGCCCGTGGGGTCAAATTGGGGTCAAATTTTATTTTTGACTGAATATGGTCATGTCATATATCAAATTGAAGGTATCAATGAGGCGATCACTCTGGTGCAATTTTTGTCGAAATCGGATGGTTATGTCATCCAAGATGGCCGCCAAAAGGTCGTTCTTTTATTAGAGATTTCAAAATTCTTCTTCACATGAACCGCTTAGCCCATGGTAGCCAAACTTGAATGTTATTGTCCATGGGTGAAGCCTTTTCAGATTTGTTAAAATGGAGGTCATCGCTAATCCAAGATGGCTGCCGTCTAAAAATAGCATAAATTCTTAAAAAATCGCTGGCCGGATTTTGACTAAACTTGGTAGGAATGATCGATTTACAATGCTCTTTCAAAGTTGTGAAAATGGTGACCCCTGGGTCAAAAATGGGCGTGGCCCGTGGGGTCAAATTAGGGTCAAATTTTATTTTTGACCGAATATGGTCATGTCATATATCAAATTGAACGTATCGATGAGGCGATTGCTCTGGTGCAATATTTGTCGGAATCGGATGATTATGTCATCCATGATGGCCACCAAAAGGTCCATTTATTCAAGATTTTGAACTTCTTTTCCTCAGGAACCACATGGCCGATGCTGGCCAAACTTCATAGGAAGTTAAGATCCTTGGGTAAAGCATTTTCAGATTTGGTAAAATGAGTCATCGCTTAATCCAAGATGACCGCCATATAAAAATAGCACAATTTTTAGCTCACCTGAGCGAAGCTCATGTGAGCTATTGTCACCGCAATGTGTCCGTCGTCCGTCGTCCGTCGTCGTCGTCGTCGTCCGTCTTCCGTCTTCCGTGAACATTTTCCGCCGAAAGGTCAAAAGGTCGTTCTTTAAATATTAGAGATTTCAAAATTCTTCTTCACACGAACCACTTGGCCCATGGTGGCCAAACTTCACAGTTATGGTCCATGGGTGAAGCCTTTTCAGATTTGTGAAAACGGAGGTCATCGCTAATCCAAGATGGCCGCCGTCTAAAAATAGCACAAATTCTTAAAAAATCTTCTTCTCATGAACTGCCAGCCAGATTTCGACGAAACTTGGTAGGAATGATCGACGTAGAATGCTCTTTCAAAGGTGTTAAAATGGTGACCCCGGGGTCAAAAATGGGTGTGGCCCGTGGGGTCAAATTTTATTTTTGACCAAATATGCTCATGTCATATATCAAATTGAAGGTATCGATGAGGCGATTGCTCTGGTGCAATATTTATCGGAATGGGATGATTATGTCATCCATAATGGCCTCCAAAAGGTCCATTTATTCAAGATTTTGAACGTCTTTTTCTCAGGAACCACATGGCCGATGCTGGCCAAACTTCATAGTAAGTTAAGATCCTTGGGTGAAGCATTTTCAGATTTGGTAAAATGAGTCATCGCTTATTCCCAGATGACCGCCATCTAAAAATAGCACAATTTTTTTAAAACACATGAACTCAATGTCACATTCTCTGGTGTTCATGGAGTCAGGTGAGCGAATTAGGGCCATCATGGCCCTCTTGTTTATGAATGTGGGGAATATGTTGCATTTTTATATTTTTTTGGTTGCAATCTTTCATGCCTTCTTACTTGTGCCACACATTCAGCAAAGTATACATGTCACTAGTTGCAATGCTAGAGGTCATTTTTATACCCCTGCCATCAAATGGCGAAGGGGGCATATAGTGTTACCGGCGACTGCATGTCCCGTTTGTAAGTCCGTATGTTCCGTCCCATCCGTCTCAAGCTTAATACTCGGGTAAATTTCGCATAATTTTCTTTTCACACAGTGCTTCATATTTCACACATGCATTCCTCTGAAGGTCCTCTATCATGCTGTGACAAATTCACGATACTCAGGCCCTCGCTAAAGTCAAGGTCACGTTATCATTTCTGTTTCCTTTCTGACTGTGTTTGCATATTTCGCAGATGTATTTCTCTGATCTTCCTCTATCATGGTGTGACAAATTCACAATTCTCAGACTGCTGTTAACCGCAAGGCCAAGGTCACATACTTAATGCATTCAAAATCTTAACACTTGGGTACATTTCTTATAATTTCTGTTTGCTTTCATGTAACTGCTTCATATTTCACACATGCGTTCTTGCGATGGTCCTTTATCATGCTGTGTCGATACTAGATTTTTGGGCCCCCACTAAACGTAGGGTCAAGGTCACATATGTAGTTTGTTTAAAACCTTAACCCTTACTACGCTGAATTAAATGTTGTCGTCTGCTGGAAATGTTTTATTTTCAATATTTCTCGACAAAAACATGGTTTTGACAGCACATGAGAATCGTCAGTGGAGACGATTCTCATGTGCTGTCAAAACCATTTTTTTTTTTAAGAATTAAAGCAAAAATGAAAAACAGCTGACGCCAATTTCCGTCAACAGCGTAGGAAGGGTTAACGTTGAGGTAAATTTCTTATAATTTCCGTTTCCTTTCACATAACTGCTTCATATTGCACATGTGCATTCCTCTCATGGTCCTCTATCATGCTGACCATGACCCTCTGGCCTTTTGTGTTTTCAAATGGGCCATTGTTTTCTATTGCTGCCAGCAGGGGCATTTGTGTGCCGATAGGCCACATTTTTAGTCTAAAAATTCCTGCACGATAAGAAAAAAAAGTGATGAAAAATACTGAGTGCAATACTGAACATGCCCAACCACTTGCTATTAAACAGTCATTAATTGGCAGCTTGTCCATTCGCCACTGACAGAAATGCAACCTCCATGATCCAGCCGGCACAATATAAATATAAACTTTTCATCGGTTTCCAAAATGTGTCCTGTCAATACAAAAGTGGGGCTCATTGAGTGAGTACCAGTGCAACTCGTAATGAACTAGTACAGCTCTGCAGCCTTATATGGATGCAAATCGTTTGTGAGTAGAGCATCATGTACTTTTACATGGTTTACCGACACAGCATCTTATAGCCCCGTTATCTCGTGATATGTGCCAATATAAATCTATACTTTTACTCCAGTGTTTCCTGTGATTAATGTTGGCTGTTGGCTGGCAAATATGACACATCATCTGGGAAAATGGCGTATTGCGCCTGTGACCATGGTTGTTTTATATGTGCCAGCGTGACGCTGGCACATATTAAACTACCATAGTCACAGTCAGATAAGATTCTGTTCAGTTTGCCATTTAGTGAAGGAAATATTCTTGGTGGCTCAGTAGATTTATTTTGGTTCTCTATATCACGTGTTATAAATGTGCTGTTTACTGAGAAAAGATACGATGCATTTACGACCAGCGTAGTGTGGGTGGTGGTCGGGCGAACGAGACGGCGTAAATTAACGGTAGGGGTTCCTCCCTTAGGAATCACGATTTGCCTGGTTTGGCCCTCAGGTACGTTTTTATCTTTGGCTCTTCTGGGAGTTGAATTGGGTTATTGCCCATTATAAAAGTAGTAAGATTATTACTGATCCTACTGCTTTTGGGAGGGGCCAAGTGATTCTGGTGTGGCGAGGACCTGGCATCAGATCAGGATCATTCTGATTTCAGGGCTGAATATATAGTTTTGTAAATATTCAGTTCTGATTTTGGGATTTTCCCCCCATTTGTACATGTACTTGTACTTGTACAGGTAATATATGGGATTTAGTACTAAACCCATTAACCCGGCCTTAAATGACCTTAGCTGTTGATAGGCCGTTAAACCCAACAAACAAACAAACAAACAAACGACCAGCGTAGCACATCCGCAGTCTTGTTTTCGTACACACTTGGAGGGAATCTTGCAAATATTTTTGCTCATACACCTAGTTATAGACATATATCCATACATGCAACCATAATGAATGTTTCAAAAGATGTTTCTTGTTTACTTAGAGGTAGCAAATGTATTTCATTTCACGTAGTTATAAATGGGCAAAACAAAAAATGCCATCGGAACAGATTCATTGTCAGCAATAAAACAACACTACATTCTAATGCGCTCTATAAATATCACGCAATCTGATTGGCTGATGGTCATACATTACAGGTATATCATTGTTGCTGAATGGTCGCAAATTATTTCAATATGTATTCCTACGCCAATTCTAAGTTTCAGGTCGGTCAATTTACTCTGTCACATAATGACCGACAAAATCATGGGGTAACTCACATAAAATGTCCCAAGTGTTATTCTGGTGTTAGTGTCAAAGACACAGCTGTCTCGCATCTGAAACGTCCTGGTCCGAAACGTCCTGGTGACCTGGTCCGAAAGTTGCATGGTCCGAAGCGTACGGCGAAAACATATTGCAAATATCTCACCGTTGATCATGTTTCATGTTTTGGCAGTAATAGATCATTCACACAAACAGAAAATATGTATCCTGTGTAATCTTACATCTCAAATGGTAGTATATCACGAATGATTAGACAAGTTATCACAATATTTATCAACATCAGGAAGTTTGACAGGTAGACGCCATTGAAATAATGTTGCTAAGAGATCGCACTGGAGTGACATTAAAAGCGCAAAGTAGTAAATAAGGCAATTATAATTCTAACAAAAAATGTATTGGTTTTATTATTGAAAAGTAATGAAATCAGCAACATAAACGTATATACATTGTACATTCATGCAAAAATTGCTAATATCCTGTAATTGTGTTGGAACTATTTTCTTTGTAGAAAATATTATTTGTGTGATCCGTCCGGTATGACCTGCTCAACCAGCTTGCAATCTGGTACGATTACCCAACTAGACTCGATAAAGTTTGCAGAAAAGTAAACGAGTGCATTAGAAATAGGTTAACCGCGTTGTAATTTTGAAATTTGCGGCGTACATGCATATCAGAAAATGATTGGTCGGAAAACATGTTTAATGGCTCTGCTAGTGCGTCGCCATTAAACAGATTTTCCGACCTATCATTTTCTGATATACGCTGCAAATTTCAAAATTACAATACAGTTAACCCTATATTCACAATTAGGCCATACCATGTCTTTTCTATGTTAAGCGTCTACCCAGTTGACCAAATTTGAAAACCTACCTACGTATCCGGTAAAAACAAACAAGGCCTTGAAAAAAAAGAAGATAAATTTATGTTAAAAACTTCCTCAACCCTTTGCAGTCTGCAAAAGGTTGAGGAAGTAATTAGAAGAAGAAGAAACTACTGTAAACCAACTAATATTCGCACGCGAGATAGTACCTTCACGTTCTTCACTAGGGATTGAAAATCGCGAATATAAATCTCCGCGAATATTTCCACATTTCCTAGCATAAGATTGTTAAAAATATTTTGCTAATAGATGTGGGGCCTCTTTAATTATACATGCATTTACCTTTTCCATATATCTCGGTGTCATTTGGTGACACTAGCTAGTTAATCCTGGTTGTTTTGAATGAACTACAGTCGAACCTGTGAACAACGACCGGCAAAGGGAAGTTGTTGTTCCAAGGGTCGAACATTTACCCAGTTTCACAACAAAGTCGGCCATGTTTTTAGCATTCTATTGTAATATATATATGCATGCTTTTCATCAATTAAAAATTGCACGAAAATGGCTAAAATAGTCAATTTATTTTGTTTTGTCATCTTGTTGTTAGTGTTCTGAACCCAGCCTCGCTTTGGAAATTATATACAAAGGGGAGTAATTATCTTCATGATAAGTATATCTCGCGGCCCGCTTTGGTGCACCATTTAATAGCTTGTCGTAATTACATGTAATTGTTTTTTTAATTTAGCATGACCATTAGTATTTCACACCACCAGTTGAAATTAATAACGGTCATATAGTCTGTATTAAAACGATAGCCTATGTGGCGCGGCATGTGAAAACCGCGAGTTTTTTTGTAACAAAAGATATTTCATTGAATGCGTCAAGTCCAGTAACCCACACGAGCTAGGTGTCCAAATCAGGAGAGAACACCAGGCTTATTTGCTTTCTGTCCAATCATGATGTACTGTATACTATCCTGGTCAAGCCCGAATATTTAAGCAGCCTATGACGAATTGGCAATGTCCGCTGACGTAATTACTGATGTTTTTAATTAAAGATTCGCGAGCATTGTAAACCATGTACACCACGGGCAGACTACGCGAATCCACTGCCTGGTCTGGTCGCTAATGCAATAAGCCGGGATTTGTCGGAGATCGAGACCCAATTCATATAAACACGTTTGTCATGTCACTTTAGACTGGTACCCGGTCGCTAGGAATAACGCTATATATGCTGAGCATCAGACAGGGTACCAGTCTAGTGTGGACTACGTGACTGATTTCAGCAACCGCGTGTATTGATCTTTGATATGGCCTTGTGCCCCGATGTGTGAAATTTACACTTGACACGCGCCGTGTGTTTGAAGTCTTAGTCTTGTCACTGTAGACGAATCAGCATCGTGTAAACACAGTTTACCAGCTAATGATCGAGTTTTATGACTTGCGCAGAATTGCATTATGCCTATTGGAATACACGACACGGAATACATATCGGGAATTACCGTTAATGGAGTTATGCAATATTTTTCATTGAAAAATGTCGCCGAGTTTTGTGATGAAAGGAAAATCGGCGATTGCGATGTTATTTTTTTTTGCCGACAAAACATGACTTGGTCGCTAATGGTCGCTAATGGTCGCTATTTGCAGTAAAAAATGCCGCGTGGGAACGAAAATTGCTGGTCGCTGGTCGTTGTTCGGAGGTGGTCTTTATTCCAAGGTCTTTTAAAGAACAAATTGGACGGGGGGGTTTTAACTGGCCGTTGTGGACAGGTGGTCGCTATTCACAGGTGGTCGTTAACACAGGTTCGACTGTATATTGATATGAGTTCTGCGTCGTGTATTCCAGTAGACATACCGGTAATATAATTCTATAATATATGAACAGTTTGAAAACTCGTACAAAATAGCTTCGGGATAAATTTACAACACCATTATCTTCTATTGTTTAACCGACTCTGATTGATCTAATGTGACAGGTCAGCTTGTTGTGTTGTCGAGTTCAAAGAGATGCCACGGTGTCAAGTTGAAGAAAGTGTAAAGTACACGCCGTGGGCACTTAGTCATACAGATAATTCAAAGATTAATACACACGATTGCTGATGTCATTCGCGCATACACCACGGCTTGTGTTTTCTGAATGGGACCGCTATCCTGACAAATCACGGCTTATTGCATCAATGGGAAGTCTAGGAAGACCAATTTGCGGAATATCGTCATGGTTTACAATGTTCGAAATTCACTCAATAAAATATTGATTAATACATCAGCGGACAATGCGAATCAGTACTAGGCCGTTTATATACCCAGGGTGAACATATCTCACGCGCAACTATTGTTGATTTGATTAAAAGTTAAATGGGGGATTATGATCGACACAGCGAGGTCAGCCCAATGTACAGTGTATACCGTTTCGTTACCCGACAAACTCGTCCACTATTTGGAGTTGGTTTGCGGACGAGTTTATTAAAGAATAACATTGGTCAAAAATGACCATGAAAACATATTATTTCCAAAATTGGTCGCGAAAGTATAGCGCATGTCGTCATACCGCGAACGATAATCGGCGCGAATATATATGGCCAGGTTTGAAAATCGCGAAATTTAGTAGCTGCAAAATTTAGTTGGTTTACAGTACTCTAATTAAACTTATTATGTGTAAATTCATGAACAGATATAAAACGCGCCAAGTTCCCAATCAGTTTTCATATTACTTCACCAGTAAATAGCGTCAAATAGCATACATAATTTGTTTGTTTTTTCACAGAACCACTCTCAAAACCTACCCGCACGTGGACGCTTAACAGAGAAAGAACTTGCCATGGCCTTCTATAATTTACCCTAACACCAATTAGCGAGTTAATTAATTAGGTCATAGAAAGATACACTTTGCTTCAATCATAATTACTTCATAAGAGTGATGTGATATATGAATATAAGATATGTGAATATTGTCTTGTTACTGTATACTACAGTACAGGCACAGCGAAACACCGCGAAACCCGCATATTTTTTGTTATTATTGCCGCAACCAAGTTAACTTTAGCGCGGAAAATTGCCGCAATCTCTCGCAAAACTTCCTGTGGCCAATTGTGGCATAAGGAAAAAAACGCTGTTCCTCGGCAAAACGCGGCAAAATAATTGCAGCGTTTTGCGACAAAATTACTAGGCAAAATGCACAATCACTGTTATTACTTTGTACATCGACACAATGACTCAGCAAAAATGCACACAATAACTCAGCAAAAATGCATGAACCACTGTGTTACTACTTTGTACACACAACCTCCAGATTTGAAGTCAGGTGTTCTATCCCCTAGGCAACAACCCATCACTTTTAAAAGAAGTAAAGAAATGCCCCTAACGAGCGACCATACATACTTAGAATAACAGCTGACGTAACATCAATAAACTGAAATATCATACTTGACAATTGGCATTTACGTTCCAACAAGATTTTCACGGTGCGTAATCGATCGTATTTCCTCTTCACCATATGGAACCCGACTCGAGAAACACAAATTGCATCGTTTATTATGCCCCCGCCCCCCCCCCCCCCCCCCACCCCACCATATGGTGAGGGGGTATATAGTGTTAGTGTTACCGGCGTCCATACGTACGTCCGTCCCAAAACCTTAACGCTCGGGTAAATGGCTTATAATTTCTGTTTCCTTGCTCGGATCTGCTTCACATTTCACACACGCATTGCTCCAATGGTCCTCTACCACCCTGTGACAAATCCACATTCGTCCCGCCCCCGCTAAGCCCAGGGTCAATGTCACAGACTTGGTGCGTTCGAAACCTTAACTCATTCAGGCCTAATCACGACTGCAGTCGTGGTATATTTGCACCGCAGAACGTCGAAACACGCCTACAGTCGTGAAAATGAAACATGTTTGTTTGTCGATAGCCGACTTCAGTCGGGCCGAATAGCGTACGTAAAACGATCACCGATTGGTTGCGAGTAGCTGAAAACCAGATTTCTAAATATAAGAACCAATGAAATGAAGAATTTTTCTACACACTTTTGTGTACAGTCGGCCATAAATAGATATAAAACCACGCATTATTGGTCAATATTTTCGTGTCAATATTTAACCTCGCGGAAATTCTAAACAATGGCGTCAATCAGTGAAAATGAAAGTGATTTTGATGGGTTTTCTGATCACGACGTGTTAGAAAGTGAGCATCGGTTGATGGGAATTAGAAATAATGAAGGCTCAGATATTTCTGTATCGGAAGAAGATTATTCAGAATACGATTCCGATGATGAAATCCCGCTGTCAATGTTACGAAATGGCATGAATTCGAGCGACAGTGATAATGAAGTGGGTGGGGAAGCGATTTGGAGCGACCGATTTCAGCCCGTAATTACGCGAGATTTCACGGGAAATCCTGGTCCAGTACATATAATGTCAGAGGAAAAGAGTGAATTGGACTTTCTGACACTAATATTCAGTGATGAAATGTTCCAAAACAAAACATTGCTGAGGAGACAAACCGTTATGCATCTGTGTGTATCCAGAAAAAAGCTGATGAAAAATGGCGTCCTGTAACCAAAGAAGAAATCAGGGCCTACATTGGCTTTCAAATTGTCATGGGCATTGTTCAGGCACCGACACTGGATATGTATTGGTCTACGGATGCAATGTTTCGACCATGCGGAATCAGCGACAAGATAATCAGGGATCGGTTTGATAAAATTAGCCAGTACTTTCATGTCGCTGACAACTCCGCAAATCCAGAGAGAGGGCAGCCCGGCCATGACAAGCTTGCCCATGTTAGACCGGTGATTGAAGCTGTGCGCCGGTCCCTGATGTCAAATTACAGGCCACGCAGAGAGTCAACAGAGGATGAGGCCATGGTCGGTTATACCGGCAGACTTGGCTTCAAGCAATATATCCCAATGAAGCCCACAAAGCGCGGGATCAAAGTCTGGGTTCGCGCCGACCCACACAATGGATACATCAATGACTTTCAAGTTTATTGTGGCAAAGAAACCAGAGCTGGTGAACAGGCACTTGGTGATAGAGTGGTAATGGACTTGTGCCACCCAATCTACAACAACAACCACCACATCTATATGGACAATTATTTTACATCCGTAACGCTACTGGACACCCTGCTACGAAATGGAACGTATGGATGTGGCACCTTCAGAGTAAATCGCCGGGGTATACCTGCTGCTGTCAAAAATAAAAAAATGAAACTCCAAGGCGACTCCATAATGAGGCAGAAGGGGAACATGGTAGCAACGGCTTGGCGTGACAAGAAAAATGTTTACCTGCTGTCAACCAACTTTGATCCAGCTAATGCCACAGAGGTTGCACGGAAACAAAAAGATGGGACAGTAAAAAATGTACAGTGTCCGCAGGTTGTGAGAATGTACACACAGCACATGAATGGTGTGTACAGGGCTGACCAGCTTCGTGCCATGTATGCCATCGGGAGGAAAGCAGCTAAATGGTGGAAATACCTGTTTTGGTTTCTTGTGGATATTTCCATTGTCGCCGCCTTCGTGTTGAAGAGAGAATCCCCCAATCACCAACAGAAATCCCGCCGAGGAAAGGACAAACCTCTCACACAGCTCGCTTTTCGCCAGAAATTAGCGAAGCAGATGATAGGCGATTACCAACAAAAAAAAAAACGACAGGCACTGAAGGAAAAGCAGGCTGATGGATCCGATTGTTGGATTACGGACTTTGGCAAGAAACGGACTTGCAAAGAATGTTCAAAAGTCGGTTGGCGGAGGGAACCAAGGTACGGTTGCATGGCGTGCAACGTGAATCTCTGCCGGGATTGTTTCAAGCCATACCATTTGGCCAGATTCCCGGAAAGATATACAACATAAAAAAATAAAACAACACACTGTAAATAACTGTATATATATATATATATATGAAGATGTACATTTTATTTCTAGAATAGTTCACAACATTGGAAAATAATACAATTGTTTTGTGTTTAATTTACTATTATGGATACAATACATAGTGCCAATTATAAAAAAAATACACAGAATTGTGGGAATATATATTGTGGATTATTTCAAAAAAATTGGTGAGTTTATCTCTATTATTTCCCTAGTTATAGCATGTTTTATCCCAGCATGTAACACTGTACACACATACAATGTTCAGGCAGCTGCAGCCAGTGCAGGTGTCTTAGACTCCAGGCATAGCAGCAGTGTTAGGCCTTATCTACAGCACTGCTGCTAGGCCTGAAAGAGTTAATGCCACATTTCTAGTTTTTGAATGTGTCAACAGTTTCCCAAATTACTATGAGCTAGATGCGACATTTCATTCCATGTTGCATCGCCAGTTTTCGGTGATAATACTGTCAACAATTAAAAATACGGACGGACGCAAGGACGGACACCCGGACGTCATTGTGAGAAGTGCACTATGTCTCGCTTTCCGCAGACGGGCTTGACAATAATGCTAATATTCGTACAAAATATAAATGGTTTTGTCATGGGAGACTATTCTCATGTGTTGCCAAAACATGTGTTATTATTAATAAGAAATAAATATTTTTTATGAAGAAAAAAACCCATTAGTATCGTCTAATGAGACGATTCTCATGTGTTGACAAACCTATTTTATTAAGAAATCAACAAATGTGAAAAGAAAACATGAATACATTTGTATTTCTTTACAAAGAATCGACTTAGTAGACGATTCTCATGTGCTGCCAAATCTTGCTTTATCAAGAAATCAAACAAATGTGAAAATGCACTATGTTAAGCTAATGCGTAATTATCAATTTATCGACGATGCGATGGACGTGAGCGACTACATAGCGTTGTTTTGATATGTTTGTTTCTGCTGAATTCTAAATGTCGGTCAACAGGTCACACTTTGCACGTGAAACTGGATTACCGACAGATGATTGTAAACACCATCAGGTGTGCAGCTAGACAGAAAATGATATGTCGCAAATGTGCTAGTTTGGGATAGGTGTGCACGGCGGCATATTTCTTTATACGCCGTTTGAAAATTATTATGTATCCACGCCGTATGGGCAGTGGACGACTCTTGGACACAGCTTGTTCTCACGATAGTGAGGCCCACTGCATGTCAAGGGCAGCGACATTGTATGGGGTTCCAGTACGTATATGTATGCACAAAACTCAATTTCAACACATCGTGAAAAAGCCAAGGCAAAAACACGACATTGCATTCACAAAAACGCGCGATCACAAGGCGAAAACGCGATATTGAATACAATAGAATATCATGTTTTCGCTTCGCGATTTTGCAGTCTCGCGTATTCGCGATATTGTGTATAGGTCGACGATGCCACAACCTGTCGACAGTCAGCTGATGAACATTGGACATTTTGTGTATTATTATTGTGTATTATTATGAGTTGGCTGACGGACAAGATGGTCGAAGGCCGAAACGGAAGTCGTCTGTCATAAAATCAACGAAAACTAACGGGACCGGGATGCCATACGATTTCTAATTACCTCTATGGTAATAATCGCAATTTCCATTTACCGATCTATTGGAAATGAATACTTATGACCGTAATTAAATTTCGATTGGAAAAATATAATATATATATAAAAGTGACGTCGGCAATGTAATGCATGTGTATAGGCCGATGTTACGATACAAAAGATATGTTCCTTTACTTCCAAACACATTTTTGGAGATATTACGACGATTCGCGTGATGAAATGTGACCTTAAAGGAATTGCATGAATACTCAACTGAAATATGAAGCAAAACGCCGCATTTTCTATTGATCAAAACGCCACAAATTGCGGCAAATATGTTTGACGATTATGCCGCCTTTTGCCCCAATTCAGTTGGTCATGATTGTCGCAATTGTTTTTATCGATTGCGGGGAATACACATTGTGTACACATTGCTTGTGACCAGAGTCCCGCTATGTGTGCTGCTATATTGGTTAACATTTACTCGAGGAAGCATTGTCACTGTACACTGCCAGTAGTGAATATGTTTAGCCTTGCAACAGTGTGATGTGGGGCTTCACTGTCTTACAGCATTAGACTTCAATTCCAAAGGTTTTGTGTTTAATCCCCGCCCTAGGCATGAACAAATAGTATTTCCACCCCACTCGTCTTTCAGATGAGACTTGAAACTGAGACACCATCTCTATAATTATGACCTTAGCTATATTGCTGGGATGTTAAACCCTTCTACTTTCATTTTGAACGTATAACACCTTTCAGTCAGTCAATCTGTGTTTGTAAATTGTTTTATCAGTAGATAGCAACATCTGTGTGCAAGCGTGTCAGCAACTATACTGGTCCAACAAGCAATAAGCTCCATTCCGTTGTGGGAAATCAAGAATATTGACGATCTGATACGTCTCTGAGATTAATTAATAAACGCATTGAAAGCTGCTGTACTGTTGATTTCCGATAAAGTGGCAAGGGCAAAGGTCACAGGAGATTCCATATTGAACCATAACAGGTAAAGTAGGTGTGTTAAAAATGCAAAACTGACATTAGCATGTCGATGTAGCATGCATGTCACCAATGTTGGCCCGAAATATATTCAAACAATGTCTAGGCATATTCTGAATGAAGTCACTTTTGTTGTTACGTATTTGCTGAAAAAGAAAATAGTGAGCACAGGCACTCGAATCACACCAACATACATCAAGTGCTCATTGGAAATGCATGCATGAGCAAGTCAATATTAATCAATATCAATGCACCTGTGTTTCATTATCTAATTTCAGAACAGATAAGCAGTGTTATATATGCGTGCACCTAAATCAACCTGTTACCGATACATACATTTCGTATCTGATGTATTTAGCGTAGTGGTTACAGTTTAATATTAGTTTTTTGTTTAATTAATCAACGTTGAGGGTTGTGGGTTCGAAACCAATACTGTGCTACAGTCGAGCACCAGTATCTCGAAGTCGAAGGGAGATCGTATTTTAGTCGAGATAGGACTAGGTTCGAGATACCGAGGAAGTGACATGGTCAACTATTTTCGCAAAAAAATATCAAATCATGTTACCCATCACATCACGAGTAAACAATAAAGGAATAATGAAACAAAACATGTGTTGCTTTTGTTATTTTATATACCAATTAATTGACAAACAACAATATGAACATTACACACATTATATACATGTATTCAATACACAATATGTCACTCACTAACAAGGAAATCAATTTGTGTTTACATAATTAGTAACATATAATACAAGAAACAGAAAAGTACATGTTTACAACGAAACAAAATTGACACCGTCACTCGCAGTCAGGTCTCATGACCCTTGATCGTCCCTTGCTTCGTACACCAGCGTCTATACAGCTGTGTGAAGAATGCCGTGGCCTTTGACAGGGTGTGAAAAAAGCTGTTAAGAATGTCATGTGGCACGTCGTGATACGCTTAATGAATCATGTCCAACACTCAAACAAATCGAGGTGGACTAATTAAGCAAACAACCCGAGGCAGGTGTGAATTTATTTTGTTTCGTTTGATAATACGTTTTGAAAATTAGTGTTAACCAAATTGATCTTGGACGCCAGGCGCTTAGGTGATTTACCCAAACGTTTATGTGATCGAGATAGCGAAGTGATTTTTAACGTATTTTTGTACGAAGGGGACAGAATGAACAGTCGAGATAGAGAACATGTTTGAGATAGGGCATGTTCAAGATAGCCGAGGAGATTTACATTAAACAAATAAGGATATAATTCGGGACTTTAGCGAATCATCGAGATAGGGGATACCATCGAGATACTGACGTTCGAGGTACTGGTGCTCGACTGTATCTTTCTTTTTATTTAATTGTATATTTCACTTCATACTCCCAGATATATGCCGTCGTTAATACATGTACGTTTATTTTATTAACATTATTCAATGTAACTTACAGAAACATTTTCTGATAAAGACGTATATTGCATAATGTCATTTGAATCGTCTTAGTTACATCCATACATGTATGTCTGTCTGGACCAGCCCCGTGCAGGTACCGGGGCGGGATCAACTGATCCTGAGAATAGTGCTGCAGTAGCCATTGCTTGTCGTAAAAGGCGACTAAACTGGCTTAACGATTGGGTTCATACTTTCCGGAACCCACTATACCGGATTTGGCCCTCATGTACATTTTTGGCTTTCTTGTATGTGAGAGTTGAGTCGGGCTATGCCCCATATATAAAAGTAAGATTAGCGCTAATCCTATTACTTTTAGGGGATGGGATAAATGATGCTGGTGTGGCGAGGGCCTGGCACCAGATCAGGTTGTTCTAATTTCAGGACTGAATATATATTTTGATTGTAAATATTGAGTTCTGAAGTTGGGATTTACCCCCCTTGGACAGGTGGATACGGGACTCGACCCCGTTGACCCGTCTGCGTGTAGACTCCCTGAGGCTTGTACCTCTATGTCAGAAAAGCGGACGTTAAACCTTATTCACTCACTCACTCACTGTCTGGACCAAATGTATAAGCGCAACCAATGTTTTCCCCGCTCTGAGGCGGTGGACATACAATGTGTGTGGTGTATTTACAGTCAAACATTTCCAGGGGCCTGGAATTAGGAGGCCAACAACCCCGAGGGTGTGTAGAGTATAACGTCCCCAAGAGTCCCCCGTACTTTCTTTTCTATGAAATACCTACAATTTCAGAATGTGTCTACATCCCAATTTTGTTTCACGTTATTTAATAGTGAAAGATGTATTCAGTAAATTAATTGTGAACACCGTAAGCCCTGATCTGACTGCGATATGTGCATCCTGATCTGTGACGCTGTAAACCCAGTGCACACGGCACAAGGATCATTTCGTCAAACTCTATCTAAGACATTTTCGTAAAAGTGAGAAAACGTTGAATCTGTTATATGTATACAAAAGTTACAAAAATACTAATTTGTCCGAGGCTCGAACTCGCACAAAAGGAAAGCAGGTCGAATGCATTTACCGAGCGTTCTACCATCTGAGCAAGCTATCGGGAGCATGCATTTTCAAGCTCTAAATTGCTGTAGATAAGGCGTCGATTCGGCCAGCTAAAATGGCTGCAAACGGCTACATCCCTCAGGCATGGGAAATTGAGGTCCCAGGGAGCACTTTTGTGAATCTTGTAAATCCGTTGAGAATGGGGATAAAAAATTACAATTTTCGAGAAAAAAAAATAAATGAATTATTTTTTTTAAGTGGCGATTCTTTTATTTTCCCCAGCGGAATCCCTGTTATACATGTACTGACTTCTTGTTGCAAGTATTATTTTAAATTGAAATGGATTTTTCCTAATTATAGCATATTTTTTCAGGGGAAAATGTGATCTATTTAATGCTAAATATATCTCAGAATGAAGCACAGAGCATCTAGAATTGAAAATAAATTATGGGGGGCATGCCCCCAGACCCCCCTAGCAAATCTCAATGCAATCCGCTGCTCAAATAAATTTTCAGGATTGGGGATAGTGTTCCACTCCCATGCCTGATCCCTAGAAAGCTATAATAGACATAGTCCGCTGACCTCATGACGTCACGTGCCCTTGCCATCGGAAACCAACAGTAGTTTATTGCCTGATCAACAGGATCTATAATTTCTGCAAATATCATGACGTCAATTTTATCATGTGCAGGGTCAATCATAGGGCAGCTATTGCACTGTGTTCATTCAGCTTCACACATACCTGGCTCACATCAATAAATGCTGTCACGCTATTCCAGTGAAATCGGCATTCTTGGACAGTGTATACCCACGGATCAGCTGGAACACCATCTAATAAGGGTCTGCATATTTTCGTTTGTTGTTAACCCTTACAATACTGAATTAAATTGTGTCGTCTGCTGAATATTTTTTATTTTCCAGTTTTCTCATCAAAAAATTGGTTTGGCACATACTCTTCTTGTCTAAGCAGAACTCTTTCTTCGCATTCTTCTGAAGGTTCCACCATTTCACTTTCACATTTTCAACCGTTCTGAATGCTACACCAAGAGCACTTATTTGTGTCGAAATTGCCTCCCATACTGCATTTTTCTTTTTGTTTGTAACATCGGTCCCATGTTTATCATTAATTACTGACATGTTCTCCTCATATAAATTTGTGAGGAGGTTTATTTCGCTTACTGACCAGTTTTTTTGTCTTTCTCTGTTGTTCTTTTCTGATTTTATTGCAGCCATTTTTTCAGTGTAGTCTACAGGAAGGGGAAGTGGTTACAGTGCATTGTGGGATGTGTTTATTCTTTAACTGGATGGTTAACCATCAGTTAAAAGTTAACAGATCCATTAACTAACGTATCCGTTAAAATGTTTTCAACAACCGATATTTAACGGATTGTTAGTTAACCATCCGTTAAGGATTTAACAGATCAGTTAGGCTAACAGTCCGTTAAGCTAACTGATGTTTTGAACAACCGGGCCCAGGCCGTTAGTCGACTAACGGGAAAAAACGCATTTCACAAAAACGTTAGTCGACTAAGCAAATTCTACTTTGCTTAGCCTCCTCGTTAGTCGGCTAAACTTTCGGTTAGTCTACTAAGCAAAATAGCAGACGACAGAATTCCAAGATGGCGGCGCCCACGGTTGTTTTGAACGTGGCTTACAAAATTGTTCGTGAAATGGAAACATGTCAAAAGGTTTAGCAGACTATGGTTAGTCGACTAAACTTAGTTTAGTCTGCTAACAGTTTAGTCGACTAACGGAGGTTTGTGAAATAGGCTACAGGAGCTCTGCATCACACATATTTCCAAAGCATGTTGGGGATTTAAGTGTTTCTGAATTTAATAATATGACAAACAGTGCAGGCCCTCATGACGGTCCAGCCTGAGTAGACTGATCTGGACCCTCGTTTATCATGACTGGTAACATGTATTTTTATCTGATTCACTAGTACTGATCTATAATTACCAACTATCACACTGAGCGATCTATTAGTATGGCCATGAAAATGCGAGTTGTGGTCATGTATGGCTTTGACCTTTTATTCCTACCTATCGGTGTATGACGTTGTTGACCATTTCAAGACCAGCATACATACATTGTATAATATGCAAACACTGAAGATCCAGATGAGACGGGTCATAATGACCCGTCTCATCAGGATCTGCAGTGTTCGGATTTTTATGTCCAATATTTAAAACTTACCGATGGTCTACGTAATGGAATTGTGTCATTTTGTCTTTGCTGTAAGACTGTGATGAGACGTTTGTTCGCCTTTTTCTGCAGCGGCGGCATCAACACTTCACACGAAGAAGGATTGTTCTGGATTTTGTACTTGGGAAATTATTACCATTTAATCCTTAGACCGCTATTTTATTATACCCCCACAAACAAAGTTTGAGGGGGGTATATAGGAGTCAGCTTGTCGGTCGGTCTGTCGGTCTGTTGGAAATTCCCTTCCGCTCTATATCTTCTACACCCATGCATGGATTATCAAATGGCTTGGCACAAATGTTTCTCATGATGAGAAGGTGTCTCGCGATCAATAACCACGCACCTACGTCCAAGGTCAAGGTCACAGTTGAAGGTCAAAGGTCAAACCTATTGAAATTCCCTTCCGCTCTATATCTTCTACACCGATGCATGGATTATCAAATGGCTTGGCACAAATGTTTCTCATGATGAGAAGGTGTGTTGCGATCAATAACCATGCACCTACGTCCAAGGTCAAGTTCACAGTTGAAGGTCAAAGGTCAAACCTATCGAAATTCCCTTCCGCTCTATATCTTCTACACCGATGCATGGATTATCAAATGGCTTGGCACAAATGTTTCTCATGATGAGAAGGTGCGTCGCGATCAATAACCACGCACCTACGTCCAAGGTCAAGGTCACAGTTGAAGGTCAAAGGTCAAACCTATTGAAATTCCCTTCCGCTCTATATCTTCTACACCGATGCATGGATTATCACACTATGCCCAGGGTCAAGGTCACAGACTTGATGCGTTTGAAACCTTAACGCTCTGCTAAATGGCTTATAATAAAAAATGACTCGTTTTCTTTGGCTGCCAGTGGGGGTATTCGTGTGCCGACAGGCCACATTTCTAGTTTTTGTTGTTGTCTGCTGTTTATTTTCTATTTTCCATTTTTATCATCAAAAATATGCTTTAACAGCACTTTAGAATAATTTACAACATGCTTTGACAGCACTTCAGAATCGTTTCCTTTGGAAATGATTCTGAAGTGCTGTCAAAGCATGTTTTTATTGAGAAATAAATATTTTTGTTGTCCGCTGTTTATTTTCTATTTTCCATTTTTATCATCAAAAACATGCTTCAACAGCACTTTAGAATAATTTACAACATGCTTTGACAGCACTTCAGAATCATTTCCATTGGAAATGTTTTTATTGAGAAATAAGGCAAGATATATAAAAGCAACAGCAGACGACAATTGTTGTGAGTAGCGGTCTAAGGGTTAATGCAATGTTTGCATTGTTGGCTTCTGTCCTTGTCCAAAGCATATTGTCAATACAGTTACCACTCGTTACCTCAAACTCTCTTAACCCTTACAATGCTGAATTAATTTGTGTCGTCTGCTGAATATTTTTTATTTTCCATTTTTCTCATCAAAAACTTGGTTTGGCAGCCCTTTAGAATCATTTTCAATGGAAATGATTCTAAAATGCTGCCAAACCATGTTTTTACTGAGAGAAAAGATAAAATATGAATTAACAGCAGACGACTATTTTCTGTTCCCGCATTCTAAGGGTTAACTATTGACGTCGGCTGCCTCCAGCTCCTCTTCATTCCTATTTGTCAGTCTGTGTGATTTTGGGATTATGAATTATAGATTGTATATAGCTGACAGTTTGATGAAACCAGACTGAAAGCATGTTTAATCAATGTACGACCGAACCCGCTGCGCTGTCTGCATATGTTCTCGCTGTTGAATGGATGTAAAACCCCAATCAAACAGTCTCGAAGGGATGGGTCGTGGTCTAGGGGATATGACATTGGACTTCAATACCGGAGGTTGTGAGCCGGCTCATCTGGATCTGCACTGTTTGCATAAACCTCTGTAGCGGGCTTTCGGGTTCAAAGGGTTAAGGGATACCCTCTATTGAACAATGTGAACCATTATCGGACTGAGTTAGTAGTGTCATGGCTGGTCAGGATCTACACTGCTGAGCAACGAAAGGTCACTGCCACTGGAGACATGGGGCTTATTGGCAACCAGTATAACAAGGTCAGCCGGTGCATCTTAACAGTCTGATCAGGGTCTGCAGTGGTAGCCATTCAACCAATGAAGCACCCATCATGCTTCTTTTTACCCTTAGAAGGCGAGAACCGAAATTTGTCATCTGCTGTTGTTTCTTATTTTGTATTTTCTCTAAATATAAATATGGTTTGGCAGCATTTTAGAATCATTTCCATTGGAAATTATTCTAAAGTGCTGTCCAAGCATGTTTTTGAAAAATGTAAAATAAAAAATAAACAGCGGACGACAAATTTTAATTCAGCACTGTTAGGTTAAACAGTATAAATCATTATCAGGCTGCATGAATCTGCTTGTGTATCAGAAGGTAGTCTGGTCACAATAGTTGACACAGAGCTCCAGATAAGATGCGTATTGGCATATTTTACGCAATTATTTTAGCTGAATACGCATTGATTATCAAAAGTGGGAGTACAAAATAAGCACAGCAATGTGAAAATACGCATTGATCTTCAAATTGAGTAGTGAAAATACTGTCATAAAGTTGAAAATTCACTTAGTTGAGCTGCAAAAAGCAAACAGTGTAGTGTTTGCTTTTTGCAGCTCAAATAAGTGAATGTTTAAATTTGTTATATTTTTTTTCATTTGTTCCCTATTTAGTAATGAAGAAAATGAATGTAAAAATAAAATACGCAATGATTTTGAAATCGGTGTATAGTACAAAATATAATACAAAGACACAAAGCTCTGTTGACAGTCCCATGTTTCCAGTCACAGCCGTAAAGAAGCCCTGTTTTTATGCCCCCCAGTCTCGGTAGAACCAGAGGCATATAGTGTTTGGACTGTGTGACCGTGTGTCCGTCCGTACGTGTGTCCTGCACATTAAGAAGTTCGCCAGAGTTTCAAAATTCTGTTATAACTTCTATACTCATTGAAGGATTACTTGAATATTTCATACAGTATACTTGTGGACAAATGCCACACATCCATGCTGCCCTTAATATGACCTTTTGACCTTAACAACTTTGAACTTTTTCCCACATTAAGAAGTTTGTCGGAGATTCTCAATTCTGTCATAACTTCTATATTTCTTGAAGGATTGCTTAAATATTTCAACACAGCATACTTGTGGACAATTAAATGCCACACATCCATGCTGCCCTTAATATGACCTTTTGACCTTAACAACTTTGAACTTTTTCCCACATTAAGAAGTTTGTCGGAGATTCTCAATTCTGTCATAACTTCTATATTTCTTGAAGGATTGCTTAAATATTTCAACACAGCATACTTGTGGACAATTAAATGCCACACATCCATGCTGCCCTTAATATGACCTTGACCTTTTGATCTTGACAACTTTGAACTTTTTCCCACATTAATAAGTTCGCTGGAGCTTCTCATTTCTGTCATAATTTCTATATCCTTTGATGGATTACTTTAATATTTCAATACAGTATACCTGTGGACAAATACCACACATCAAAACTGCCCTTACTATGATCTTGACCATTTGACCTTCATAAATGTGCTTGTGAATACTTATCACTTTGGTTAAATAACTTTTCCACAGTTTCTCCAATCTGCCACTGTGCTTGTGAATACTTATCACTTTGGTTAAATAACTTTTCCACAGTTTCTCCAATCTGCCACTGGGAGCCTTTGTGTGCGGACAGGCCACATTTCTTGTTTGTCAGGTTGTGATACATATGGGCCATCTGCTGAGAAAGATACCTTATGACATTTGCGGCCAGTGTAATGCCAGATCAGTTTGGACATGTTCACATGTAGCCCATTTCACCAACATTGCAAAGTATACTTTTCTAGCAAAGTATACTTTGAGGGAGTAATCCTTTATTTTTCCTCAAATACATTATGTCATATAGAACTAACTACTGCATATATTTGATGATTAAAAGTATGCAGAATTATTATACAACTTTTTTTACATTATCACAGCCATTTTGGCTGTGATAATGTAAAAAATTCAGTGTAATAAAAATTAATAAATTTATCCTACAATTGAAAATTTCTCCCTCAAAGTATACTTTGCTAGATAAGTATACTTTGCAATGTTGATGAAATCTGCTACTGGGCATACTACCCTGTTTTCCATTCATCAGAGATTTCCCCCCCAGCACACCGATGAAGTTTGGGATTTGAACACCGTATACCAGTCAAAAATGACCTTATGACCTTACTTCTGTCAGAAAATGGATTCACCATTTGACAGTTATGGAGGTGTGCAGAATGATATTAACCCATTGCAGACGGGATCCCATTAAAGTAGTAAGACATTTTCTAAAAATATAATCCCTATTTTCCTCATTTCTGCTCTGTGAGATGGTTCAAATGAACGGTAACAGCATATACATTTACTTTTATTAGCCAGGTTTTTTTTTTTAAAAATCCAGGCTATTGGATTGGCGAAAGCCGGGCGGCGGGCGGGCGGGCGGGCGGCGGGCGCGGGCGGCGGCGGCGGGCGGCGGGCGTCCACAATCAATGTTAAGTTTTCGTGTTTGAGTCCATTTCCTTGGTACTGTACCACCTAGGACCACCAAACTTTCACAGCTTCATAGTCAAGGGGTGCCCACCACATATCACTATCCAACATGTTACTTTTTAGCTCACCTGAGCGAAAGCTCATGTGAGCTATTGTTACCGCAATGTGTCCGTCGTCGTCCGTCGTCGTCCGTCGTCGTCGTCGTCCGTCGTCGTCCGTCGTCGTCCGTCGTCCGTGAACTTTTTCAAACGTCTTCTACTCGGTAACCATTGGGTCTATAGTCACCAAACTTCATGGTCATGGTCCTTAGGTAGGGAGATTACAAATTGTTAAAATGACGTCATTACGTAATCCAAGATGGCCGCCGTCTAAAAATAGCACAAATTCTTAAAAAATCTTCTTCTCAAGAACCGCCAACCGGATTTCGACAAAACTTGGTAGGAATGATCGATATACATTGCTCTTTCAAAGTTGTTAAAATGGTGACCCCGGGGTCAAAAATGGGCGTGGCCCGTGGGGTCAATTGGGGTCAAATTTTAATTTTAATTTTGACTGAATATAGTCATGTCATATATCACATTGAAGGTATCAATGAGGCGATCACTCTGGTGCATTTTTTGTCGAAATCGGATTGTTATGTCATCCAAGATGGCCGCCGAAAGGTCAAAAGGTCGTTCTTTTATTAGAGATTTCAAAATTATTCTTCACACGAACCGCTTGGCCCATGGTAGCCAAACTTAAAAGTTATGGTCCATGGGTGAACCCTTTTCAGATTTGTTAAAATGGAGGTCATCGCTAATCCAAGATGGCCGCCGTTCAAAAATAGCATAAATTCTTAAAAAATCTTCTTATCATGAACCGCTGGCCGGATTTCGACTAAACTTGGTAGGAATGATCGATTTACAATGCTCTTTCAAAGTTATGACCCCGGGGTCAAAAATGGGCATGGCCCGTGGGGTCAAATTTGGGTCAAATTTTATTTTTGACCGAATATGCTCATGCCATATATCAAATTGAAGGTATCAATGAAGCGATTGCTCTGGTGCAATATTTGTCGGAATCGGATGATTATGTCATCCATGATGGCCACCAAAAGGTCCATTTATTCAAGATTTTGAACGTCTTTTTCTCAGGAACCACATGGCCGATGCTGGCCAAACTTCATAGGAAGAACTTCATAGGAAGTTAAGATCCTTGGGTGAAGCATTTTCAGATTTTATAAAATGAGTCATCGCTTAATCCAAGATGACCGCCATCTAAAAATAGCACAATTTTTTTAAAACACATGAACTCAATGTCACATTCTCCTCTGGTGTTCATGGAGTCAGGTGAGCGAATTAGGGCCGTCATGGCCCTCTTGTTTTTGAACTTGACCCATTTTTTCCGCGCAGTCGACTTAGCCATTTTCAATGTTAAGTTTTCGCGTTTACAATGTTAAGTTTTCGTGTTTAAGTCCATTCCTTTGGTACTGTACCACCTAGGACCACCAAACTTTCACAGCTTCATAACCAAGGGGTGCCTACCACATACAACTATCCAACATGTGACCATTTTTTTACCTTCACCTATTATTTCTACGTAATTGACTTAGCCATTTTCAACGTTAACTTTTTAACGTACGTCTGGTTAAATGTTTTGGTTAAAACTTTTTCGTTATACTATATCTCTGCAACTGCTTCGCCCATTACCTTGAAACTTCACATGGGTGTTTATCATCATCCATATTTTCATTCTACCCCCCAACCGTGCTGCCCCTGTGCCCAATGTCAAGGTCAAATTACTTTGAATTTTTTTGTTAAAGTTTTTTCGTGTACTATATCTCTGCAACTGCTTCACCCAATACCTTGATACTTCACATGGGTGTTTGTCATCGTTGTTGCACCCGCTTGCGGAAAGCGCGATATCGTCGGCATTTTGGCATACGTCCGTCCATACGTCCGTACGTCCGTGTGTCCGTTTTTTTCGTTAAAGTTTTTCCATCTACTATATCTATTTTTTTAGTGTCCATGCCTCGCCCCAAGGCGCGACATGCAGGCCACGGCCATCTAGTCTACAAAAAGTGTGTATAATTATGTTATCCAAGTGTCTATGCTTGGAAAAAACCTGGCCTTCGTGGCTTTGCCTCGTTATCATACTGAATTTATTACATTATCACAGCCATTTTGGCTGTGATAATGTAATAAATTCAGTATAATAATTCTGCATTCTTTTAATCATCAAATATATGCAGTCGTTAGTTCTATATGAAATAATGCATTTTGTGAAAAATATATGATTACTCCCTCAAAGTATACTTTGCTATATAAGTATTCTTTGCAATTTTGATGAAATCGGCTACAGGATTCTGCTAATAGATCTGGGGCCCGTTTCACTAAACTTAGGACTAAAATGTTCATAAGTGCAAAATTATGATAGTCTGTAAATTTCACATTAACAGTTTTCTTGTAAACAATTATTGGATTTACATTTATTGAGCATAAGCTGCATAGCCTATGCTCAATAAATGTAAATCAATCAATTGAAATTTCCAGACAATTCTAAATTTGCGCTTACGAACATTTTAGTCGTAAGAAGTTTAGTGAAACGGCCCCCTGGACCTAAACTGGTCAAACTTCTCATAAGACCCAGGTCTCCGGGGTCACAGCCACACATAAGTTACCCATCTCTGTCTCACTTCAGTAGCTATTGTTCGTCAGTGAGTGTTAATGACAGATGCATTGCATTGTCTCATATGTGGCTGTAACTGGAGAACTGGTGCTTTATAATATGGTCATTGTGACCAGTGTAGACCCAGACCAGGTGCACATCCACATACTCTGGTCAGGGCTGCACTGATAGCCAATTTCAGCCAAAGACCCGCTTTTCATCATACAAACAACATACCGGTAGGTCTTTATTTGAATCCAGTAGCTTATTTCACCAACATTGCAAAGTATACTTATCTAGCTAAGTATACTTACAGGGAGAAATTTAAGGATAAATTTATTAATTTTTATTGTACTGAATTTATTACATTATCACAGCCAATTTGGCTGTGATAATGTAATAAATTCAGTATAATAATTATGCATACTTTTAATCATCAAATATATGCAGTCATTAGTTCTATATGAAATAATGCATTTTGTGAAAAATGATTACTCCCTCAAAGTATATTTGCTATATAAGTATTCTTTGCAATTTTGATGAAATCGGCTACTGGGTTCTGCTAATAGGTCTGGGGCCCGTTTTACTAAACTTACGACTAAAATGTTCGTAAGTGCAAAATTATGATAGTCTGTAAATTTCACATTAACAGTTTTTGTCTCGCCCGCGAAGCGGAAAGCGAGACATAGGTTTTGCTTTTCCGGAGTCGGCGTCGTCGTCATCATTCAATGTTAAGTTTTCGTGTTACGGTCATTACTTCAACACCTTATCAGCTACAGTCATCAAACTTTATACATACCTTTACTATGATATGTAGATGAATATAGGACTATTAAAAAAAATTCCGGGCTCCAGGGTCAAGGTCAAACTCTATTTCTTTCTATGCTACAAACTGAACATTAATGCGTGAAGACCCGTTTTCTCGTGCGCTCTGTACACCTTACCTGTAGCGAGAACAATAGCCTTCTCCAGTTGAACACTTCTGCATGTGCAAGCATGTGCAAATTTCCAGCTTGACCACTAAATGTCCAGCTAAATTATTACAGGTAATTTATACAGGTAAATTATTATACCTGGGTATTACATTTCCGTAAACTGTGTTGACAATATTGTGGCAATATGTGGACCTGTGCAGATATGATATGTAGATAAATATAGGACTATTATAAAAATTCTGGGCTCCAGTAGCGAGCATTATTTTTTTGTTAATTTTTAAACTTTTCTTTTTTTTAAACTTTTTTTCCATTTTTAGCCAGGTTTTTTTGGAAAAAAAATCCTTTTAAACTTTTTTTTTTAAAAACTTTTTTTCCATTTTTAGCCAGGTTTTTTTGCAGAAAAAAAATCCACGCTATTGGATTGGCGAAAGCCAGGCGGACGGGCGGGCGGCGTCCACAATCAATGTTAAGTTTTCGTGTTTCAGTCCATTTCTTTGTTACTGTAACACATAGGACCAACAAACTTTCACAGCTTCATAATCATAACCAAGGGTGCCCACCACATATCACTATCCAACATGTT
Organism: Conchocele bisecta; assembly: GCA_029237695.1. NCBI lineage: Eukaryota > Metazoa > Mollusca > Bivalvia > Lucinida > Thyasiridae > Conchocele > Conchocele bisecta. The sequence goes on from CM055267.1 coordinate 54,236,229, forward strand.
ACCTTTTTGAACTTGACCCATTTTTTCCGCGCAGTCAATGTTAACTTTTCGCGTTTACAATGTTAAGTTTTCGTGTTTATGTCCATTTCTTTGGTACTGTACCACCTAGGACCACCAAACTTTCACAGCTTCATAACCAAGGGGTGCCCACCACATACAACTATCCAACATGTGACCATTTTTTTTACCTTCACCTATTATTTCTACGTAATTGACTTAGCCATTTTCAACGTTAACTTTTTAACGTACGTCTGGTTAAAGTTTTTTGGTTAAAGTTTTTCGTTATACTATATCTCTGCAACTGCTTCGCCCATTACTTTGAAACTTTACATGGGTGTTTATCATCATCCATATTTTCATTCTACCCCCCAACCGTGCGGCCCCTGTGCCCAATGTCAAGGTCAAATTACTTTAATATTTTTGTGTACTATATCTCTGCAACTGCTTCACCCATTACTTTGATACTTTACATGGGTGTTTATCATCATTGTCGCGCCCGCTTGCGGAAAGCGCGATATAGTCGGCATTTTGGCATCCGTCCGTCCGTTTGTCCGGTTAAAGTTTTTCCATCTACTATATCTCTTTTTTTAGTGTCCATGCCTCGCCCCAAGGCGCGACGTGACATGCAGGCCACGGCAATCTAGTCTACAAAAAGTGGCCTCGTTTCTTGTTTTTTTTTTTAAAATTCTTTTTCCATTTTTGTCCAGTAGCATAAGGTCGTAAGTGCTATATACCGACTATTATCATATACTAAAACAATTATTGACTAGTGAGCCATAGAATATAATCTGATATTCTATGGCTCACTAGTCAATAATTGTATAATATGTTCGGGCCAGTGAAAATTGCTTTCTGGCCCAGGCTCGAGGTCAAGGCGGCGGGACAAGGCTAGACATTTGATTCCGCGGAATTCTTGTCTTGTAAACAATTATTGGATTTACATTTATTGAGCATAGGCTGCATATGCAGCCTATGCTCAATAAATGTAAATCCATCAATTGGAATTTCCAGACGATCCTAAATTTGCACTTACGAACATTTTAGTGGTACAAAGTTTAGTGAAACGGGCCCCTTGTCTCCGGGGTCACAGCCACATATAAGTTACCCATCTCTGTCTCACTTCTGTCTAGCTATTGTTCGTCAGTGAGTGTTAATGACAGATGCACTGCGAGAGTGGTACTTACAATGTTCATCCACAAATCGTATTATCCTCCTACACATTGCCTGTCAAGAGGTTTTGCATGATATAAGTACAGGTTCGCAGGCTCAGGATAAGCCTTGGGCGACCGATGACATATGCCCGATTTTTCGAACGAGTTGGACTTGTGCTATCTCTATTAATGTGAACATTATTTTCGGGCCACAAAAGTTTTACGGCTGTAGGTAGCTATTGTATTTTCACCCATTTCATGCTAAGGATATGCCATTTTGATTGTGGAAAATCATAAATATTTTCTTTACATGTCGCGACCACCATTTGAACCACTGGTGATGGGAAAAAAAATCACATGGCAGTATATTATATAGTATATTATTATATTTATACAATGAGAGATTATCAGATTATTTTTTCCCATCACGTGTGATTTGAACCGTCTCATCGAGATGGTTCAAATGAGTGGTCAAAACATATAATTTCATTGAGAAATAACAAAAATGAAAATAAAATATTTAAAAAAAATCATACCCGTAAAGGTGTATTCCGCATGTAATGGGTTAAATGTAGGGAAGGTAATATCCGCCATAATGCTATGTGACTTGATGCTTGTGTGCTGATGACATTACAACTTATATTCATGTTATTTCATTCGTCTTTTGTATTTATTACATTTGAAATCTGCTTCTTGTAATTGTATTTGTCTTTCTTACATGTCCATTCTGCTGATTGCTTTGTTCATTCGTCTTATTTACATTACAATTATTGATATGTCCTTATCCGTGTCCCTGTTTTATTGCACTAAGCATTTGCAATAGAAAGTAGGAACAAGCACTTAGCACTTTGAATAAGGCCGAAAGCAGTAACGACAAAGCCGCAGGAAGTAAGCATCACGCCACAGTCTGAAAGCGGACAGCCGCAAGCAGAAAGCATCAAGCCACAAGCAGAATGATGCAAGCAATATATTGGTTAGTAGTGCCTCATTATGACGCCAGATGGCACTGCTGTCAATGTTAGGAATCCTCCGACTAATAAATAATAGTACGAGATGTGATTGGCTGTTTGAGGCACACCTCCAATGCCGGTGTTGATGTAAGATTTCACCTACAAATGATCACAGTATAGGTTAGAAGACACCAAATAGTTTTACTATACACTTTAACCGAATCCCATCCAATAAGGTCAGTCTCTCCTACTTTCACTATTTGTATGGATGTTGTGGGACCTACTTGTACATGACCTGCAGCCGGTCTGTACTGGTTCTGCATGAATTAAACAATTGCTTCACTTACTCCTAAGACAGAAATATCCAACCTCGTCATGTTCCCCAATATTGTTTACGGTACATATCTTTTTTGGCCACGGAATCTCTGTTTAGATCACATGACCATCATGTTCCTCAAGTGAAACTGGGTAGTAATGGATCAAGATTTGCAAGCAAACTGTGTCAGTGACCTCTAAACACCCGCACGATTTTGTTCATACCGGACTACTTTTACCGTCGTGACGATTTTGCACCATTTGTTATTCTCTAACCTATGTTAACTAAATTGCATATGTATGTATGGTGTTTGACTTACTAATGTGTTTTATACATACACGTATCCTCATAATTCAATTACATATGTACGTAATTGAAAACAATCACATTTTTAGCTCACCTGAGCAAAGCTCATGTGAGCTATTGTTACCGCAATGTGTCCGTCGTCCGTCGTTGTCCGTCGTCGTCCGTCGTCGTCCATCGTCTGTCGTCGTCATCCGTCGTCAGTGAACATTTTCAAACGTCTTCTCCTCGGTAACCATTGGGTCTATAGTCACCAAATTTCATGGTCATGGTCCTTAGGTAGGAGGATTACAAAATTGTTAAAATGACGTCATTACGTAATCCGAGATGGCCGCCGTCTAAAAATAGCACAAATTCTTCAAAAATCTTCTTCTCAAGAACCGCCAACCGGATTTCGACAAAACTTGGTAGGAATGATCGATGTACAATGCTCTTTCAAGGTTGTTAAAATGGTGACCCCGGGGTCAAAAATGGGCGTGGCCCGTGGGGTCAAATTGGGGTCAAATTGTATTTTTGACCGAATATGGTCATGTCCTTATCAAATCGAAGGTATCAAAGAGGCGATCGCTCTGGTACATTTTTTGTCAAAATTGGATGGTCTTGTCATCCAAGATGGCTGCCGAAAGGTCAAAAGGTCGTTCTTTTATTAGAGATTTCAAAATTCTTCTTCACACGAACCGCTTGGCCCATGGTGGCCAAACTTCACAGTTATGGTCCATGGATGAAGCCTTTTCAGATTTGATAAAACGGAGGTCGTCGCTAATCCAAGATGGCCGCCGTCTAAAAATAGCACAAATTCTTACAAAATCTTCTCATGAACAGCCAGCCGGATTTCGACGAAACTTGGTAGGAATGATCGACGTAGAATGCTCTTTCAAAGGTTGTTAAAATGGTGACCCCGGGGTCAAAAATGGGCGTGGCTCGTGGGGTCAAATTTTATTTTTTACCAAATATGCTCATGTCATATATCAAATCAGAGTTTCAATGAGGCGATTGCTCTGGTGCAATATTTGTCGGAATCGGATGATTATGTCATCCATGATGACCACCAAAAGGTCCATTTATTCGAGATTTTGAACGTCTTTTTCTCAGGAACCACATGGCCGATGCTGGCCAAACTTCATAGTGAGTTAAGATCCTTGGGTGAAGCATTTTCAGATTTGGTTTTATGAGTGTCATCGCTTAATCCAAGATGACCGCCATCTAACAATAGCAGAATTTTTTTAAAACACATATGAACTCAATGTCATATTCTCCTCTGGTGTTCATGGAGTCAGGTGAGCTAATTAGGGCCATCATGGCCCTCTTGTTACAGTAAGTTACACATATGGTAACTTACACAGGTTGGCTGTCAAACTGGCCCGTTACCGATGCAAACCAATAACCGTCCGGGATCAGACTAAGGTGGGCCACCACCATTGATTTTCCCTAAAAAACTAACCTGTTGCCACACATTTTGCTATTCTCTGCTACTTTCATTTTTCTTATGGATGTTGTGGGACCTAATTTCCAATAACCTACACCCATTCTGCTCTGGATCTTGACTAATTAAAATATAGATTTAATTATTGTTGAAGCTGGGGTCCCATCTAGTAGGTACACACTTTTCTTTATGTAACTTAAATAAGTGTATAATTGCAACTAGTCCACCACTTTTAAAAATTACGAGTCAGCTACACAGATATAATTATTTAGTAATATTGAATGTACTCATAGAGACTCGCGGTAGTATCAAGCTAGTTAGTTCCATATGCAAGTGATGCAGTATTTTTAAATTATTTATATCAACTAAATGCTGAATAAATATTTTTATCGACATATCATATACATTGTAGTATGATATTGCACATCAAATAATAAATAAATGGAATAAATAGTTGCTTCCGTTATCATTTTAAGGAACCACGGTTATCGCCCCTGATATTTCGTGTTTGATATACAAAGTATAATAATGTCAATTAGTACGTCTGGTAATGGTAATCATTTTGCCAGAAAAATGTCAGATTGAAAGAATAAAGAAAAACATGTCTCCCTATATTATAACCTGGCATGTACACTCTAGGTTTAAGGTTAGAAAAGGGGTGTTTTTAACACCAGTTTTCAGCATATTTGAAGCATTTAAAAGAAAACACTGAGCCTGTTTGTCACATGATGTAAACAGAGTTTCCATGGCCAAATAATGTAAACAATATTGGGGGACATGATGAGGTTGGTCCCACAACATCTATACGAATAGTGAAAGTAGGAAAGACTGGCTGGGATTCGGTTAAATTATACAGTAAAACTATTTGGTGTCTTTTAACCTAAACATGGCGCAACAGAAAAGGCGACATCAATCTACATCAACACCGTTAGGGACATGGAACCAATTTAGAGAGCAACGCATTGTAGGACGAGTACCAGCATATTAAATCATTTTACGGAGTATTTTAAGTTTTAACAGCGCACTTGGCGTCATAATGGTCGTTCCCAAATTACTGTTGCAATTGTTGTTGTCAAGGGGCGTGGCTTATCGAGGTAACAAAACGCATGGCAAAACAGCGATGCAATAATCAATAATGGAACTCCGGATGTCACTTAGAATGTAATCAACACAAACGCATTGAAACAGTGCGAATGAATAAAGCATCAAGCCAAATGCACATGCAATTTAGACCACAACCAAGAAGATTTCAAATGTCACAAACACGAATGACGAATACAGTAACATGAAAGTAAGTTGTAATGGCACCAATTAGCAAGCATCAAGCCACATAGAATTGTAATAAGACGGATAGAACTTAGAATGTCATCAGCAAGCAAGCATCAAGCCTAATAGAATTATGGCGGATATTACCTTCCATATAAATATGCTTTGACCACCCGTTATCATTAAGTGTTACAGTTTAAATTCAGTTCATATGTTCGAAAAAGCGGGCAATAGAGAATACCCAGCTAGTGTCTTTTTGTATCCAGTTCATCTGGCAAGGCTAGAAAATTAGAAGGAAATCTGTAGCCGATTTCACCAACATCGCAAAGTATACTTTTCTAGCAAAGTATACTTTGAGGGAGTAATCATTTATTTTTCCCGAAATGCATTATTTCATACAGAACTAATGACTCCATATATTTGATGATTAAAAGTATGCAGAATTATTATACTGAATTTATTACATTATCACAGCCATTTTGGCTGTGATAATGTAATAAATTCAGTATAGTAAAAATTAATAAATTTATCCTAAAATTGAAAATTTCTCCCTCAAAGTATACTCTGCTAGATAAGTATACTTTGCAATGTTGGTGAAATAAGCTACAGAATGCCCACCTCATACCGTTTCCTAGCCAAACTTGATAATATTGATATCTAAAGACACTGGCATCATATTCTATTTATCAAGTCATGTTTTATGCTACAAGATCGGCAACTATACCATGGACATGCATCATGTGCTACATCATTACGTTATATGACCTTGATGTTGAACAGACGTAACACCAGACTCGATCAATCAATCATTATACTGACATCCACTGCAGTGAGCTACATGTATATACTGGAGTTGAATCATCTGTCACAAAACTTGATGTTTTGGTAAATTTCGGAAACCTCTTGTTTCTTTTCTCAGAAATATGTGAATATTTCTGAGAAAAGAAACAGAGGTTTCAGAAATACATATATGTACAACATGATAGAGGATCATCTGAGGAGTATACATATACACACGTATACTCCTCAACTGATCCTCTATCATGTTGTGACAAAATCCATAAGCCTCCACTCCCCCCGCCACACACCCACTAACTCCAATGTCAAGGTCCACAGAAAACTTTACATTGAGGTAAATTTTTCCTTTACCATATCTTCTTGACATTTCACACGTACATTCCTCAAATGATCCTCTGTCATGCAGTGGCAAATTCATTGCTCTCCAACCCGTTAACCCTGAGCCCAAGGGCACAGACTTAATGCATTCTGAAGACAGCAGTGAGTTAAATTCCTAAATTACTTTTTCCTTTCACAGAACTTCTTTGTCGATCAAACCGTGTATTTGATGAGAAAATAGAAAATAAGAAACAAACAACAGACAACAGACAACATAATTTAATTCAGCAGTGTAAGGGTTAGAACTTTGACAAATCTATGAAACCCCCCTTCCATGGTCATGGACAGAGGAGATTTAGCATTCGTAGCCCATTTCACCAACATTATAGGAATGAATGGCCTTTTTGTGGAATTTATCGGGGTATAAACTTGGAAAAGTCGCGGGAATACTGGACGAGGCCTTCGTCCAGTATTCCCGCGACTTTTCCAAGTTTATATCCCCGATAAATTCAACAAAAAGGCCATTCATTCCTTATAATTCCAGCATTTGAAATAAATTCATCAAGAAAATGTGTTTATTTTCCGTTTTGTTAAGAATTATTTTAACTACGCCTGACGGTTACGGAAAGTAGTTTGGCATGGGAGTTTACTGGGATATAAATTTTGGACAGAGACATGCTACGGACCAATCAAATGTTAGGGAATTGTGTAAATATTTTTGTTCTGGAATTATTGCAAAGTATACTTTTCTAGCAAAGCATACTTTGAGGGAGGAATCATTTATTTTTGCCGAAATGCATTATTTCATATAGAACTAACGACTGCATATATTTGATGATTAAAAGTATGCAGAATTATTGTACTGAATTTATTACATTTTCACAGCCAAAATGATGTAATAAATTCAGTATAATAAAAATTAATAAATTTATCCTTAAATTGAAAATTTCTCCCTCAAAGTATACTTTGCTAGAAAAGTATACTTTGCAATGTTGGTGAAATAGGCTACAAGTCCTTGCGAGTGGTATCTCTTTTATCCCTCACTTACTGGCAGAGCTTGCTTTGTATATGAGTGAATGAGGATTTTGCGAATGAGAATTCCTCAATAGTCTTCTGTATACAGTATGCCACTTATCAGGGACAACAAGCTATGTTGAGTGTTTGTCAAGTGTAACATCCCATTCCTGGCCTACGTGCAAAACACTGTTACAGTACCAGGAGCCCGTTTCATCAACATTGCAAAGTATACTTTGAGGGAGAAATTTTCAATTTTAGAATAAATTTATTAATTTTTATGATACTGAATTTATTACATTATCACAGCCAATTTTGGCTGTGATAATGTAATAAATTCAGTATAATAACGCTGCATAGTTTTAATCATCAAATATATGCAATCGTTAGTTCTGCATGAAATAATGCATTTTGGAAAAATCAATGGTTGCTCCCTCAACGTATACTTTGCTAGGAAAGTATACTTTGCAATTTTGATGAAATCGGCTACAGTTCACTTCGAAGTAGCTGCTGAAAACTCTTGTTTCTCGTATTCAATTTTGCTCAGCCTTTAACTTAGTGCCACCATCACTATGTTACACCACTGCAAAGGCTAAAGTGGGCTATTGTTACAACACTACAGACCTCTTTAGCAGTGTTCGTAACGAGCCATCTCATCAGGATTTGCACTTTTTTTTTAGAACCACCCGCCCTTCTTATAAATTGATTAGTCTGAAAATCATTTTGTGATGATTGGATTGGTCCATAAATTAAAATATCACAGTCTATTCCAGTTAAAACATATCCTCCTCTGTAACTGCCGTACCAAGCTCGAGACATCGTTCTTATAGGTAGGGGGAGAATTAAATGGACGTGTTGAAATAAAGGAGTTGTGTAATCCAAGATATGGAGCTATGGAAAAGTGGGTAAATTTCAGCACAGCTGATGACAGCAAAATATTGGTATTGATTCTCATGCCATGGCCTATAAATCCCCAGATAATGCTTCTAGAACAGTCTAGCGTAAAATCTCTGATATCGGCGGAATAGGCTTAACCTATTTCACACGCGATACTCATTCACACATACCAAAATTTTCCAACATTTTTTTCTATTTTCTTCTTTTCTTGACCCTTACACCGCTATCTTAATTTTTTTGTCGACTGCTGTTTATTTTCTATTTTCCATTTTTAGCACTTTAGAATAATTTACAACATGCTTTGACAGCACTTCAGAATCATTTCCATTGGAAATGATTCTGAAGTGCTGTCAAACCATGTTTTTATTGAGAAATAAGGCAAGATATAAAAGCAACAGCAGACGACAATTGTTGTGAGTAGCAGTCTATGGGTTAACCCATTTCCCACGCGATACTGATTCACACATATCACAATTTTCCAACATTTTTTTCTATTTTCTTCTTTTCTTAACAAAAGTTTATGTTATTGCCACTCATTTGAACCGTCTCGATGTGACAGTTCAAATGAATGGTAACAACATGAACATTTGGTGAGAAATAAGTAAAAAGACAATTCTATGTAAAAATGTCTTCTTACAGCATGAAATGGTTAATAATTAAACTCATTTTATCACAAACCACATTTTTCTGTTTTATAGGGCTGAAAAGACAAATATATATCAACTTCATGGAGCAATTATTCATTAATTCGTATTTATTACCATCATGTCCTCCCAGGGCCACATATACAACACAAGCAAGCCAGCAGCTGACAGAGTGCTCCAGATAAGTTTTGTATCTAAAGAGTATTATACCTGGTCCCCCATATTTCAATTTCAATGTGTGTTTTACTTTTATAAATGTATTATTGATTTTCTTCTTTATTAAATAGGGAACAAATGATAAAAAATAAAACAATTTAAATAAATAAGTAAATTTTTTCTACTCTGTTTGAAAATCAATGCATATTTTTACATTATTATTTTGTACTTCCACTTTCGATAATCAATGCGTATTCTGCTAAAATAAGTACGTAAAATACGCCAATACGCACCTTATCTGGAGCTCCGGGGTGATAAAAAGGACAATATGATTTTTAGCTTAGTATAGAATGATCAATCCATGGCCATCAGCATCACCTATATATGGCTGTGATTGGACAAATGGGGTTTATGGGTTTTATGACCAGTGTAGATCCAGATCAGCCTGTGCATCCACACATTCTGGTCATCTGCCCTGTTTGCCGTTCTGTCAATGAAACACCTGTTGTGCTTTTCAATAGAGATCGTTATCAGTCTACAGAAGTGTACTGTTTGATCAGGAGCTACACTAATAATGACATACGTTTGAGCAGCTCCTGCCAACTGGGTCAGTAGCCGACTTCACCAAAATTGCTAAGCATACTTATCTAGCTAAGTATACTTAGAGGGAGTAATCATTTATATTTCCCGAAATGCATTATTCCATATAGAACTAACAACTGCATATATTCGATGATTAAAGGTATCCGGTATTGTTATAATGTTTTTATTACATTATAACAGCCAATAACAGCTAATGTAATAAATTCAGTATAATAAAAATTAATAAATTTATCCTTAAATTGAAAATTTCTCCCTCAAAGTGTACTTAGCAAGATATGTATTCTCGAAATCTTTGCTGGAAAACAAGAATTTTCATTGGCTGAACCTCACCACAGCTCAGATATGATCAATCAATCTGCGCGACTTCAAACAAAACGTGTGTACATGCACAGAACATTTTATGGCATTTGCAGATTTCATGTGTCACGGTGGTTTTGTCATTTCAGAATGCCCTCACTAAGCTGCAGACCCTGTTTCCCAGTGACAAGATGGACTTTGTCAAGAGACAGGCAGCCGAACAAGTCAAGTATGTATTAGGCTATTATAAGTAAATCACTGCATTAAATCACAATGAATTAACCCATACAACCGCTATCTTAATTTTTTGTCGTCTGCTGTTTGTTTTCTATTTTCCATTGTTATCATCAAAAACATGTTTTGACAGCACTACAGAATCATTTCCATTGGAAATGATTCTGAAGTGCTGTCAAACCATGTTTTTATTGAGAAATAAGGCAATATATAAAAGCAACAGCAGACGACAATTGTTGTGTGTAGCGGTCTAAGGGTTAACTAACATTCTCTGTGCAAATGGTTGATCCCAAATCACTGAGTATCCTGTCTAAACTGGATACTGGATAAACTAGCCTATATGCATTTCACCAACATTGCAAAGTATACTTTGAGGGAGTAATCATTTATTTTTCCTGAAATGCATTATTTCATATACAACTAACGACTGCATATATATTTGATGATTAAAATTATGCAGAATTATTAAACTGAATTTATTACATTATCACAGCCAAAATGGCTGTGATAATGTAATAAATTCAGTATAATAAAAATTAATAAATTTATCATAAAATTGAAAATTTCTCCCTCAAAGTATACTTTGCTAGAAAAGTATAATTTGCAATGTTGGTGAAATAGGGATCTCACAAGGTGTTTGGTTTACAGAGGTCCCACTGTACATTTGATCTACGGTTACCATTTTGTGATTCATGATGACAAAGATAATGCCTTTTTAGCTCACCTGAGCGAAGCTCATGTGAGCTATTGTTACCGCAATGTGTCCGTCGTCCGTGAACATTTTCAAACGTCTTCTCCTCGGTATTGGGCCTATAGTCACCAAACTTCATGGTCATGGTCATGGTCCTTAGGTAGGGGGATTACAAAATTGTTAAAATGACGTCATTACGTAATCCAAGATGGCCACCGTCTAAAAATAGCACAAATTCTTCAAAAATCTTCTTCTCAAGAACCGCCAACCGGATTTCGACAAAACTTGGTAGGAATGATCGATGTACAATGCTCTTTCAAAGTTGTTAAAATGGTGACCCCGGGGTCAAAAATGGGCGTGGCCCGTGGAGTCAAATTGGCGTCATGTTATATATCAAATCAAAGGTGTCAACAAGGCGATCACTCTGGTGCATTTTTTGTCTAAATCGGATGGTTATGTCATTCAAGATGGCCTCCGAAAGGTCAAGAGGTCGTTCTTTTATTAGAGATTTCAAAATTCTTCTTCACATGAACCGCTTGGCCCATGGTAGCCAAACTTAAAAGTTATGGTCCATGGGTGAAGCCTTTTCAGATTTGTTAAAATGGAGGTCATCCAAGATGGCTGCCGTCTAAAATAGCATAAATTCTTAAAAAATCTTCTTCTCATGAACCGCTAGCCGGATTTCGACGAAACTTGGTAGGAATGATCGATGTACAATGCTCTTTCAAAGTTGTTAAAATGGTGACCCCGGGGTCAAAATGGGCATGGCCCGTGGGGTCAAATTCGGGTCAAATTTTATTTTTTGTTTACTAAATATGGTCATGTCTATATCAAATCGAAGTTGTTAAAATGTTCACCCCGGGGTCAAAAATCGGCGTGGTCCGTGTGGTCAAATTGGGGTCAAATTTTATTTTTGACCGAATATGGTCATGTCTATATCAAATCGAAGGTATCAAAGAGGCGATCACTCTGGTACATTTTTTTGTCGAAATTGGATGGTCGTGTCATCCAAGATGGCCGTCAAAAGGTCGTTCTTTTAACATTTGCCACAGATTAGTTTACACATCTGCACAATTTAAGATGGCCAAACATTATTGGCTATTATCAAGCAATAGAAACAATATTATGAAGTTCTCACACACATTTTGGCCTAGTATTTTTTTAACGCTTAGACCACTACACACAACAATTGTCGTCTGCTGTTGCTTTTATATCTTGCCTTATTTCTCAATAAAAACATATTTTGACAGCACATCAGAATCATTTTCAATGGAAATGATTCTGAAGTGCTGTCAAAGCATGTTGTAAATTATTCTAAAGTGCTGTCAAAGCATGTTTTTGATGATACAAATGGAAAATAGAGAATAAACAGCAGACGACACAAAATTAAGATAGCTGTGTAAGGGTTAAATTGGTGTAAAACTTGTGTAAAAAAATTGTCATCTTATATAAATAACCAGATAAAAACAAATTTGGCAATTTATTTTAGGGGCAGGTTGGGATTAAGCTCAACACAAGTTAAAATTAAAACTTATCTTATTTAAAAAAAAGTATGAAACGTATGGTAAAGGAACGGTGATATTTGTAATAATAATTATTTATAATATTCCTTCATTTCACAATAATTGACCTTACACAATGCACGTTTATATACTCTTGAATATGCGTTTATTTGTTTTTGACATCGGTCATTGAGTTGACTTGAGTTACACCAACTTTGTCCTACGGATGTGACTGAAAACCGACGTCCCGTCCCTCTACATGACGTTAGCTGTTGCTCGTAAATCCCATTCGCATTCACTTTCGTTACACTAACAACATTAACCCTTACAATGCTGAATTAATTTGTGTCGTCTGCTGAATATTTTTCCATTTTTCTCATCAAAAACTTGGTTTGGCAGCACTTTAGAATCACTAAAATGCTGCCAAACCATGTTTTTACTGAGAGAAAAGACAAAATATGAATTATCAGCAGACAACTACTTCCGGTTCCGCTCTGTCTAATTGTCAGGCAAGTCAAGAATATGAAGAAAGATGACAAAACATTCCACGATTCCCAGGAACGTGCATTTTGGCGCATACATCGACCCCCAGTAAGTAAATTTACCTGCATATTATTATTACCGTAACCCTTACACCACTATCTTAATTTTTTTGTCGTCTGCTGTTTATTTTCTTGTTTCCATTTTTATTATCAAAAACATGCTTTTTGACAGCACTTTAGAATAATTTACAGCATGCTTTGACAGCATTTCAGAATCATTTCCATTGGAAATGATTCTGAAGTGCTGTCAAAACGTGTTTTTGTTGAAAAATATGATATAAAAGCAACAGCAGATGACAATTGTTGTGAGTAGCAGTCTAAGGGTTAATACTGGTTTATATATACCAGTCTTATAATTATGTTTTCCAAATTCGGTAACCTATTTATACACTGACATATTTTCCACACCAACAGCTTTAGTGAGATTAGTTTACCTGCACAATGTTTATTAACCCTTAGCCTGCTGATCGCGAAAACTGTCGTCTGCTGTTGCTTTATTTTTTGCCCTGTTTCTCAATAAAAACATGGTTTGACAGCACTTGAGAATCATTTCCATTGGAAATGATTCTAAAGTGCTGTCAAACCATGTTTTTGACGAGAAAAACCGAAAATAAAACATAAACAGCAGACGACAACATTTCATTCAGCAGGCTAAGGGTTAAGTGATATAGGGGTTTGATGCAGATTTTTGTGGATACCCGAAACAGTTTTGAATGGGTATTTTAGAGATAAAAAAATCCCAACTAATGGATTGGCGTCAGCTGGGCGGCGGGCAACATCCCACAATCATTTTTATTTTGCGTTTAAGTCAATCGCTGTAACAGCTACAACCACCAATCTTGGATAACGTCATCTGCTGGTGGTGCATACCAGAAACTGGCGTACGCCATGTGACCTTCATTTGACCTTGACCTACTTTTTCCGCATCAATTTCTTAGTTGTTTTCAATGTTATGTTTTCTTGTTTAAAGTCCTTTTCTCACTCACTGTAATGGCTACAGCCACCAAACTTGTTCAACATGATCTGCTAGTTTTGTACATCAGAAACTGCAGTACTGCATGTGACCATAATTTCACCTTGACCTACTTTTTTTGCATCAATTATTTAGTCATTTTCAATGTTAAACTTTCGTGTTTACGCCTGAAACAGGCGTAAACACGAAAGTTTAACATTGAAAATCACACCCTTCACGGTGACGACCATGAAACTGCTAGTGGTGAACATCAGAAACTGCAATACACCATAATATACACTGCAATACAGAAATAGTAGGTCAATGTGCAATGAAGCTCATATTATGAGCTTCATTGCACATTGCCCTACTATTTCTGCATCAATTATACATTTAGTCATTTTCAATGATAAATTTTTTAAAAGTTTTTTCATACTAAAAATGGCATTCGTGGCTTTGCCTTGCCTCTTTTCTTATTTTACTGAAAAAAAAGGCATACAATGAGGTCTTCTGCAAATGAACATATATAAATAACTAGAAAAAGTCGATGGCGCCCCATCGCAATATACCCACTTTCCCCAAATGCTAAGTCCGAAAGGGGGAGGTAATCCATGATGGAGGGTCGGATAAAAAATCCGAATTCACTTTGCGCATCAGCACATCAAAACGAAGCTACGAACCAAATATCAGACGCGTAGGTATTAAGGTGAAAAAGTTTTTCGAGTTACAAGGAAAAAATAAAAAAAAAAAAAAAAAAAAAAAAAAAAAAAAAAAAAAAAAAAAAAAAAAAAAAAAGAAATTCTGAGTGCGAAAGGGGGAGATAATCCATGATGGAGTGTCGGATAAAAAATGGGAATTCACTTTGCGCATGTGCACATGATAACGAAGCTACATAGCAAATATGAGGCGCGTAGGTATGAAGGTGAAAAAGTTTTTCGAGTTACAAGGAAAAAAAAATATGGAAAAATTCTGAGTCCGAAAGGGGGAGATAATCCATGATGGAGGGTCGGATGAAAAATCCGAATTCACTTTGCGCATCTGCACATGATAACGAAGCTACATAGCAAATATGAGGCGCGTAGGTATGAAGGTGAAAAAGTTTTTCGAGTTACAAGGAAATGGAAAATTCTGAGTCCGAAAGGGGGAGATAATCCATGATGGAGGGTCGGATGAAAAAATCCGAATTCACTTTGCACATCTGCACATGATAACGAAGCTACATAGCAAATATGAGGCGCGTAGGTATGAAGGTGAAAAAAGTTTTTCGAGTTACAAGGAAAAATATGGGAAATTCTGATCCCAGAAAGGGGGAGATAATCCATGATGAGGGTCGGGATGAAAAAAAATCCGAATTCACTTTGGCGCATCTGCACATGATAACAAGCTACCATAGCAAATATGAGGCGCGTAGGTATGAAGGTGAAAAAGTTTTTCGAGTACAAGGAAAAAATGGGGAAATTCTGAGTCCGAAAGGGGGAGATAACCATGATGGGAGGGTCAGATGAAAAATCGAATTCACTTTGCGCATCTTCACATGATACGAAGCCACATAGCAAATAGAGGCGCTAGTATGAAGGTGAAAAAGTTTTTTCGATTACAAGGAAAAAATGGGAAATTCTGATCCGAAAGGGGGAGATATCCATGATGGAGTGTCGGATAAAAAAAATGGGAATTTTTCACTTTGCGCATGTGCACAGATAACGAAGCACTAGCAAATAAGGCGCGTAGTATGAAGGTGAAAAAGTTTTTCGAGTTGGGGGCAAGATGGAAAATTCGATCCGAAAGGGGGAGATAAATCCATGGATGGGGGTCGGATGAAAAATCCGAAAAATTCACTTTGCGCACTTGCACATGACAAGCTACATAGCAAATATGAGGCGTAGGATGAAGGGTGAAAAAGCGAGTACAAGGAAAAAATGGAAATTCTGAGTCCGAAAGGGGAGATAATCCATATGGAGGGTCGGATGAAAAATCCAATTACTTTGCACATTGCACATGATAAGCGAACATAGCAAATATGAGGCGCGTAGGTATGAGGTGAAAAATTTTCGAGTTACAATATGGAAATTTCAGTCCGAAATGGGGGATAACCTGAGGAGGGTCGAAATGGGGGAAAAATCCGAATTCACTTTGGCCATGCACATGATAACGGGCTACTAGCAAATATGAAAAACGCTATATGAAGGCCCGAAAAAGTTTTTTCGAGTTACAAGGAAAAAATGGGAAATTCGATCCGAAAGGGGGAGTAATCCATGATGGAGGGTCATAAAAATCCGAATTCACTTTGCGCATCACATGAACGAAGCCACATAGCAAATATGAGGCGTAGGTATGAAGGTGAAAAATTTTTTTCGAGTTCACAAGAAAAAATGGGGAAATTGCTGATCCGAAAGGGGGAGATAACCATGATGGAGGGTCGATGAAAAATCCGAATTCACTTTTGCGCATTGCACAGGATAACGAAGCCTACATAGCATATGAGCGCGTAGGTATGAAGGTGAAAAAGCGAGTTCAAGGATGGGAAATCGAGTTCGAAAGGGGGAGATAATCCATGATGGAGGGTCGGATGAAAAATCTGAATTCACTTTGCGCATCTGCACATGATAACGAAGGTACATACCAAATATCAGGCGCGTAGGTATGAAGGTGAAAAAGTTTTTCGAGTTACAAGAAACGTGACGGACGTACGTACGGACGTACGAACGGACGGACGTACGGACGGACGGACACCCGTGACGAAAACAATATACCCATTTTTTTTTCCTAAAAAAGTGGCTATAATAAATAATAACCTATACATATGAGGCAAGCCATGTGGTTTTCTGCCTTAGAAGATGTGCAATTTTTGTTGTCGTAATGCCAAAAAGTTTGTACAAGCTTCGTCATCATGATATAACTTTAATATTACTTGACGGATTCCTTCAATATTTGGACACTTGATACATATGAACATTTGGAACACACTCGTGCCGCCATAAACATGACCTTTACTTTTTTTACTTTCTCATTTTTGCGGAAGTTTGTACAAGTTTCTTCATCATCGTATAACATTAATATTAATTGATGGATTACTTCAATATTTGGATACTTGATACATGTAAGCATTTGGAACACACTCATACCACTTTATTATGACCTTGACCTTTTTGACCTTCACATGGTTGTGGAAAGACTTTTTTTTTTTATGTCAAAACTTTTCTTCAACCTTGACTTTTTTCATGTTTTAAGCATGCACTTCTCTGACAGCTTTTGTGATGCTTACTTTAGCACATGCCCATGATCATGTTACGGTCAAATGCCTCGGCAGGCACGACAACGCTTTCGTGGCGCAATTCTTGTTCATGAAAATGATTTACTGAAAATGTAATATTTGTATAAATTAATACATTGATAAAAGTTTCATAGCAAGTGCTGAACTCTACTCGACATTTGCTCTGAAAGTTTTGTCAACTTTCAACGTCATGTATGGGATATATTGTAAATATTTTTTCATGACAATATCGCAAATTTACTTAGGTACAAAATCATATAGTTTGTCATAACACATTTCCTCCTGATGCAGTTAAGAGTGTAGCTTCCTGGTTCCCTTTCTTACATGGTGTGTTTCCTGTCTCAGCGACCTGACATACTCCATTCATGCACAAATAGTCACACTGCCATACAAAGCCAGTATACACCAAGATTATACTGCACATTCATATTTATGATCCGTATCGACACGCATTTCTATACACATAATCTGAATCATTGTAAGGATATGCAAAAATCATTGTCCCGTGAAGCTGCTCAAATTTGTATGTTGATGCACATTGAAACTGGAGAGAAATGTCAAGTTCTACAGTTTCAACTTCCTAAATCATGTGTATGTTGTGAGTTGTACACAGGTCTATTATGTATTGTTGTTTAAATGGATGTTATTTACCAGGATATGCTATTAAATACCTGATGAGGATATGCAAATTAGTCGCGACGTTTGAAAGAAACGTTTGTTCAATGTTTTGGCCATTCAGAAAGTTTATTTAATGAAATAAGAAACTTATAAATGTG
This sequence comes from Conchocele bisecta, assembly GCA_029237695.1. Taxonomy (NCBI): domain Eukaryota; kingdom Metazoa; phylum Mollusca; class Bivalvia; order Lucinida; family Thyasiridae; genus Conchocele; species Conchocele bisecta. The sequence goes on from CM055267.1 coordinate 54,254,333, forward strand.
GCCAACTATGGTGTGGTGTGACAGTTTGATAAACTTCCCTTTATGTGTGAATACAACATGTAATATTTATTACTTAATAGAGTTATGAGTTGTCTTGTTCTACAAATCAGGAATGAGCATAGAGATATTCTCAAGAAGTTTTTGACAAGTATGTAAGTGACTACTGTCTGTTCCTCGTTTTGCTGCCAACAAACTTTTGGCTATTAAATACATTGAATCTGAAAAATATTTAAAAGTAAGTACTTTTTCATCAGTAACAAAAAAGTCACCCTCCCCAAAAACAATTATTTGATGAAATTCCATCAAATATTGATTTTAGTGCGAAAAAATGATTTTCCTATGGGAATTTCACATGGGGGAAAAGGAGGAGGACCAGGAGGATCAAAAAACTATTATTTTTTTTAAATTGACTCCGAGACCTAGATAGATATATTGGAAATGATCTAACTAAGAAAACAAGTTATATTTTGAAAATCGGTCCACAAATAAAAAATTATTTAAAAAAAAATCTATTTTTAGCCCCCATGTTAAATTCCAATAGGAAAATCGTTTTTCGCAAAATCAATATTTGATGGAATTTCATCAAATAATATTTTTTGGGAGGGTAACTTTTGTTATTGATGAAAAACAACTTACATTTAAATATTTTCTTGATTTAATGTGTTTAATACTAGCCAAAAGTGTGTCGGTAGCAAAACAGACAGTAGTGCAAACTCTTAAAATGATTAGATGATTTTCAGTTGCAATAAAGCACGTTGTCGGTTTTCTCTTTCAACACTACTACAGACCTCATAATGTTTACAAACAGTGTAACTCCAGATGAGCCGGCTCGTAACGAGCCGTCTCATCAGGATCTGCACCATTTTCAGATATTTTCTTATTTCTAAAAACAATACCCGTTTCTAGATGGAATAGTCTGAAAAAAACACATGGGAGTGTCAGTTCCAGTTCCTTAGGGGTTTAACCTCGGTGTTAAATTGCTCCAATGGGTGGCTGTGTGCGTAGTAAACCAACGACAGATGAGAACTGTACCGAGGTGTCGGAACCTCCACCCAACCCCGAGCTGCAGCGCCGGGAGTCGCAGAAACCATGGAACCGAAACAGCACACACGTCTACTGCGGGGACAAGAAAGACGTACCTTCGGATGTTGACAAACCACCTCCGACAACAAATGGTGACGTGACAGCTGCTGGCATTGATGCTAGAGTGGATGGTGACATGACAGCTGCTGGCATTGATGCTAGAGTGGATGATGACGTGACAGTTGCTGGCATTGATGCTAGAGTGGGTGATGACGTGATAGATGGTGCTTTAACAGATGACTCTGAGCTTCTGAAAGAGATTGAAGATAGTATCGCACTGTCTGACCATCAGCCTGTCAATGACGACCCTGTACAAATTGTTGCCACGTCTGTTAAGTCTGTGAAGTCAGTTACAGAGTTGGACAAAGATGATATAAGAAGCTCCAGCTCAGTAGACGAGTATTGTGCTGAAATTAAGAAATCGAACCAGTCGATTCGTTCCATAATTTCGACCACATCCGAGTCCTCTGATGATGTGATTAATGCTGTCCTGCTGTGCGCCCCATCAATTGTAACACCGGCCCAGACTGCTGCCAAGCAGGTCATTAGAAGGCCACGCAGCCTGGGCGCTATGGATGCCAAGAGGCCTGTAATGCGGCCATTGAGCTACAGCCCGGGCTATGGTAAAGCAATACACCCGCGTGGCTTGTTTAGCATTAATGAAAGGAATTGGGGTGCAGGCGAGCGGCCAATCAGTGTGGATTTCTCTGCGAGGTTTGAGGCCAAGGGATTTGACATACACACACAGAAACTCCGCAGAAACTTGACTCATAAAGCTGGAAAGAAAAATCGGTCTCAGGTAAATGCACACAAAAGTCAAGATACAAATATACCAAATATGTACATGTGAAATACATGTTGTCCTTTCAATGAGCATGAACACTGAAGACTGGCGTTGTTGATGCCATTAGTTATGTAAGTTTACTTACTATCCTAGCCAATAACATTCAAGTTGCGGTTGTCAATATCACTAAGGTCAAGGTCACCCGAATGACACTGGACGGATAGCCACCAATGTGACGAAGCTATGGATCAAGTTTCGTTATGATTGGTCTTCCTTATCAAGAGATATTAACCCTTAGACCGCTACTCACAATGATTGTCGTCTGCTGTTGCTTTTTCTCAATAAAAACATGGTTTGACAGCACTTCAGAATCATTTTCAATGGAAATGATAAAATAAACAACAGACAACAAAAACTTAAGATAGCGGTCTAAGGGTTAACAAGTTGAAATACTTGTTGATGTCCATGACACCTATGGTGGAATTGTGACCAATAGTTGTCAAAGCTCCAGTTAACTTTTTGACGTCAGAAAATGGCTAAGTGTTTCAGCGACATTTCGAAGGTTACAAAGGTCAAGGTCATGTTAATGATGGCTCGAGTGTGTTTTCAGGTGATTCAAGTGTCCACGTATTGAAGCAATTGTTTGCGTAATATTGAAGATATTACATGTTGGAGAAATTCTTATAAACGTAAATGTACATGGACGGATGTATGGACGGACGAACGGACATTCCTACAAATGGATACTTGTGTGACTAACCTAACCTTTTTCTTCGTTCATCCCTATTGTTCTGTAACCACATAAACCCATTTTTAGCCACATAAAGTCAAAGAACAATAGAATATTACATAACCTATTGTTCTCCTAGCCACATATGTATCCATTTGTAAGCTCGGACGTACGGAACCTCAAGAGCAATGCAATATGCCCCCCTTGCAGTGTTCACTATTGGTGACAGAAACCAGATATATTTACGAAATGTTGAAATGTGTCTACGATTTCATAGTACACTTGTCAGATCAAAGTAAGGTTACAGAGCAAAAGTCATCCAATTAACAATATGAGAATTAAGTGTCGTTGTCAGTGACCAGTTGTACTTCACCCTTTCAACACTACAGCTCTCCATCATAATGCTTGCAAACAGTGTAGATCCATTTTAGCCGGATCGTAACGAGCCCGGCCGTCTCATCAGGATCTGCAGTATTTGTGGATATTTGATTATCCCCTCGAGCTCGCCGATAGGCAAGAGGAGATATAGCGTTAGTCCATGTATGTACGTTAGTAACACCTTTCATTTTTGGCGGGAGACATACTGTCTCCACGCTATTGGGATCGTGATTCTGGCCGTTTGCACGGGTCTACTTTCGGAAGTGGCTCTCTGTTCATCGGGGGACGTCTCAATAGGCTCAATTTGCGTTCGCAATTAACAACAGTCAGGTGACATTTAAAGTCAGCGAGTGAACTGAAAGCAAGTTATTAATAGCTACGGTAATGCTCAACATTATGTGTAAAATAGTTGGCATGCCCAACTTTACTTTTGAAGAGAACAAATTGCTGTTATTGAGACGCCCCCCGTATCGTGTACCACGCAGTCGCAATGCGACGTCGAAGGCCATTTCTTTTTCATATTGTGGTTTACGGGCGATTTTCGAAAAATTACCCTCTGGGTGAGCGAAACAAAATTCATGAAAACATTTTGCCGTTCATGCAGCATACACGTATGTAGGCCTGCGCCCAGTCATAATTTTGAAAAGATTTCACATAATACGTCTGCAATATACCTCGTAAAACGGTTTATTAGTCGGACATAAAGCACCATTGCTTCATCAACCTATTTGTGTTTAGAGCAGGCTGTATTTTACAAACACCAGTAACTGATCAAGTTCTCCAAATTTGCAGATTGTACATCCAATAATCAACATCAAATATATTTCTAACAAGGAATTTCTGAGTATGCAAATTCACAGGTGGCTACTTGTCTCCCGCCAGTCAGTACTTTCAGTACTTTGATTGTTGATATAGTATGCACATTGGCGAACGTATGCATTATGCATGTCCAAGTTTGCGTTAATGTTTTTAACTACACTATATTGCTGAAACCACTTCACCGATTAACTTTATTTAAACTTCACATAGGTGTTTATCATGATTCTACGCCCCACCAGTGTGGGCCCTGTGCCCAATGTCAAATTACTTTGAAATTTAAAGTTTTTGTCGCGTCAGTGCGATATAGTCGGCACATTGGCGTACGTGCGTACTACGTGCGTCTGGGTTAAAGTTTTTGGTTAAAGATTTTCGGTATACTATCAAATCCTCGGTGGGTGCAACATGTGCACCGCGGCTATCTAATCCAATTTGTGAACCGTTTCACCGATTTTTATAATATTTGGCCACAATGTGTGTCTAGGGATGGTGCTTTGTTTTGCATATGACCCACGTCCGACCGACCAAGGTCTAGGTCATTAGCATGGGAAAGTCCATTAGATTTAATTAGGGGTGGAAGGGTTAATCCTTACCTGGGCCTGTGCCCGAAAACACAAGTTCTCATCTTAGTTAGGTTTGAGGCGGCTTTCAGCTGCGCCGAAAACCTATTGTATTCGTTGGTTGTTTTTTATTGGTTTTTTTATTCAGCCGTTCAGTCTACAGCCCAAACCGCTGGTCGGATTGACTTCAAATTTTGCATGCCGATTCGGATCAAGTGTGAGCAGAGACTCAGAGATTTTCAGATACATGTATCTCTAAATGCCACTTTCCACGAAACCGGAAGTGACGTCATACTTTCTATAACTTCCTTATTTTCCAACCGATTTCAAAACTTCTTTTTGCATTGGAAAGCTGACAGAGAATATACTTTCTATAACTTCCTTATTTTCCAACCGATTTCAAAACTTCTTTTTGCATTGGAAAGCTGACAGAGAATATACTTTCTATAACTTCCTTATTTTCCAACCGATTTCAAAACTTCTTTTTGCATTGGAAAGCTGACAAAATTCTCTATCTCGAACTCGCCGACAGTTCTCGGCTATCTGGTCAAATAAGAGAGCTATAGGCATTTAAAGTTGAAAAATGTACATACTTTTCAACTATTTTGCCGAATTTTTGACGTCCGTACGTCCGTCCGTACGTCCGTACGTCCGTCACGTTTCTTGTAACTCGAAAAACTTTTTCACCTTCATACCTACGCGCCTGATATTTGGTATGTAGCTTCGTTATCATGTGCAGATGCGCAAAGTGAATTTGGATTTTTGATCCGACCCTCCATCATGGATTATCTCCCCCTTTCGGACTCAGAATTTCCCATTTTTGTTTTCCTTGTAACTCGAAAAACTTTTTCACCTTCATACCTACGCGCCTCATATTTGCTATGTAGCTTCATTATCAGTGCAGATGCGCAAAGTGAATTCGGATTTTTGATCCGACCCTCCATCATGGATTATCTCCCCCTTTCGGACTCAGAATTTCCCATTTTTTCCTTGTAACTCGAAAAACTTTTTCACCTTCATACCTACGCGCCTCATATTTGCTATGTAGCTTCGTTATCATGTGCAGATGCGCAAAGTGAATTCGGATTTTTCATCCGACCCTCCATCATGGATTATCTCCCCTTTTCGGACTCAGAATTTCCCATTTTTTCCTTGTTAACTCGAAAAACTTTTTCACCTTCATACCTACGCGCCTCATATTGGCTATGTAGCTTCGTTATCATGTGCAGATGCGCAAAGTGAATTCGGATTTTTCATCCGACCCTCCATCATGGATTATCTCCCCCTTTCGGACTCAGAATTTCCCATTTTTTCCTTGTAACTCGAAAAACTTTTTCACCTTCATACCTATGCGCCTGATATTTAGTATGTACCTTCGTTATCATGTGCAGATGCGCAAAGTGAATTCCCATTTTTCATCCGACCCTCCATCATCGATTACCTCCCCCTTTCCGACTCAGAATTTCCCATTTTTTCCTTGTAACTCGAAAAACTTTTTCACCTTCATACCTACGCGCCTCATATTTGCTATGTAGCTTCGTTATCATGTGCACATGCGCAAAGTGAATTCGGATTTTTCATCCGACCCTCCATCATGGATTATCTCCCCCTTTCGGACTCAGAATTTCCCATTTTTTCCTTGTAACTCGAAAAACTTTTTCACCTTAATACCTACGTGTCTGATATTTGGTTCGTAGCTTCGTTTTGATGTGCTGATGCGCAAAGTGAATTCGGATTTTTTTATCCGACCCTCCATCATGGATTACCTCCCCCTTTCGGACTTAGCATTTGGGGAAAGTGGGTATATTGCGATGGCGCGCCATCGACTTTTTCTAGTTTATCAATAGATTTCAAAATTTCTTGCTGCGGTCGATATTTCAGTCCTTTAGCTAAAACTTTCCCGCTTTGTGCCCGGCCTATGGTGAAAAACAAACGAAAACTTCACTGGCGGAATATTGCACATATTTAATTTCCGTTGTATTAGGTGTATTAGGTGTATTTACAAATGGCGTAAACTGCAATTTAAGGGCGATAACTATCGAAAAATAATCATCCGCTGACTTACGGGCATTTTTTAATTATTTATGCTAATTAAATGCATCACCTGAAAAGTAATATTTTCAACAGATTATAAAGTATGATTATTTGCACATCAAAAAAGAAATACAGAGAATAAATAGTAATGTCGGTTAACATTTTAAGGAAACATGGTTATCGCCCCTGATAGCAGTGTGGAAATTTACGTCTGATAGAACATGTATAATATGTGGGGTAATGGTGAATGAATGTTTATTTTGCCAGAAAATGTCTCGGATGATGTCTCTGATATAAAGAACATTTTGTGCATACCGAGTGGGCATGTACCTGTAATATTTTTATATTGCAAAATGGTGTGCCTTTAGAAGGCTGTTGTCTGTTCCAGCCGAACCACGTAAAATGTCTAGAAGACGGGCCTAGTAGGTGCTTTCAGCCGAGTCAGATGATGTCTCGCAAGAAACAGAACAGAGACATCAAGTTAACAGAGGTGGGTACATGCTAGTTTGTTATATATGTCATATACAGAGCTCCACATATCGATGGTCTAGTAACATAAGGTCGTAACTGCTATGCTACAGCAGTTACAGCATACAGCTACAGCATAGCAGTTACGACCTTATGTTACTAGACCATCGATATGTGATATACAGAGCTCCAGATATCGATGGTTTAGTAACATAAGGTCGTAACTGCTTTGCTACAGCATAGCAGTTACGACCTTATGTTACTAGACCATCGATATGTGATATACAGAGCTCCAGATAAGCTTTGTGTCTAAAGAGTATTGTACCCCCTGATTTAAAATTCAATGCGTATTTTATTTTTACACATGGATTATTAATTTCTTCATTATTAAATAGGGAACAAATGATTATTTCTTTTTTAAACATTCAGTTATTTGAGTGTATTATTGCTTATTCACTTATTTATACTGTAATACAGTTGAACATTTACTTAGTTGAGCTACAAAAAGCAAACAGAGCTTTTTGCAACTCGACTAAGTACATTTTCAACTTTATCACAGTATTTTCACTACTCATTTTGAAAATAAATGCGTATTTTCACATTGATGCGAGTATTTTGTACTGCCACTGTTGATAATCAATGCGTATTCAGCTAAATTAAGTGCGTAAAATACGCCAATACGCCCCTTATCTGGAGCTCTGGAGATATCAATAGTCCATGCATATTATTTCTGATTTTTGTTTGTACCTTGGCAATACTTTTTGTATTTCCAAAAATGGATTGTGAAGTGACATTTTGGGTGTGGTAAAGGAACCTGGCACTAGATAAGGATATTGTAGATTATAGTAGGGAATTTACCCCGATACAGACTGGTTCTAGCCAGTCACTTGTCTGTTATGATTTGGCCTTTAACCCGCATTCAGAATATGCTTTTCGGTGTATGAACATTTTGAAATATTTTATTTTCTGTTCTTGATTTTCAATGAAATATATGTTGTGACCACTCATTTGAACTGGCTCAAGCGGACAGTTCAAATGGTGGCCATGACATATACATGTGCATATAAAGAGATTCATTCAATGATCTATCACTATTACAGGTACAATATTTACGGAGAGCTGTGGGCAGACCCAGATTGAAATTCTCCAAGTCTATAGAGCTGTAAGTACTTAACCCTTAGACCGCTACTCACAACAATTGGCATCTGCTGTTGCTTTTATATCTTGCCTTATTTCTCAATACAAACATGGTTTGACAGCACTTTAGAATCATTTCCAATGGAAATGATTCTAAAGTGCTGTCAAAGCATGTTGTAAATTATTCTAAAGTGCTGTAAAAGCATGTTTTTGATGATAAAAATGGAAAATAGAAAATAAACAGCAGACGACAAAGAATTAAGATAGCGATTAAAGTTTTAAGTAGAAATTAAAGCATACAAAATAGTTAGCCCTATGTTCATTTATAGTGGGGATGTCACTATTTACAACTACAGTGAAATCGCGATGGCTCGAAATGCCACGGGACCGCACATTTTGTTCGAGTGATCGCATCTTTCGAGCCATCGCATCTTTCAATTTTGTTATATTTGCCGACTACTGTACCCGTCGGATTTAGGAAATAAAGAAAGCACAATAGAATGTATCCATGTTTTAGATGATTATAATATTTATTTGCAGATTAGTTATCATGCGAAATTAAATAAACTACATGTATTTACAAAACTGTCTTTATTTCAATTATTATCAAAGTCGAAAAGGAGAAAAGGTCCAGTATTCACTATAAATAGCCGCGCACATAATTAATGCAGCAGGTGGTTGTGACGTCACTCGAAACAGTGGTCTTTTTAATGGGTTTTTTTTTTTGTAACTCACGGGTAGCCTCTCGAATAACACAGGAGTTAAAACGAAAAACGACCAATGACTTACGACGACAGAATACTCCGAGTGGACGAAACCCAGAATATTTAATAAATCGCCGTATGCCGTTGAGCTGTTATGGGACACAAAATAACAACAACAAATTAAGAATACAATAACTTTTATTTCACAAATAATGTACAAGCATAACAATGTATAGAGTTTCCTCAAATTATGTTGAAAGTTTCCGAATAATCTAATATAGAATTCACAAAATGATCGCCATCAACAACGTTAACGATCAAATTGCACCACTTTAGGCAATTAACTGCACTTGAAAAGAAATCACATTTCACAGACAGGTAGAGCGCGGCTCGGCTTTTGATCGTTATAAGTCGGACGCGGAGGTGTGAAAATTAGCCAAGCACAAACTTTGAATCAATTTCGAGTCATCGTATAGCAAAATAGCGAGAAATGTGTTCGCGGGATTTGACAATTGTTTTGAGCGATCGCATTTTTCGAGGAGTTGCATTTCGAGCCATCGCATGTAAAATACATTAAACATATAGGGAAAATTATCGGGACCGCGACGCCATTTCGAGCGAGCCCGACATTACGAGCCATCGCATTTCGAGCCATCGCGATTTCACTGTAGTGCAGCCCATTCTTTGCTTGTATGTGAGTGCGAATTTAGGATCGTCTGAAAATTTCAATTGATGCAATAAATATAAATCCAATAATGTTTACAAGAAAACGGTGTTAATGTGAAATTTACAGACTATCATAAATTTGCACTTACAAACATTTTAGTCATACGAAACGGGCCCCTGTTTTCTGTCATTTTCTCAACAGCCCCTTGGCCTATGTTCAGGAAACTTGGACACAACTTCCTTTGTGCATCACTCAACCACAACCAACCCATAAACCGTCCACCCATCCAGGTCCTTGACCTAATTTTTAGGGCCCCGCCGAGAATAGGCGGTTCCCTTAGGTTTCACCCTGTCTGTCTGTCTGTACGTCCGTCTGTTTATTTTTTGGAGAGTTTTTCAAATCACCTATAATCTTTCTGTTTACCTTCAGCTAATATCTTCTTATTGCACATAATGCTTTACTTGAGTATTGATGCATCCTTTTCCACATTCAAACAACTACCCTCCCTACTTATCATATGTCCGTCTGTCTGTCTGCTGTCTATTTATTTTTTGAAAGTGTCTCAAATCACTGATAATTTCTGTTTGCCGTCGGCTAATATCTTCATATTGCACACATGCATTACTTAGCAATGATACATCTTTCCACATTAATACAATTACCCTCGCTACTGATTGTCCGTCCGTCCGTCCGTCCGTCCGTCCGTCCGTCTGTCTGTCTGCCCTCACGATTGCCCCCCCCCCAATAATTTTCCCGTTCTGCCGCCTATGTTGGTGTAGATCAGAACGAATTGTCATTTTGTGTGAACAAATTGTTACTTTGAGGGAAAAAATTGTTAAATTGAGGGAACAAATTGTTATTTCATGGGAACGAATTAATAAAAAAATCCATGGTCCCTGTACGCTCCATAATTATACATACACAAAACAGCCTTACTCAGAGCTCCAGTTAAGCTGCGTAATTTGACCAACTTGGGGTGAAATTTTGTTATTTCTTCATCAAAAATGGCATGTTGGGAGTCCTTTAGAATCGTCTCATTGAGACTTGCCATTTTTGATGGAGAAATAAGATATTTACCTCCAAATTACGCACCTTAACTGGAGCTCTGCTTACTCCGCCAGTGGTATTCCGCCTACTTGAGACACTGCAGTAAACCAGATAATCCTGGCCTTCATTTCCATTGACGGTACCATCCCACTTTTCTCTAGAGTAAACCGTTCTGTGCCAGTCATGTGACACGGCTGTTTGTGTTCGCATTAGGCCTACGTTATAATCAATAGGTGCGACATTTAATTCTGTGGATTTCTTTTTAAAACCAATATGCAATCTCGAACGAGGATATATTAAGGACAACGCCTGGATGATTGTGTGTGAGAAAATACACCCAGATCAGCTTACACGTCTAATAATGAGGCGATTTAGCTCGTAAAACTGGAAATTACTTATATTTTCCGTTTTCTATAACAGTTTCCATTTTTAGCCCATTACATTCTGAAGATGACACGATTTTACTGACAGAAACTTTAAAATCATTTTATTTTTTTTCAACAGAAGTAAATGGCGTGACCTCATTTGAACCGCTTAGAGAAATTATAAAAAAATCAACAAAACAAATAAAACCATTTTATGCTGAGGATCTAAATATTTTCTTTAAATGTGCTCAGAACTATCTGTCTAGAAAACCATTTGAATGAGTCGTCACTACATATACTTTCATTGAGAAAAAATACAAATTAAATATTTAAAAACTTTCATCAGTGTTCTCACAGACCTTGAAAACTCCTTGAATTTGGTTTGGGTCCTTGAAAACTCTTTGAATTTGGTCCTGGTGGTTTTTGTCCTTGAAAAGTCCTTAAATCCTGGGGAAAACTCCTTAAATTTGCGTAGCGTGTACTTGAATCTCATACAAGTTTTGAATTGTCGCTAAAATATTTTATTACCTAACCGGTATTAAAATTTACCAATTTTGGCCGGGGTGATGCGAAAAAAAGTTCATTATGTGGTGCGACTGTAAAAAAAGCACGGATATATCAGTAACAACAACAGTAAATTTGGAATTGTTACCATAGATACGTTTGTAAAATTCTGATTTTTTTATTCTGAAACACTTGAAAAGCTACAAAAGGTCCTTGAAAAGTCCTTGAAAGATCCTTGAATTCTCATAAATCTGTTTGAACCATGTTCATACCCGTAAAAGGTGTAATCCGAATTTAATGGGTTAATGTAAAGATAACAGCACATTCCGAATGTATTAAAAGGTGTTTAATGGATTGGGTGTGGGCTACATGCAGGCCCGTACGCAGGATTTTCTATTGGGGGTGCGTCAGGGGGGTGCGTCAGGGGCGAGCCCCAGGGGCACGCCACTACATGGGGCTCGCCCCTGACGCACCCCCCTGAAATATTTTAAATCTAGATGGCCTGAAATGCACTCTCCTGCATTTTATGTCATTTACATTCGGATTTTAATGGTGGCATTTTCATGCAAATTACGGTACCTGTATATTAATGCATTTCAAGATTTGTTGAGATTACTGTTTGAAAAATAGCGGACCTCAGCGAATTTAGCGGGGTCGCACCCCCTTTGCGTACGCGCCTGACATGTTGTCATATTGTTGGTTTTGGAGCTCAATTGCCAGCACCAGTAGCCTATTTCACCAACATTCCAAAGTATTCTTATCTAGCAAATTATACAGTCGAACTTCGATGGGTCGAACCCTGGTAAACTCGTCAGCCATGCTTGTCTCGAACTAGCCTTTAGGTCCCGGCAGAATTCCTATATAAATACTTTAAAACTACCCGGTATAGGTCGAACTTGTGAAAGTCGAACAACCCTCAATGCCTCGAATCGCTGTCACGCCCGGTCGTGTATAAATCCACTATAAACACCACAAAAACTCGAACATGTCAGACGATTGTCTCCAGACTAGTTGATTGACTTTCACACCTATTGTTAACCGGTTGTCAAACAAATCTCAAGTGGTCATTTGAGCGTATACAATAACGGCAGTCGTGACCAGCATACGTGGTAATTATGCATTGACCAATGTCGGCGAAGTTGTTAGTTAATTAAAGTGGTAATTTATGGGACATGTGGAATTAAATATCGCTCAGTTTTAATTAATGATCCAAGCATCTGGCCTTTTAAGTTGTAAATCAACATGAACTGTTTTTACTATGATCAGTAATGAGTGTGATGTGTCATCCGATTTATTCGCCATATAAGCAGGTGAAGCGGAAGACTACGAAGCAAGGCGAGATAACAGACTTCTTCAATACCGGACGTGTATAGCTTTCATGTATAACTTGTACTGGGTTCCATGTGATAGTAAATTATGATATGCAGTGAATGTGGTTCCGGGTCCGAAGTAGTGATGGGGCGACTGGGCATGATCGTATCGGACGGGGCAATCAAGTCCGCCAATTGTATTTCGTAATCATTTTCCTGTTGTTCTCATGTTCTATTGCTGTATAATGGCTATGTAAATAAAAACACACATGAGTTTGCCGCTTTCTTTATTTTATTAAAGCCTGTTTCTGTTAATAAACGACTGTGACAATCAACCGTAAATTCAAATGTAAGCGCATTTATATGAAACAACGTGTCGTAATGACACTTGTTTCACTTAGTACACTGACCAACTAGTCGATCTGTAATGGTTACAGTAGAAAATCCCAATGGGTCGAACAACGGATGGGTCGAACTAAAACTTAACCCCGCAGGCTGTTCGACCCATCGAAGTTCGACTGTACTTTGATTGAGAAATTTTCAATTTAAGCATAAATTTATTAATTTTTATTATACTGAATTTATTACATTATCACAGCCATTTTGGCTATGATAATGTAATAAATTCACTATAATAATTATGCATACTTCAGTGTTCTGCCAAGGACGCGGGATCGCGCCATTGGCGCGGAAAAATTGTCAATGGCGCAAGAAAAAAATTACCGATGGGCCAACGGGCGCATTAAATATTCGGTCCGAGTTCGCGGGTTGCGAAATTAAAAAAGTCCAAACTGTGTTAGGGGCGCTTGTGAAATGCACCGGAAATGTAAAATTCGCATAGCAACAGCGCTTAGCTATACATCTATCAACGGTTTTCATTGGATGGTATATTTACATAAGTGATACAAGTATAAATCAAACTATTTTGGTCCGCCAATCAGAAAAACCGTTTGAAATGCGCGTATTGTCATCAACTTATGAATGACTAAACATGGATTTGTCTGCCAAGAGACATCACAAACTATTCTCAATTTCTTTGAGCCGATGGAATGATAAAGATCTATAACATTGATTGGGAGCCGATGGAATGATAAAGAACTACAAATACATCATGATCATGTTTTAATGTTTATTTCCATGTTTTTTTCACAATCACAACATGCTGAAAATTTACATGAATTAATTATTGCAAGTCCATTGTCGGGCTCAGCAAAACACTATTTCAAACTATTAATTACTTTAATTGCTGATATTTAATAGTTCGAAGCAGTGTTTTTCTTCAAAATACCATGTGTGACCCCATCATTTTTGAAAATTTCCCCACTTTTTTTTACCCATGGGGTCATTGGCCCCATGTCTCCGATTTCTTGGCAGAACACTGATACTTTTAATCATCAAATATATGCAGTCGTTAGTTCTATATGAAATAATGCATTTCGGGAAAAATAAAAGATTACTCCCTCAAAGTATACTTTGCTAGATACCGTATTTTCCACCCCAAATTTGTTTTGATATTTGTTGTTGTTGTTAGTATTTGCGGTAACATCCGCTTGTAATTGGAAAAGTATCCTCAGATTCGTATTCTAAACAGTTCGCGCCTTACTCGTTTCGACCACAGGCATTCAGCATGTTTCGGCTTTCATCGGTATAACTGCATATATGTATATAGAGTTATACCGACGAAAGCCGAAACACGTCGAATGTCTGGTTTTGACGCTGTGTCACATTCGGTCGACATTTTATCTGCCGAATCACGATCTGGCCTCTATCATTTTGAAAAATATTGCATGACGCCATTAACGGTAAATCCCACATGCATAATGCAATTCCACGCAAGTTATAAAACTCCATCATTAGTTTTGAAACTGTGTGTCTACACGATGCTGATTCGTCCAAAGTGGCAAGCCCAAGTCAGCTGGCCGACATCAAACACACCGCGTGTCAAGATTTACAACACAAAGCCATATCAAATATCAATACACGTCAGCCCGTCAGCACGTCAGTTTCGTATTCGTCATTAAACTGGTACCGTGTCTGATGCGTGCCCAGTGAAACAATACTACGGGGAACCAGTCTATTTATGACACGGCAAACGTGTTTATGTGAATTGGGTATCTATCTCTGACAAATCCCGGCTTATTGCATTAGCGGCCAGACCAGGCGGTGGATTCACGTAGTCTGCACATGGTTATGTTCGCCAATCTCTAATTAAAAACATTATAATTACGTCAGCGGACAATGCAAATTCGTCATAGCTATAGGCTGATTTCAGCGTCATTTCGGCTGCACTGCTCTGAAATTTGTGTCAACATTCAGCGTCATTTACGAAAGATACGACTGATTTTGAAATATTACACAGGCGAAATTTGTGTGTTGCTTTGTGGAAAAAATCGATAACACCCAGCCGTGTCAACTAACAGGTGTTTATCATATGACATCATTCAGCATGAGGCTGTAAACTGTTTGACCTTTAATTAGGCTATGTTTTGAAATTGCACTGATTGGTCAACATGCCTTTTGATGTGCCGCAGACGTCGCGATCGAATGTGCTCATGGGGCAATCTACCCATTTCATGCTGAGGATACGCTTATGTTTATTTTCCTTGCCGCGACCACCATTTAAACCGTTTCGTCGAGACGGTTCAAATGAATGGTCACAACATATACTTTCAGTGAGAAATAACAAAAATAAAAATGTGTATTCAGAAAGGAATGGGTTAAAAAAACACTGGATTATACGTAGATCTGTCGCCATATTTCGCTGATATTGATTTCGAAAATATTTAAATGTTTAAAAGAGATAATACATACCGCAATAAATAATTAACTATATACTACCACTTTCGGCAGCAATATGATCGCAAATATAACACGATTTCTGACAATAGTCTGTTACACATTTAACACGATTTTGATATACAAATAGGCAAATAGATCGGAAGCCAAGGCACAACCGTGTACTAACCGAGCATGTGTTATAGTGAAGCGTGTCCTACCGGGTTCACAGTGTAATTGAAGATACTAGAAAACGGTGAAATACGGACCCGGGGTGGGGGGGGGGGGGGGGGGGGGCGAATCATGGACATATTGTTGGGGTGGGGGGGGGGGGGGGGGGCGAATCATGACATATTGTTGGCAAATTACGGACATAGCAAACTATGATAGGGAAAATACAGACAAAAACGTCCCAAGATACGAATAAAAACAGTGCGGGGGGGGGAATAAATAACAACAACAATTTGGCGAGTTTTTTAATTTTTTTTGTTTCATTTTGTTAGGAAAATTGGGTGCGTCTTATATTCTCATGTAGACATTTTTCCCCAGATTTTGGACTACAAATAGGGGTGCGTCTTATACACTCTTGCGACCTATAAACGGCAAAATACGGTTAGTTTGTTTTGCAATATTGATGAAATCGGCTACAGATAACATTTAAAAAAAAATGCAGTTTTCTCAAATTCAGAGACCAACACTGTTTTATTGCACATGTAATCCCCGTTCATGTTTGATCATGTTGTTAAATTATATTTAATCAGTCACTTAATCAATCAATTAATCAATCAAATAATCAATCAATCAGTTAACCAGTGGACTCTCTACTTCTAAAATGCAAGTTGGCAGAAGCGGCAGAACAAACATTATTTGTGTAGTGCGGACTTGCAAACATGTGTCAGAATGTTATAACATGTGATCTTCCATGAGAAAGGGGAGCCAAATACTAAATCTGTCTGATTCGAGAAGACACTGTTCACCATTTTCAAAATCTGTAACACATCTCTTGTGTTCCATACCAATGTTTTAGCTGTTATTGAGCTGCTGAGATGTGCAGTACAGAGTCCCGCAGGGGGCATGGATTTATTTTTATTAATTCGTTCCCACGAAATAACAATTTGTTCCCTCAATTTGTTCCCTCAAATTAACAATTCGTTCCCACGATATAACTATTCGTTCCCCCGAATTAACAATTCGTTCCCACGAAATGACAGACGATTTAACATTTTGTTCCCTCGAATTAACAATTTGTTCCCACGAATTAACAATTCGTTCTCGTGGGAACTAATTATTATTTTGTGGGAACGAATTGTTAAATTGAGGGAACGCATTGTTAATTCGTGGGAACAAATTGTTAAATTGAGGGAACGCATTGTTAATTCGTGGGAACGAATTGTTAAATTGAGGGAACAAATTGTTATTTCGTGGGAATTAATTAATACAATCAGAATTCTACGTCCCCTACGGGGCTCCATAGTGCAGACTGATCTGTAGCTACACTGTACAAAGCCTACATAATCCCCTTATGTCATATGGATGTGACTGGAGAAATGCGACTTAATTATTTTGCTACCAGTGTAGATCCAGGTCAGCCTGTGCATCAGTACAGTCTGATCAGGATCTGCACTGCTCGCCATTCCATCAATGAAGCGATCATCATGCTTCCAACAAGCAATAGGAATTGTTATCAGGCTACAGGAGTGTGCTATTTGATCAGGAGCTACACTGGTCACAAATCCCATAAGCCCCATTTTTCCAGTCACAGCCACTTATATGTGTCACATTAGCTTGGGAAAGGAAACCAATCTGTGAATGAGATTCCTGGTTACATTAACCCATTTCAGTCTGAGGATACGATAATTTTTGTTGAAAAAAATCTCATTATTTTGTTCATTTATCGATAAAGGTATATGTTGTTACCACTCATTTGAACCATCTCGTTGAGACAGTTCAAATGAGTGGTAACAACATATACTTTCGAAAGGATATAAAGAAAATAGGGATATTTTTCTCTCAAAAGGTTCATACTACTATAAGTGTATCCCGTCTGTAATGAGTTAAGTGCTCTTGCAGTAATCAGCGAACCATACTAGTGACCGCGTAAGAGTATTTGCACTGGGCCAATTGGAAGTCAGCTTTGACTGCCAATACTGTAATAACCGTAAATATTTGGACACCATTTGTTTTGGGAAACCCCTATTTAATAATTGTATCCAAATACATTGTTATTGTGATAACCAAGTACAACTACTCTGACCGTAAACATTTTGACTTTATTTGCTGTGAGAAACCATAGATTAATGTGCGTTTCCCTGAATACATTTGGTCTGAATATTTAGGGTTATTACGGTGATACTGTTTGCCAAGGAACACATTTTTATGACTGAAAATGGCACAACATTTAAGGACCATTACATTATTCTGGTCTCCGTCATTTTACTCATCTGTTCTTGAAGACCCAGTGGCATATATAGTCGGAGCTCCAGTTAAGGTGCGTAATTTGAATTTAATTTAAATTTAAAGCACTCCCAACTTGCCATTTTTGATGAAGAAATAAGAAATTTACCTCCAAATTACGCACCTTAACTGGAGCTCTGTATAGTGTTTGAACTGTCTGTCCGTCTATTCGTCAAACTTCCAGTTTAAACAGTCACTACTGCAATATGGGTTTGAAGGATTGCTTAAATATTTGGAAATGTGATACTACTGGTATTATTAATGATACATGAACAGGACTGTTAGAACCTTCACAAGGTCACTTAAAAACTGCTTTAACCATTGTTTATGTCATCATGTTTTTACCAGTTGTATACTTGGTGGTACATATGAACATACACCACATATTCATGGTGTCATTAACTCTCTGCATGCTAGCTAGCGGTGAAAATAACATCCAACAAATTACGAGTATGTTTCGTATTTCCCTCTGTAAATATGTCTTGGAATTTCATTAGAATTGCGTCCAGAGGACGCAATTCTAATGAAATTCCAAGACATATTCATGATATTTATAACGAGAAATAAAAGAAAATATCATGAATTGTCATCTGCTATTTTTGAACTATTAGTAGCCCACAAATTTCCCAGCATGCAAAGAGTTAACATGACATTGTCATTTTTAACATTTGCATGATCGGTTATTAAACACTTGATCATTCTTCAAATGCAATAGCATAGTTTTCTTATTTTCCATGAAGCACATCTTGGTATTTCATTAGAATTAATAATTGCTGTCTGTTGATGTGTAAACAGTGATTTTATTTTACCCAATTAAAATTTTGAAATACCTATTAATTGCTTTAGAAATGATGGAGTGAAAATACTCAATTACTAATTCCTTATCTGGAGCCCTGCTCTGCCCCCTGAATAATAATTTTGATCAGTCTATGATTGTATTAGCGCACACGATAATCAAGATCTACACATAAAGAATGGTAGAGACAAGTATTATGTACACTCTTTCGTCAGCCGATCGTCCACCCCTGTCCTACTCTTTCCACCTTCAGAAATGTGGCTGTGACTGGAGAAATGGGGCTTATGGATTTGGCGATCTGTGTAAATACAGACCAGCCTGTGCATCCTCTGATCACAGGGCTGTGAACTCTCTGCGGAAATTCTATTTTCCTCGTTCTTATCCTTTTATTGTTATCCTTTTATTTTTGCGCGGCAATCTGGAGATTTATTTTCCGTACAAATCAGCGTGTACTAATATTTGATCAGGTGCTACATTGGCCACAAATCCTATAAGCCCCATTTCACAGCCACACATACCAAGTAGTTCAGATTCCCCTGCTCTGGTTGGCAATAACTGTTGATGATGATAAACTCAATAAACACGGGTGATTAGTTGTGTATTACCGTCATTAAATCAGCACTTTCTTTTTAGTATTAACCCTTCCAACGCACGCAACTGGAATGGACTGTGATATGCTAATGTTCCCACCAATCCAATGGTCACAAAATGATTTTCAGATTCGTCCATTTATGAAAAGGGGGGTGTTTTTGTTCTCACAAATATTAAAATTACTTTCAAAAAGTG
Organism: Conchocele bisecta; assembly: GCA_029237695.1. Lineage (NCBI taxonomy): Eukaryota > Metazoa > Mollusca > Bivalvia > Lucinida > Thyasiridae > Conchocele > Conchocele bisecta. Next base: position 54,273,731 of record CM055267.1, read on the forward strand.
CAGATCCTGATGAGACGGCTCGTTACGAGCCGGCTCATCTGGATCTGCACTTTTTGCATAAACCGATATAGCGGGATTTCGGGTTCAAAGGGTTAACCCTTACAAGCTGAATTTTGTCGTCTGCTGTTTATTTTCCATTTTTCTCATCCAAAACATGCTTTGACAGCACTTTAGAATCCATTGGAAATGATTCTAAAATTCTGCCAAGCCATGTTTTATTAACAGACAAGATAAAATATGAAACAACCGCAGACGACACTTTTCATTTCCCGCATTCTGTGGGTTAATACAACGACAATGCTGAATTTTGTCGTCTGCTGTTTATTTTTTATTTTCCATTTTTCTCATCCAAAACATGCTTTGACAGCATTTTAGAATCATTTCCATTGGAAATGATTCTAAAATTCTGCCAAACCATGTTTTTATTGACAGAAAAGATAAAATATGAAACAACAGCAGACAACACTTTTCGTTTCCCGCATTCTGTCGCTTAATACAACGCCTGTGACTATGTTTCATCACAATGTTTATGAGCAAGTCTCCGATATTAACATTGGCAACACTACAATCCACAATGTCCATGTTTGCGAACAGTGTACATCCATATGAACCGGCTCTCAAGCCATCCTGTTATGATTTACAACATTTCTGAGTATTTTCTTATTATCTCGAGGGGATATAGTGGTAGTCCATTACATATGTGCGTGGTGCATACGCACGTTAGTAACACTTTTCTTTTTTAAATAACTTAGGAACCGCTGTACCAATTGTGTTAATATGTGGCCACAATGTATGTCTATGGATGGTGTTTGGTTTGCAAGAGACCCACGTCCTACTGCCCAAGTTCAAGGTCACTGAGGACTTATGTTCATCTTGTTTGTAAGGCAAATGCGGTTCATTTTATTATCAAGGCTGACAGCAAGGGGAATAGCTTAATTAGTGGTAGTGATGCCCTTGTTGCTTTGTTGTGTGTATCACAAATACCTTTCTGCAATTTGATATTTAAGTGAGGAGGGAGTGAAGTGACAAAGAATTGAATAGGCCTAGATTAGAGGCAGTGATGTATAGCCAGGTTCTTGATGAGTGGGGTGCGCAGTAGTTGCGGGAAGTTACTCTGCTAAACACTAGTGCAATCTGTACTACAGACGGTACACAAGTTTTGCAGTGGTACGAGTGCAGGAGGATCCTGCCACAGGAAAATATTGATATCTACATTCAATTTCCTCGATTACAGTGATTTTGACCCTTAGACCGCTACACACAACAATTGTCGTCTGCTGTTGCTTTTATATCTTGCCTTATTTCTCAATAAAAACATGTTTTGACAGCACTTCAAAATCATTTCCAATGGAATGTGCTGTCAAAGCATGTTTTTATGATAAAAATGGAAAATAGAAAATAAACAGCGGACGACAAAAAATTAAGATAGCGGTGTATTAAAGGGTTAAAGCTACACTTTTGACATATACATGTATTGTCGTTAAATTTCCATCAGAAAAACGTAAGTTGAAGTAAAGATACCCACCTGACCAAATGTTAGGGTGTGTGTTTGAACCCCTTGCAGCCCGCCTGGTTATGCCACTGAAATGGCTGGGATGTCTACATTCTGTGCTGTAGCCACATCAGACACACAGAGGTGCATGCGGTTTCCCTGTAGGCATAGAAAAATACAGTCAACACTTGTTACCTCAAACTCTCTGAAGTCAAACTACAACAACTTGGTCAATTTTTTGGTCCCAAGTACATGTTTACTATATAATGACTCGTTAACTCAAATTTCCCTGACTACTAGGCATAGAAAAATACAATTCACACTCGTTACCTCAAACTTTCTTAAGTCAAACTACCGATTACTCAGTCAAATTATTGGTCCCAAGTACATGTTTTACTATATAATTAAACACTTGTTACCTCAAATTTACGTTAACTCTTAAGTATTTTCCTCAGTCCCCTGGACTTCGAGTAAACGAGTGTAGACTGTACTTCAAAACTATTCTGTCACAGATTTACACAGTTTTTACCTTGTTGTTTGGCTGTTCATTATATGTCATTGTGGCTGGAGAAATGGGGCTCATGAGTTTTGTGACCAGTGTAGTTCCAGATCAGCCTGTGCCTTTGCACAGTGTGATCAGGATCTGCACTGTTCGCCCTCCCATCATTGAAGCACCCCACCCCCATGCTTCTAAGAAGCAATATAGGTTGTTATCATGACACAGGAGTGCGTTCGTTATTTGATCTGTAGCCTATTTCATCAACATTGCAAAGTATATTTTTCTAGCAAAGTATACTTTGAGGGAGAAGTTTTAAATTTAAGTATAAATTTATTAATTGTTATTATACTGAATTTATTACATTATCACAGCCATTTTGGCTGTGATAATGTAATAAATTCAGTATAATAATTCTACATATTTTTAATCATCAAATATATGCAGTCGTTAGTTCTATATGAAATAATGCATTTCGGGGAAAATAAATTATTACTCCCTCAAAGTATACTTTGCTAGATAAGTGTACTTTGAAATTTTGATGAAATAAGCTACTGGTGCTCAGATACTGGCATAAATCCCATAAGCCCCAATTTCTCCAGTCACAACCAGGTATATGTCAGTCACCATTAGAATGGCTGTATATCACACCGATCCCTATCACTTGTTTTTCCTCTGTTATTTAATTATCCGCACTGAAAAGCTAGAATATCATATATTGTATATAAATCTTTCTTCCCAGACGAAATGAGTATATTACGATATAAAAAGTTTTCTATGACATTTAATACGATACCATTAACTATTCAGGCTATGTGACATATATGATTATTTAATGATATTAATTGCTTTTGGTTTTTGCCTTCTGCATCTTTGTGGGAAGTGGAACATAGCAGACACAATTCTGTGATCACAATGACATACTCAATTTTGGACGTACATCTAAATTTTGCATATCTCCGATTTCACCAACATTGCAAAGTATACTTATCTAGCAAAGTATACTTTGAGGGAGAAATTTTCAATTTAAGGATAAATTTATTAATTTTTATTATACTGAATTTATTACATTATCACAGCCAATTTGGCTGTGATAATGTAATAAATTCAGTATAATAATTCTACATACTTTTATTACACTCTTGCGAGTAGTTTGCATGGATTTCGCTGTGAGAGAAAACTCGTAATCAACTCCCTACAAATAATACACCGTGAAGAGAACACCCGTAATTGCGCGCCTGTTTTCTTGGAAACCACGAGCTACCATGCAAAATGTTGAATTTTTATTACAGTCAAAATAAATTTATTTGAAAAATTGGAAAGGGTTTCGACTAATCTAGAATGTTAATGTGATTGAACATATTCCAAACATGCAGTCAAATATATCTGGTTCATAGAAACAACTGCGTAATTTGGATTTCAAAAGGTTTACACGACGTCACATTTGACGTCACACAACATAATGTCAAAACGCGGGAAAACACGTCATTGTGTAACTATTCATGCGCACATCACAATTCATTGTTTTTAATCTAAAAAATGGACTAAATGTGCATATATATCCGCCGTGGAAGTGTAATAAATAGGATATTCCATCGTACATGTTTGAATACCGGAAATAATACACTCGTGTCCGTCGGCGTCCGTGCAAGCAACTCGTTCGCTACGTTCACTCGTTGCTTACGCGGAAGCCGACGCACACTCTTGTATTATTTCCCGCTATTCAAAATGTACGATGGAATATCCTCTATTTATTATACTGAATTTGTTTACATTATCACAGCCATTTTGGCTGTGATAATGTAATAAATTCAGTATAATAATTCTGCATACTTTTAATCATCAAACATATGCAGTCGGTAGTTCTATATGAAATAATGCATTTCGTGAAAAATAAATGATTACTCCCTCAAAGTATACTTTGCTAGAAAAGTATACTTTGCAGTGTTGGTGAAATAGGCTACTGATATGTTAGCTGAAACTTTACCAAACTTCATCAGTAGCTTCTTCACATTGATTCGTGTGATGTAGTGGCATTAGCAAGACGGCGATCGCAGTGCCATCTGGGTGCCAGTGTGTTCTGTCCGTCCATCCATCCGAAATATGTGTTAACCCTTAGACCGCTACACACAACAATTGTCGTCTGCTGTTGCTTTTATACCTTGCCTTATTTCTCAATAAAAACATGGTTTGACAGCACTTCAGAATTATTTCCAATGGAAATGATTCTGAAGTGCTGTCAAAGCATGTTGTAACTTATTCTAAAGTGCTGTTAAAGCATGTTTTTGATGCTAAAAATGGAAAATAGAAAATACAAAGCAGACGGCAAAAAGTTAAGATAGCGGTGTAAGGGTTAAAGTTTTTAAATACTTCTCTGCATCCATTACATGTACTTGGATGTAACCTTTGACCCTGTCACCCATGGAATGGACTGTGAGGATACGCCATTATGGTTGCGGAAAATCCTAAATATTTTTATTCTATGCTCCCAGAAGTATATGTCGCGACCACCATTTGAACCGTCTCATTGAGACGGTTCAAATGAGTGGTTACAACATATGCTTTCATTCAGAAATAACAAAAATAAAGTATTCCAAAAGGAATGGGTTAAAGGTACATGCCCACTCAGTAGTCACAAAATGTTCTTTATAGTAATTAAATAAGTGTATAATTGTGTCACTTTTCCACCAGTTCTAAATAAAAACTAGAGCAGCTTGAGCTGCATCAACGGTTTGAGCCTCAAACATTGATTTCATGTGTAACTAAGCTTTAGCCCAAGGTGTAAACTATCGGTTGCAAAAAGAATTTAGCTAAAGGACTGAAATATCGACTACAGCAAAAACAATTGAAATCGAATGATAAATAACGAAGCTGACGTCACATCCGTTTGCTCTATTTTGAAAACTTGAAAAATACGTTCATCTTTGACATCGAATAGAGCCGTAAGTAGTCAAGATATAGCTCTGAAAATTATCATCTTTCATGCGGCTGACACTCCCCTATCACCCTGGCAAGAAATTATGTTGCTGACAGTACTGTACAAATTGGAAAACGTTTGTAAAGACCACCCGTTATCAGCCGAAATTCGGTAAAATCGTTGAAAAGTATGTACATTTTTCAACTTCAAATGCATATAGCTCTTTTATTTGAGCAGATAACCGAAAACTGTCGGCGAATCTGAGATAGAGAATTTTGTCAGCTTTCCAATGCAAAAAGAATTCTTGCAATCGGTTGGAAAATAAGGAGAAGTTATAGGAAGTATGACGTCACTTCCGTTTTCGTGGAAAGTAGCATTAAAAGATATCTGAAAACTCTGAGTTTCTGCTCACACTTGATCCGAATCGGCATGCAAAATTTGAAGTCGATCCGACCAGCGGTTTGGTGTAGATGGTGGGAGCCCGTAAGTCAGCGGGTGATTATTTTTCGATAGTTATCGCCCTTAAATTGCAGTTTACGCCATTTGTAAATACACAATAATAAAATTAAATATGTGCAATATTCCGCCAGTGAAGTTTTCGTTTGTTTTTCACCATAGGCCTGGCACAAAGCGGGAAAGTTTTAGCTAAAGGACTGAAATATCGACCGCAGCAAGAAATTTTGAAATCTATTGATAAATAACGAAGCCGACGTCACATCCGTTTTGCTCTATTTTGAAAACTTGAAAACTTGAGAAAAAAAAGACGTTCATCTTTGACATCCAATAGAAACCGGAAGTAGTCAAGATAGACCTCTGAAAATGATCATCTTTTTATGCGCATGAATGACACTCCTATCACACTGGCAAGAAATTATGTTGCTGACATTACTGTACAAATTGGAAAACGTTTGTAAAGACCACCCGTTATCAGCCGAAATTCGGCAAAAAATCGGAAAAATCGTTGAAAAATATGTAGTTTTCAAATTCAAATGCCTATAGCTCTCTTATTTGACCAGATAGCCGAGAACTGTTAGCGAATTCGAGATAGAGAATTGTGTCAGCTTTCCAATGCAAAAATAATTTTTGAAATCGGTTGGAAAATAAGGAAGTTATAGAAAGTATGACGTCACTTCCGGTTTCGTGGAAAGTGGCATTAAGAAATTTCTCAAAATCTCTGAGTCTCTGCTCACACTTGATCCGAATCGGCATGCAAAATTTGAAGTCGATCCGACCAGCGGTTTGGGCTGTAGACTGAACAGCTGAATAAAAAAAAACAAAAAAAAACAAATACAATAGGTTTTCGGCGCAGCTGAAAGCCGCCTCAAACCTAACTATGAGCTGCATCAACGGTTTGAGCCTCAAACATTGATTTCATGTGTAACTAAGCTTTAGCCCAAGGTGTAATCTATCGGTTGCAAAAAGAATTTCTGAAGTTTTAGAATGAACAGTCCAACATTATTGTGTTCGCATCATCACACCGATGTGGGGCTGGTTAGCTTAGAGGTAGAGCGATGGACTCGGAGCGAGGGATACTGGGTTCGATCCTCAGCCAAAGTTTTAAGCTAAAGGACTGAAATATCGACTACAGCAAAAACAATTGAAATCGAATGATAAATAACGAAGCTGACGTCACATCCGTTTGCTCTATTTTGAAAAACTTGAAAAAATACGTTCATCTTTGACATCGAATAGAGCCGTAAGTAGTCAAGATATAGCTCTGAAAATTATCATATTTCATGCGACTGACACTCGCCTATCACTCTGGCAATAAATTATGTTGCTGACAGTACTGTACAAATTGGAAAACGTTTGTAAAGACCACCCGTTATCAGCCGAAAATTCGGCAAAATCATTGAAAAGTATGTACATTTTTCAACTTCAAATGCAAATAGCTCTTTTATTTGAGCAGATAGCCGAAAAACTGCAGTGAGTTTGAGATAGAGAATTTTGTTAGCATTCCAATGCAAAAAGAATTCTTGAAATCGGTTGGAAAATAAGGAAGTTATAGGAAGTATGACGTCACTTCCGTTTTCGTGGAAAGTAGCATTAAAAGATATCTGAAAATCTCTGAGTCTCTGCTCACACTTGATCCGAATCGGCATGCAAAATTTGAAGTCGATCCGACCAGCGGTTTGGTGTAGATGGAGGGAGCCCATAAGTCAGCGGATGATTATTTTTCGATAGTTATCGCCCTTACATTGCAGTTTACGCCATTTGTAAATACACCTAATAAAATGGAAATTAAATATGTGCAATATTCCGCCAGTGAAGTTTTCGTTTGTTTTTCACCATAGGCCAGGCACAAAGCGGGAAAGTTTTAGCTAAAGGACTGAAATATCGACCGCAGCAAGAATTTTGAAATCTATTGATAAATAACGAAGCTGACGTCACATCCGTTTGCTCTATTTTGAAAACTTGAAAAAAAGACGTTCATCTTTGACATCCAATAGAACCGGAAGTAGTCAAGATAGAGCTCTGAAAATTATCATCTTTTATGCGCCTGACACTCCCCTATCACACTGGCAAGAAATTATGTTGCTGACATTACTGTACAAATTGGAAAACGTTTGTAAAGACCACCCATTATCAGCCGAAATTCGGCAAAAATTCGGCAAAATCGTTGAAAAGTATGTACATTTTTCAACTTCAAATGCCTATAGCTCTCTTAGTTGACCAGCTAGCCGAGAACTGTCAGTGAGGCCGATATAGAGAATTTTGTCAGCTTTCCAATGCAAAAAATCGGTTGGAAAATAAGGAAGTTATAGAAAGTTATAGAAAATATGACGTCACTTCCGGTTTCGTGGAAAGTGGCATTAAGATATTTCTGAAAATCTCTGAGTCTCTGCTCACACTTGATCCGAATCGGCATGCACAATTTGAAATCGATCCGACCAGCGGTTTGGGCTGTAGACTGAACGGCTGAATAAAAAAAAAAACCCCAACAAATACAATAGGTTTTCGGCACAGCTGAAAGCCGCCTCAAACCTAATTAGGAGTGCCCGCTATACAGCTATAATCATTTAGTAATATTTATTTTACTGATATTGACGCGCAGTGGTATCAGGCTATTTTCATATGCAAATGAGGCATGCTATTTTTAACTCACCTGAGCGAAGCTCATGTGAACTATTGTTACCGCAATGTGTCCGTCGTCCGTCGTCGTCCGTCGTCGTCCGTCGTCCGTCGTCGTCGTCGTCCGTGAACATTTTCAAACGTCTTCTCCTCGGTAACCATTTGGCCTATAGTCACCAAACTTCATGGTCATGGTCCTTAGGTAGGGGGATTACAAAATTGTTAAAATGATGTCATTACGTAATCCAAGATGGCCGCCGTCTAAAAATAGCACAAATTCTTCAAAAATCTTCTTCTCAAGAACCGCCAACCGGATTTCGACAAAACTTGGTAGGAATGATCGATGTACAATGCTCTTTCAAAGTTCTTAAAATGGTGACCCCGGGGTCAAAAATGGGCGTGGCCCGTGGGGTCAAATTGGGGTCAAATTTTATTTTTGACCGAATATGGTCATGTCTTATATCAAATTGAAGGTATCAATGAAATCGGATGGTTATGTCATCCAAGATGGCCGCCGAAAGGTCAAAAGGTCGTTCTTTTATTAGAGATTTCAAAATTCTTCTTCACATGAACCGCTTGGCCCATGGTAGCCAAACTTAAAAGTTATGGTCCATGGGTGAAGCCTTTTCAAATTTGTTAAAATGGAGGTCATCGCTAATCCAAGATGGCCGCCGTCAAAAAATAGCATACATTCTTAAAAAATCTTCTTCTCATGAACCGCTAGCAGAATTTCGACGAAACTTGGTAGGAATGATCGATGTACAATGCTCTTTCAAAGTTGTTAAAATGGTGACCCCGGGGTCAAAAATGGGCGTGGCCCGTGGGGTCAAATTGGGGTCAAGTTTTATTTTTGACCGAATATGGTCATGTTATATATCAAATCGAAGGTATCAATGAGGCGATCACTCTGGTACATTTCTTGTCGAAATCGGATTGTTATGTCATCCAAGATGGCTGCCGAAATGTCAAAAGGTCTTTCTTTTATTAGAGATTTCAAAATTCTTCTTCACATGAACCGCTTGGCCCATGGTAGCCAAACTTCACAGTTGTGGTCCATGGGTGAAGCCTTTTTAGATTTGTTAAAATGGAGGTCATCGCTAATCCAAGATGGCCGCCGTCTAAAAATAGAATACATTCTTAAAAAATCTTCTTCTCATGAACCGCTGGCCGTATTTCGACTAAACTTGGTAGAAATGATCGATTTACAATGCTCTTTCAAAGTTGTGAAAATGGTGACCCTGGGGTCAAAAATGGGCATGGCCCGTGGGGTCAAATTGTGGTCAAATTTTACTGAATATGGTCATGTCATATATCACATTGAAGGTATCGATGAGGCGATTGCTCTGGTGCAAAATTTGTCGGAATCGGATGATTATAACATCCATGATGGCCACCAAAAGGTCCATTTATTCGAGATTTTGAACTTCTTTTTCTCAGGAACCACATGGCCCATGCTGGCCAAACTTCATAGGAAGTTAAGATCCTTGGGTGAAGCATTTTCAGATTTGGTAAAATGAGAGTCATCGCTTAATCCAAGATGACCGCCATCTAAAAATAGCACAATTTTTTTTTAAAACACATGAACAATGTCACATTCTCCTCTGGTGGTCATGGAGTCAGGTGAGCGAATTAGGGCCATCATGGCCCTCTTGTTTAATTATTTATACTACAATAATTAAATGCGTCACCTAAAAAAATAATATTTTCGACAGATTCAAAAGTATGATCATTGCACATCAAAAAATAAACATGGAGAATAAATAGTAATGTCCGTTAACATTTTAAGGAAACACGGTTATCGCCTCTGATATCAGTGTGGGAATTTACATCTGATATAAAATGTATAATAATGTCAATCAATATGTGGGTAATGGTGAATTAATGTTTATTTTGCCAGTAAATATCTCAGATGATGTCTCTAATATAAATAAACTTGTGTGCCTACTGAGTGGGCATGTACCTTTAACAACAAATCCAATTTTCACAAAATGATTTTCAGACTCTCCATTTGCAAAAAGGGCTGGTCACGAGCCGGCTCATATGGATCAAATATTTTTGCCAATACCACTACACAGGTCTGTAGTGTTGACAGGGTTACACTTTTAATAATTTATGCTTTTGTCAACCATACTTTCATTATGTTTGTCGGCCTATCCATGCGGCCCACATATCGAAGGTGAAATTACTTCGAAATTTACGTTAGGTTGAAGTTTTTAAGTGATTCTGGTGTGGCGAGGACCTGCATATGGCAGGACATATGTATTCACCTTGTACAGGTGGGCGGGCGGGCACAGCTTGTTTATTTTCGCACTCTGTATCCTTGTCCACGAAATAACTCGAGTTCTACTTGTCAATGATTGGTTCCAACCTGTCGTGTTCGTTCGTGTGTGCACTTACACGCTGACCCCACTGTATCTCATTATGAGGATGCGGAAATGTGTTAGAAGATCATGAGCTAGACTGGCTGCAATAGACATATTGCCCCATTTCTCCAGTCACAGCCACAAACGGTCATAAACTACCGACCAATTCATCAGTCCATGTTTCAACATGGGTGGCAAGAGTACAGCCAACATTTGCATATTACATTGGAACTATTCTATCTGGCAGCTTAAATACATTTATATTGATTCCCAGATACAAATCAATATTGCATTTATGAATGAAACTTCAAGTGGTCTTGTACAGGCCTCTCTCGTTGACAGAGTGTGGCTTACAACATTGGTGACCATTATAGTGTACGCTGTTTCATTATACTCCCCGCAACGAGTTGTGGTGGGGTATACTGTAGTTAGGTTGTCCGTCTGTGCGTCCGGACTAGCTTACAAATGGATACATATGTGACTAGGAGAACAATAGGTTATGTAATATTCTATTGTTCTTTGATTTTATGTGGCTAAAAATGGGTTTATGTGGCTACAGAACAATAGGGATGAACAAAGGAAAAGGTTAGGTTAGTCACATAAGTATCCATTTGTAGGAACGTCCGTCCGTCCGTCCGTCCGGGCACACATTAGGGTACTTATGTGGCTAGCCCCACAGGGTTATGGACTTGTTAAAGGATAGGGTTGGTTACAATTAGCCACCTAAAAAATCGTTTTATGTTATAACTTCTACTTCCTTCATCGAAAACTCTTAATATTTCACCCATGCATTCCTCTAAGGCTCTACTATCATGCTGTGACAAATCCACAACCGTCCAACCCCCACTGATCCCGAGGTCAAGTTCACATACTTAGTCTCTTTACAAAACTTAACATCAGAGAAATATGTTGTAACTTCTATTTCCTTCATCTAAAATGCTTAATATTTCACACATACATGACGAGCCGTCTCACCATGTCTACGCATTCGTAGATCCAGATGAACACATGTTAAAATCGTTTTTTCGCAATAAATCAATCTTTGATGGAATTTCATCAAATAATTCTTTTTGGGGACTGTGACTTTTTTGTTATTCATGAAAAAGTACTTACTTTTAAATATTTTTTAGGTTTAATGTGTTTAATTGCCAAATGTTCGTCAGCAGCAAAACGTGGAACAGACAGTAGTACCTTTTTGAAATGGATTTTTCTTTCCTAAAATATATGAAAATTACTCGTCACGAGGTGGCTCATCAGGATTTACGAATGTGTAGACATGGTGAGACGGCTCGTCATTAGCCAGCTCATCTGGATCTACACTGTTAGCAAATACACCACTATAGAGGGCTGTAGTGTTGAAAGGGTTCAGATTAACTACCGCTAACATAAATGGTTAATTCAACTATGTGAATGGGAAGGATAAAAAAAAGTATTGTGGTGTCGACAACCCAACCCTACCTGTGAATATGTTGCTGATTCTAGACTTTTTGGGGCATTTCCTGTACGAAATGTTCCACCTGGATTCCATCTGGATTGCAGGCGGACTGAAGACTAGGAAACCAGGCGGACTGAAGACCATGAAACCAGGCGGGATTTTGAGGCGAAATATTTAAATTAGGTCCGCCTGAAATGTATTATCCAGGTGGTGTCCGCTCAAAAACCAGGTGGAATGTGTCTGACTTAATCCAGGTGGAGTCTGCCTGACACCCCAGGCGGAGTCCGCCTGGAAAACCATGCGAATTCTGCCTGGAAAACCAGCTGAATTCTGCCTGAAAACCAGGCGGATTCCGCTTGGAAAACCATGTGAATTACGCCTGGAAATTTTTTGATTAAACATAAATATGCTACATTTGTAAATGCCCAGATCATGCAGATGTGGATGATTTGTTGTGACCAAAACAGATTGTAAAAAATGGTTTTCACAGCGGATTTATATTGGTTTCCTTAATATATATGACCCTGAAAATATATAGATAGAATTTTGAGATAGATAGGCAGCAATACGTGCAACAGACAGTAGTTCATTTGTTTATGAAATCTCTTGCTGTGGTTTGGTTGTGTGCATAAATTAATCAATCGTCAAGTGTCTGTCAGTCACAGTATGTGTGTCAGTCTTTTATCCAGTTTGTATTATTACCCTGTCTTTTGATTTGTAACTGTATTGTGTCTTTAACACTGGAAAGTGATAGAATGTGAGTCCAATATCGCATACGTTGGTTACTGGATCCAGTCGGTTACTGGTTCATTGTTTCATAATTTGGAACTCAAAATTTTGTTATAGATTTAAATGATTCATAGACTAGTCTTAATCCTTTCTACGAGTCTAGTTCATTGCTTGTGAAATATTTTACTGTGGTTTGATTGTTGACTTACATATTGAAGTAATTCACGTTTAAATCCTAAATATTTTAAACCATCTGACATCTTAACTTCTAGTTGTTATTTTTCGCCTCGATCTCTGCAGCATGTCAGAATTTGTTTTGTCCAGGCGGAGTCCATCTGGTACAGTCTGTTTGGTTGTCCAGGCGGAGTCCATCTAATTCTCCAGCCGGAGGCCACTGGGTTATGAAGTCTGCCGTGGTATAGTTTAGGCTTAGTTGTCCAGGCGGAGTTTGTCTAGTTCTCCAGGCGGAGTCCGCTTGCTTGCATAGTCCGCCTGGTTGTCCAGGCGGATCCGTCTAGTTCTCCAGGCGGAGTCCGCTTGCTTGCAAAGTCCGCCTGGTTGTCCAGGCGGAGTCCACCTGGTTGTTCAAGCGGAGTCCGCCTGGTTGTCCAGATGGAGTCCGCCTGGTTGTCCTGGCGTAATTGCATGTCTGGGTGGATTACGCCTGGAAAACTTGTATCCCGCCTGGTTTCCGCCTGGATTCCAAGCGGTTTCAAGGCGGAGTCCGTCTGATCTTTTCGTACGGGTTACCTAGTTTTTTCTGGACCGTTGCCTACACCGCAGGTTTTTTTATAGGTCTTAGGATTCAAACTTGAGCAATAACTCAAATGTCGTACACAAAATCATGTTTTGTGAATTTTAGAATGTGCTCAATAAAATTTGTGACATGAAAAATATCTGCTTATATGAAAATACATTGCCAGCATATTCTAATACAATTTGACTCTGACAAACATTTTCATGATTAGAGATAATTTTTTTTTTTTTTTTGTTTAGCTTATATTTAACGGCGGCACTGGCTCTAGGGAGAAAGAACAGAGGTAGAGATTTTTGAGAGAAGCCGGTAATTCGTATTTACAGAGCAACTACGAATTATCGGTACCCATTTACAGCTGGGTGAACTGGAGCAGTGTGGATAAAGTGTCTTGCTCAAGGACACAACGCACGCCGCTAGTCAGGCTCGAACCCACGACCCTTGGATCAGTAGTCAGATACACTGACCATTACGCCACGGCGCTCCACAAGAGATAAAACAACCACAGGTTGAAGTAATGGACCGAGGTCTATAAATACATTAAATATACCTAAAAGCATTAATAAGTGAAAACAAAATAAGCTAAAAATTCTTTACTCCCTCCTATACACAGTTGGTGAACATAAGTCCTAATCTTGGGCGGTCGCACGCGAGTCTTATGCAAAACAAAGCACAGTGTGACCAAATATTATCAAAATCGGTAAAGGGGTTCATGAGTTATTGAAACAAAAATTTAACAGTCCTCAGTGACCTTGACCTTGGATGTGGGTCGTATGCAAAACAAAGCACCATCCCGACACATTGTAGCCAAATATCAAAATCGATGAAGCGGTTCATGTCTTATCGAGAAATGAAAGGTTGAAAGGTGCAGTTAATACGTACGTACATGCTACAATAATACCACTTTGTCATGGCGTTGTTTACATGCTTTTGTTTACAATCAGTTATAAATAATAAAGGGAAATCCCGAAGGAATTCCCTTTATTATTTATAACTGATCTGTTCAATACCGACAACTAATCATAAATTTGTTATTGATGCACGTTGTCAGATATTTCCGTAGCGCAGTTAACTCTTTGCATGCTAGCGGTGAAAATATCCGCCAAACGAATTAGGAGTATATGTTTTATTTCTCTCTGTAAATATGTCTTGAAATTTCATTAGAATTGAGTCCTGAGGACTCAATTCTAATGAAATTCCAAGTCATATTAATGATATTTACGGGGAGAAATACAAGAAAATATGATGAATTGTTGTCCGCTAGTTTTTAACTATTTATAGCTCACAAGTTTCCCAGCATGCAAAGAGTTAATAAGGACTTGAACACCTTCTGTCACTGTATATATCTTCCGAGGTTCGAATCCCACAACTCGCGTATATAGTTTTATAGCTACTTTTTTTATTTTTATTGTTTTTGTTGATGGTGTCCGTTTGTTCTTACGTCTGTATGTCCATCCATCACATTTCTTGTGAGAAGTAAAACTTAGTAAACCGTAATTGCTGCAGACTATATAGTTCAGGCTTCCTTATGGGTTATGAGGTAAGACACAACTGATGTGTAAGCTTGTACATGTAGCTAAATGTCCGAGGGCATTTCAAGATTACGGTATGCATCATTTTAATAATCAAAATTTCGAAGGGTCCGCGGTTTTTTCTTTCTTATTTTTATTAAATGTTATAAGAAGAAATAAACACAATTTGCCAATTTGGATTTCAAACTTGGAATCTGCATTATCCAAGGCGGCATGGCATGTGTACCCATTATACTAGTGGGTCATCTGTTTACATAGCTTTAGTATTACGTTTATGCAGTTTATGCACTCGTCAGCACGGTATTATAACAATAACAAACATCATGTGATCAATGACGAATGTTGATTTTTAAAAACAGCCTTTGTTTACAATAATATTTACAATATTAACGCAGGCTCAAAGTGGCGGACCTTTAACCCTTACACCGCAATCTTAATTTTTTGTCGGTTGCTGTTTATTTTCTATTTTTATCATCAAAAACATACTTTGATAGCACTTTAGAATAATTTACAACATGCTTTGACAGCACTTCAGAATCATTTCCATTGGAAATGATTCTGAAGTGCTGTCAAAGCATGTTTTTATTGAAATAAGGCAAGATATAAAAGCAACAGCAGACGACAATTATTGTGTGTAGCGGTCTAAGGGTTAATGCTATATCCCCTCTTGCATATCGGTGAGGGATAAAAAGGATAAACATTTTGGTGAATCAGTATCTGGCACAAACTACTGTCTGTTTCACGAAAGCTACCCAAATTTTACGGCCATATAAACAATGCAAAAACAATATTTGTTTTTGATAATGTTAAATTTTATAAAAAATTGAGTATGAGCCTTCTTTTTATTTTGTGAAATTTGGCCCAATATTGATTTTATTGCGAAAATACAATTTCCCGAGGGGATTTGTAAATGTAAATGCTTTGATTTAACGACGGCACTGGCTCGACTAGGGACCGACTATATAAGATAGGACTATAGGCTAGCACGAAGTTGTCTTGCCCAAGGACACGCCGAATCGGCCATTCGCAGCAGTCGAGGTGGGATACAAACCCTGGGTCTCAAATCCGCAGTCCGACGCTCTACCTACTGAGCTAATCCGGCCACCATATATGGGGATTTAACATGGAGAAATATTTCTTCTAATTTCAGAAATAGTTGACCGATTTTCAAAATTGAACTTTGGTTTTCTTAGTTGGATCATTTTTTTGCCTCCTACCACAGCTCCTCCACCTCCTTTTTCCCCATGTTAAATTCCCATAGAGAAATCAATTTTTCGTAATAAAATCACGAAAAGGGTAATTCTCAAATTTTTATAAAATTTAATATTATCCAAAAAAATAGTGTTTTTGAATTGTTTATATGGCCGTAAAATTTGGGCAGGTTTCGTGAAACAGACAGTAGCTCCTGGCTAACATCAGTGACCTATGCCATATGAAACCCCACATGTTTAATTGCAGAATTGGTTGTGGTTCTGGCATGCACAGTTTCTGGTGACAATAGTTTGGTTCAATAAGCGCTCCTCACAAATGCAATTAAATTTGAAATGGGAAAAACGCTGTTGGAATGATCAATTCTTATGTCGGTATAAGTTATCGGTTAGTGAGTTTTTTCACCGCTTAGCTTTAGAGTGCACAGCGTCATTTGAACAGATTTGATATGAGAAGTATTTATACACCCACAAACAAAATTTGAGGGGGTATATAGGAGTCAGCTTGTTGGTCGGTCTGTCTGTCTGTCTGTCGGTCGGTGGTCGGTCTGTCGGTCTGTTGGAAATTCCCTTCCGCTCTATATCTTCTACACCCATGCATGGATTATCAAATGGCTTGTCACAAATGTTTCTCATGATGAGAAGGTGTGTCGCAATCAATAACCACGCACCTACGTCCAAGGTCAAGGTCACAGTTGAAGGTCAAAGGTCAAACCTATCGAAATTCCGTTCCGCTCTATATCTTCTACACCGATGCATGGATTATCAAATGGCTTGGCACAAATGTTTCTCATGATGAGAAGGTATGTCGCGATCAATAACCACGCACCTACGTCCAAGGTCAAGGTCACAGTTGAAGGTCAAACCTATTGAAATTTCCTTCCGCTCTATATCTTCTACACCGATGCATGGATTATCAAATGCCTTGGCACAAATGTTTCTCAGGATGAGAAGGTGTGTCGCTATCAATAACCACGCACCTATGTCCAAGGTCAAGGTCACAGTTGAAGGTCAAAGGTCAAACCTATTGCAGGCGGCAGACAGATAAACTGCATAGTTTGTGTACACAACTCGTCTGAAACCGTTCAATGGATTGATCTGAAACTATACACACTTTTTATGCCGAACAAATATTTTTTTTACAAAAATATCATCCTTTTAACTTAGCCATTTTTTCTATTTTTATTAAATTGATTCATTGTGTTCTTGACAAACTCGGCACAGAGTTTTTAATCAAAATCATATTAATCCATTACTCGTGTAAGATCCTCTATAACTGATGAATGAATTTTCAAATGTTTTCAGATTATCTCATTTTCATTGACCACGTACGCAGGTAAAAGGTCAATGTCACACATCTCTAAGGCCAGCATTAAATAATGATCATGAAATTTTTATTCAAACCTATAAAACTCTTCAAATGTTAAGCTATTTGTAAGTCCAACTCTTTGTGGGGGTATTATGATCACTCCTGTGATAGTTCTAGTTTTATTTTGCCTGCTTGCGGTGAGCGCAATATAGTAAGCGCTAACGGCATGTGTCCCTTGTGTCCATGCATACCAATAATCTCCACAACCATAAGTCTGATTGACTTGAAACGTCACATATTTGTTTATTACCATCCATATTTTCATTCTATAGCCCACCCATGCGACCTGCATGCCAACAATCTAGGTAAAATTTTCTTAAATTTGCGTTAAAGTTTTTGTAACTCCCTAACCACCTATATATACTCTGGAACCATCAAATACGTCAGTGTGCGTAATATTGCTGTGAAATCACTCCACAACCTATTCACACTGCTTTTGTTGTGTTGTAAGATGCCAACAGGCCACTCAATATTAACCCTTAGACCGCTATCTTATTTATTTTGTTGTCTGCTGTTTATTTTCCATTTTCCATTTTTATCATCAAAAACATGCTTAATGACAGCACTTTAGAATAATTTACAACATTTTTGACAGTGCTGTCAAAACATGTTTTTATTGAGAAATAAGGCAAGATATAAAAGCAACAGCAGATGACAATTGTTGTGAGTAGCGGTCTAAGGGTTAAGGAAAACAAATCAAATGATTAAAAAATATCATGGGGTATTGTCAACCAGCCGGTAATTGACATCACCCTGTATTGGATTCAAATGTTATCACACTTTTTAAAGACTTCAGTATTCACTCATAGAATACAAACTATGTCTCAAGTTACATTTTAAATAAGTTTTTGTCACGCCTGCTTTAACGCCTGCTTTAACAATCCTTAAATGTAATATTAAAGTTATACCATGATGACGAAGCTTGTACAATCTGTTTGACTATAGTCGCTGCTTTTCCCCGTCGTCGTTGTCTTCCTCCATGTCGTCGTCTGTCAAACAGATTGTACAAGCTTCGTCATCATGGTATAACTTTAATATTACATTTAAGGATTGCTTCAATATTTGGACACTTTAAAACATGTGAGCATTTGGAACACACTCATGCCACCAATAACATGACCTTGACCTTTTTTACATTCACATTTTTGCGGAAACACTTAGCCATTTTTTTGCGTCAAAAAGTTTGTGCAAGTTTCTTCATATGATATAACTTTAATATTATTTAACGGATTGCTTCAATAGTTGGACACTTGATACATGTGGCCTTCATGCCGCCAATAACATGCCTTTCACCTTGTTTATGCCCCACCATGATAGTGGAGGGGCATTTAGTGTTACCATTTTGTCCGTCCGTCCGTCCGTCCGTCCGTCCGTCCCATCCATTCATCATGTCCGTTTGTCCCGTCCCATCTGTCCTTCCATCTGTCCGTCACCAACCTTGTAAGTTGTAAAACTTTTAAACCATACTGGCTACAGACCTGAAACTTGTATAGGTTGTTAAAGCACATTGGCAATGTGTTATGGTATTAAGAAAAACAGAAAATAGAAAAATTCAGCATTGTAAGGGTTAAAGTACACTAGAAATGATTCTAAAGTTCTGTCAAACCATGAATTTCATAAGAAAAAATATAAAATATACAGCAGACGACAAATGTTTATTCGCCATTGCAAGGGTTAAAGTTTATGGGTTAACATTTAGAACGCGGGAAACATAAATTGTCATCTGGTGTCGATTTATGTTTTGTATTTTTTTCTCAATAATAGAAATGATTCTAAAGTGTTGTCAAAACATGGTTTTGATGAGAAACATGGACAATACAAAATAAACAGCAGACGACAAATTTAAATTCAGCCATGTAAGGGTTAATGCATGCGCCTAGTTCTCCGATATCACCCAATTGTCTGTTGTGGTAATCTGCACTGTCTCATCTGTCCGATATTGTGGCACAACTTTGGCACCGATGTTGGCAGTTCCGAGATGCTGAAATCCCAGACAAATTGACTGGAGGCAACTGGGGCATTGTCCTGGTGGAAAGTTCCAACATTTTGGCTGCCAGCTGGTGAGATGCAGAGCTCCAGTAGCCTATTTCATCAACATTGCAAAGTATACTTTAGTAGCAAAGTATACTTTGAGGGAGACATTTTCAATTTTATGATAAATTTATTAATTTTTATTATACTGAATTTATTACATTATCACAGCCAATTTGGCTGTGATAATGTAATAAATTCAGTATAATAATTCTGCATACTTTTAATCAAAGACAAATTTATCATGCTGCAGAAAACAATAAACAGATCACAAATACATGTACATGTATAGCATATTTTTCTTATTTTTCCATGAATACACATCTTGGCATTTCATTAGAATTGTCTCAATAATTTACCCAATTAAAATTTTGAAATACCCTATTGCTTCAGAAATGATGGAGTGACAATACTCAATTACTAATTCCTTATGTGGAGCCCTGGAGATGTACATTGGGGAATTGGACAAAATTATAGTTCCGTTGTTGTGTAATCCTTTTGCTGATGATATTTTGGGTTTCTGGCTAGCAGGCAGTTCAGATGCATATATACCACTTCTTTTGTAAGATGGATATCCATTTGGCACTTATAGTCCTTAAAATGTGGGAAACGAAAATTGTCGTCTGCTGTTGTTTCATGTTTTATCTGTTATTCTCAGTAAAACATTGTTTTGCAACACTTTACAATCATTTTTTTGTTGCGAGAAAATGGAAATTAAAAAGTAAACTGCAAATGACAAAATTTAATGCAGAATTTGCATGTTTAATTTCGGACGCATTTCACTATTCCTATTACTGTAGCTGATTTCACCACAATTGCTAATCATACTTATCTAACTCAGTATACTTTGGGAGAATAATTTAAATTTTTCCGAAATGCATTATTTCATATAGAACTAACAACTGCATATATTTGATGATTAAAAGTATGCAAAATTATTATACTGAATTTATTATATTATCACAAAATGGCTGTGATAATGTAATAAATTCAGTATAATAAAAATTAATAAATTTATCTTTAAGTTGAAAATTTCTCCCTCAAAGTATATTTTGCTAGATAAGTATACTTTGCAATGTTGGTGAAATAGGCTACTGGTTTTCGAGACTGTTGACATATATATGTTCAATACTAGTACTATATTTGCACATATAACTGCAGTATATTCAGTATAATAAAAATTAATGAATTTATCCTTAAATTGAAAATGTCTTCCTCAAAGTGTTCTTAGCAAGATAAGTAGTGTACTTTGCAATGTTGCTGAAATATGCTACTGATAGCAGCAATCATACTTTACTCACAGAATGGCAAAGTGATTGGCTCCTGATAACTGGCTCATTGTTAACTTGTTGGGGGTGTGAAATTTATCATGAAAATTAGTCTGTATGTGCGGAGGAACCTCTCTAGACCGGAAACCAAGAAAACACATGTCATAGGCGTGACAGCTCTGTGAAACCTCTCTAATCTGGGAGGTCCCCAGGGTGTTCAGTTTAGAGAGGTTTCACTGTATAACCAATAACATTGGTGCATGGCATATGGTTTCGATTATCCATGACAAACATTGCTAAATCTGTCCTCTGGAGCTGTTAATAAATGCTGTTATCTAAGTAATATTAGTCCTATATATACATAGTAATAGAAATAGTATAATGCCATTAATAATAGGTTATTTGATTTGTATGTGGATATATGCACGAGTTCCGTAGCGTGCGATACTGCGCAACTCTAGGGAAAATATTGACATCTTGCGTTACATTGTGTTCAATAGGAAACGAAAGTATGTATATAATAATAAAGAATATTATCTTGATCACGACCATATTACATTTCCTACTCTTCGCCTTTCATGTATAAAGTATGTGATCCAACATGACCACTGACATGGCCACTTCATACCTGCTTCATACCTGCATCATACCTGCTTCATACCTGCATCATCACACAGTGGGTGGTGGCAGGTGGGAGCATGCGATGGGTAATTTAACGATCGGGTTCCTCTTTACCGGAATCCCGACTGGAGACCTGGGGTGCGTTTCACTAAACTTTGTACGACTAAAATGTTCGTAAGTGTACATTTCGGATCGTCTGGAAATTTCAATTGATGGATTTACATTTATTGAGCATAGGCTGCATATGCAGCCTATGCTCAATAAATGTAAATCCAATAATTGTTTACAAGAAAACATTGCTAATGTGACATTTACAGACTATCATAATTTTTCACTTACATTTTAGTCGTAAGAAGTTTAGTGAAACGGGCCCCAGGTTTCGCCCTCACATATGATCTTTGACATTTTGTATGTGACAATTGAATCTGGTTATATACCTTATGTGAGTATTACGATTATTCGTAATCCTATTTTAGGGGAAGGGGCCAAGTGAATTTCGTGTGGTATGGACCTGGCACCAGGTCAGGTTATTCTAATTTCAGGGCTGAATATGTTTTTTCTTGATGTCAATATTCGATTCTGATTTGGGGATTTTCCCCCCAATGCAGCAGGTTAAAATGGATTACGATTATTCGTAATCCTATTTTAGGGGAAGGGGCCAAGTGAATTTCGTGTGGTATGGACCTGGCACCAGGTCAGGTTATTCTAATTTCAGGGCTGAATATGTTTTTTCTTGATGTCAATATTCGATTCTGATTTGGGGATTTTCCCCCCAATGCAGCAGGTTAAAATGGGATCGAACCCGTTTGCCCGGCCTTACATGACCTTAGCTATTGATAGGCCGTTAAACACCAATAAACAAACAAACAAACACACCGTGGGTGACAAGTGGGAGCATGTGATGGGTAATTTAACGATTGGGATTCATCCTTACCGGAATCCCGACCGGAGACCTGGTTTGGCCCTCATGTTCGTCTTTGGCATTCTTGTATGTAACAGTTAAATCTGGTTATACCCCTTATGTGAGTATTAAGATTATTTGTAATCCTATTACTTTTAGTGGAAGAGGCCAACTGGCTTTGGTGTGGTTTGGACCTGGCACCAGGTCAGGTTATTCTTATTTCAGGGCTGAATATATATATGTATTTTTTATGTAAATATTCCGTTCTGATTTTGACATTTAACACCAACAAACAAACAAACACACAGTGAGATCAGGGCCATTGATGTCTGCTAATAATGTCCCCCTTTTAAGTATACAATACAGATTATTTTGTTTATTTCTCCATAAAAGTGTATTATATGTTGTTGCCACTCATTTGAACCAGTTCAACGAGGCGGTTCATACGAGTGGTAGCAATACATGTATATACTTTCAAACAGAAATAGAGAGAATATTGAAAACAATTCTCAAAATTTCCATACTACAATGGAATCTCTCTAAACCGGACACCCTGGAGACCTCCCTGGGTGTCCGGTTTAGAGAGGTTCCACTGTAAAACAGACAGATAACTGCTTCAAGACAAGCATGGCTGCTTCGAGGTCATGAACAGACATTATATTGGGGGACAATTGGCAATGTAACCGATCAATTAAGTACAACTACGGTAACCTATTTTTTTTCCGCTTTCTGACTTGGCGCTTCAAATGAGTGCAGCGATTTCGCTGGCGATCGCCACTTTCGCAATTGGCGATAAAAAATGACAATTTTTTTTTTCTTTTCGAAAATTGTATTTTTTTTTTCTTTTCGAAAATTGTAATTTTTTATCGCCAATTGTTTTTATTTTTTTTGAAGTGGCGATTTTTTTATTTTCCCCAGCGGAATCCCTAGAGTGTATGTATTTGGTGACTGATGATGTACAGTCTGATCACTGTGATGTGTTAATTTTCATACCAATCACAAAATAATTTTCAGAATAGTCCATTTATAAATCAACGGACTGAACGTCCTGAAATTCTTCGCAGTTTGTGGATGACAAATCAGGATCTGCACACACTGCATTAGATTGTGATAGTGTTGATATAGTGTTGAATGGATCCTTACACCGCCATCTTATTTTTTTTGTTGTCTGTTGTTTATTTTATATTTTCCATTTTTATCATCAAAAACATGCTTTGACAGCACTTTAGAATAATTTACAACATGCTTTGAAAATGATTCTGAAGTGCTGTCAAACCATGTTTTTATTGAGAAATAAGGCAAGGTATAAAAGCAACATCAGACGATAATTGTTGTGAGTAGCCGTCTAAGGGTTAAGTGGATAAAGCCTTAGGCATAAAACAATGTCTTACAGTAGCGCTTTTCTGCAGGTCAACTATACGTACTATACCAATACTATACGTATACTATACCAAATACGATATGTTTTCTATACGATATGCATATAATATAAACGTACGGTATGTTTGTACCGTACATACCAACCAATATCGTATAGATATACCATTCAAATCGTACGTTTATACATGTATTTTATACATGTGTATAATTCTGGTACGTTTGTATCATACAAACATACCAGATTATGGTATATATTCATACCATATCAGTACGGATATATCGTATATACGAACGGATATCGTATGTTTGTATAATATTTGTATAGCTAAGGTTTGTACTATACGATGATACGGTACAAACATACCAATATTATATGATCATACGATATGCTCATTAAATATACCAATACTATACGATTACGATATGTATACAATATTAGTATATACAAATAGGTAAGGAGCAGAAAAGCGCTACTGTAGCTGCTCGTTAGACGTTTTGGTCCAGCTGTCAGCCTCCTTTTCATTTCATCAAAGATGGAGTCAGCAGGTGCATCAGCACTCCAGAGAGTTCAGCTAATTGCTTCTGATGGAGAATCACATAAATGTCGATACAATCAATTTAATTAACGCGACACATGGAAAAATGTGTTCAATTTTCTTAATAACATTATAGTTGTGGATCAGACTACACATTCGATGTCATCAGGTTTATGCAGCTTTTAGCTATTTTTCTTGTAAATTGTTAATGGTATAGAAAATTGGGTCACCAGTTTTCATTGAACAGGTTTTCGAGACTGTTAACATATAGATGTTCAATGCAAGTTCTATATTTGCACATGCAACTGCAGTATGTGCTCTTTTTATCAAAGGCTCTTTGAAATAACAATTCCCAATACAAGCTGCTGTTTAATGGCCCAATCATGTGATAATATACACTGTGCCATTATATGAGCCCTTATTGTATGGTTGAAAGAACAAATTACTTTCTGAGTACACACACTATTCCTGCCAGTCTCCAGAAGGTACCATACGATGTTTGTGACCAGTGTAGCCCCAGGTCTACCTGGGCATCGGCCCAGGTAACTGGCACCAGATCAGTAGCCTATTTCATCAACATTGCAAAGTATACTTTAGTAGCAAAGTATACTTTGAGGGAGAAATTTTCAATTTTAGGATAAATTTATTAATTTTTATTATACTGAATTTATTACATTATCACAGCCAATTTGGCTGTGATAATGTAATAAATTCAGTATAATAATTCTGCATACTTTTAATCATGAAATATATGCATTTGTTAGTTCTATATGAAATAATGAATTTCAGGAAAAATAAATGATTACTCCCTCAAAGTATACTTTGCTAGTAAAGTATACTTTGCACTGTTGATAAAATCGGCTACTGGTCACTGGACCCCCCCCCCCCCTCCAATGCTACAGCTTAAATGCGGGATCAAACCCATTGGCCTGGCCTTAAAGGACCTTAACTGTTGATGGGCCATTACACACCAATAAATCAATCCTCACATTGATGGCTATCTATCTAGTGTCATTTGGGTGACATTAACCTTGGTGACCTTGAACTTCGTGAGTGAAGCACTTGATGGCGATCACGTTGTTGTAAATTCAGTGCTGATTATGTGTTGCTCCCCCGTTTAGGTCCATTACTATCTGGATATGACCTGTGTGATGAACTTAAAGTCCCAATCAATCAGTCAATCAATCTTAAACATACAAAGTCTGTTTGTCCATTAGAATTCAGGAAATGCAAATTGTCGTCTGCTGTCATGTTTTCTCAATAAACACATGGTTTGACAACACTTTAGAATCACTTCCATTGGAAATGATTCTTAAGTGTTGTTAAACCATGTTTTGATGATAAAAATGGAGAATAACAACATAACAGCAGACAAGAACATTTAATTCAGCAGTGTAAGGGTTAATGAAGTGGTCGCCTGTTTCAGGTTTGTCCTGCGGAACCGAAATTACCTGGAGTACGACCCGTTCCTCGACCCACTGGCGGCCCAGCCCAGTAACCCCTGGCTGTCCGAAGACGAACTCATGTGGGAAATTAACCGCAACATGTACGTACCGGGAACCCCATCACATGGAGCCCCGTTCCGTCTGCCTTAGAAAACTAAAATTGTCGTCTGCTGTTTTTGTAGGGTTTGTCTTCTTTCTCAAGAAAAACACGATTTGACAGCACTTTAGAATCATTTCCAATGGAAATGATTCTCAAGTGCTGTCAAACCATATTTTTGATGAGAAAAAATGAAAATATTTTTTTTTAACAGCAGACGACAACATTTAATTCAGCATCGTACAGATTATACATTTTTGTCGCGCCTGCTTCAGCAGAGGCGCGACTATAGTCGGCGCTTTTTCCGTCGTCCGCGTCGTCGTCGTCCGCGTCGTCCGCGTCGTCCGTGTCGTCAGCGTCGTTCGCTTTTTTTGTAAGGCAAATACGTTAAAGTTATTGTTTTTTCACAATATCTCTTTAACGCCTTGCCAGACTTTGATAATATTTCATATCAATTTTGTCATGGGATGATGCTTCATTACGCACACACCCACATCCAAATTCTGAAGGTCAAGGTCATATATTTACTTTTTATGTTCACCGGTTTTGTAACAGAAATGCGTTAAAGTTATTGTTTTTTTCACAATATCTCTTTAACCCCTTGCCAGACTTTGATAATATTTCATATCAATGTTTGTCTATGGATGATGCTTCATTACGCACACCCCCACATCCAAATTCTGAAGGTCAATGTCATATATTTACTTGTAATGTTCACCGGTTTTGTAACAGAAATGCGCTAAAGTTATTGTTTTTTCACAATATCTCTTTAACCCCTTGCCAGACTTTGATAATATTTCACATCAATGTTTGTCTAGGGATGATGCTTCATTACGCACACCCCCACATCCAAATTCTCAAGGTCAAGGTCATTTATTTACTTGTAATGTTCACCGGTTTTGTAACAGAAATGCGTTAAAGTTATTGTTTTTTCACAATATCTCTTTAACCCCTTGCCAGACTTCATTACGCACACCCCCACATCCAAATTCTGAAGGTCAAGGTCATTTATTTACTTGTAATGTTCACGGTCAAATGCCTCGGCAGGCGCGACACCGCTTCCGTGGCGGAATTCTTGTCTCAACTGCTAATAACCTTTAACCCTTAAACCGCTATCTTAATTTTTTGTTGTCTGCTGTTTATTTTCTATTTTCCATTTTTATCATCAAAAACATGCTTTGACAGCACTTTAGAATAATTTACAACATGCTTTCACAGCACTTTTATTGAGAAATAAGGCAAGATATAAAAGCAACAGCAGACAACAATTGTTGTGTGTAGCGTTCTAAGGGTTAAAAATACCAAATATTGACATCTGTTGCGGTGGTCCATTTGTGGTGCCCCTTCCAAAGGAGGGAGTTATTATGTCATACCCTCGGTGTCGTAGTCAGCACCTGTACGTCCATCTGTCTGTCTGTCTGTCTGTCTTTAAAAATCTAAAAACTTATCTATGGACGACAACAGCAGACGATAATTTTCGTTTCTCGCATTCTATTGGTTAAACTGTTTCTCAATTGCTGACAACACTTATAAATGTGGGAACCAGATATTGTCATCTGTTGTCCATTTGTTTTAGCAGCACATGCATGCATGAGCATATGAGATTCAGAATCGTTTTGATTATTACCTTTCAGCCATTCTTAGACCTATAATTACCGACCTTACACACAATACACAGCTAGTTGTCTACATCATCAACCCACAGTTGACCTTTATATGGCCGTAACCTACTTTTCTCCTTCACTGACCTTGCCTTGTCACTTCTGGAACTCTTGTTTTTGTATTAACCCTTACACTGCTAATTTTTTGTCGTCTGCTGTTTGTTTTCTATTTTCCATTTTTATCATCAAAACCATGCTTTGACAGCACTTTAGAATAATTTACAACATGCTTTGACAGCACTTCAGAATCATTTCCATTGGAAATGATTCTGAAGTGCTGTCAAATCATGTTTTTTATTGAGAAATAAGGCAAGATGTAACAGTAACAGCAACAGCAGACAACAATTGTTGTGTGTAGCGGTCTAAGGGTTAAAAGATTTCTCCTTGCTTTTAAACAAACGGTACGTATTATGTTTTACTGTGGGGCGGGCGGGCGGTGGACAGAAAAACTGCATAGTTTGTGTACACAACTCTTCTGAAACCGTTCAGTCGATCGATCTGAAACTATACACACGTCTTCTACCCATATTGAAGATGTGCACCTTGGTGTTTTTATGTCGAAAAAAATATTTTTTAACAAAAATATCACCTTTTAACTTAGCCATTCTTTTACATTTTTGTATTCTATTCTATATAGGGTACAGAGATTGTGTACACAACGCCTCTGAAACCGTTCAGTCAATCAATCTGAAACTATACACACGTCTTCTAGACATATTGAAGATGTGCACCTTTTAACAAAAATATCACCTATTTAACTTTTAACCATTTTTGTCTCGCCCGCGAAGCGGAAAGCGAGACATAGGTTTTGCTTTTCCGGAGTCGTCGTCGTCTTCGTCGGCGGCGTCGTCGTCGTCGTCGCGTCGTCATCATTCAATGTTAAGTTTTCGTGTTACGGTCATTACTTCAACACCTCATCAGCTACAGTCATCAAACTTTATACATACCTTTACTATGATATGTAGATGAATATAGGACTATTCTCGGGGTCAAGGTCAAGGCCCCAGGGTCAAGGTCAAGGCGGAACAAGGCGAGACATTTGATTCCGCGGAATTCTTGTTCTACATTTTTGTATCAAGTTCTATATAATTTCTACTTTACACATCTCTACCCAAATTATTGTACCTGTTTATTACAACAAGAGGAAGAAATAATGCTATAGATTTTAAAATTCTCATTAATGTTTCTTGCCTAAGTGACAGCTTCACATTTCTGCATCTTCGCTGTCTGGCCCATCTTCGAAAGGGTGTATTTTGTGACTTACGGCGCTCTTGTTACCAAAATTTATGGTAATGGTAACAAGAATAGCTGCATCAGTGTGTTCTATTTTAATACCGTGATTGTCCCACAAACAAAACAAATGCATAAATCTTACCTACTCATGAATCTTCTATTGCCATTATAATAACTAAGCCCACATAGAAATTGCTCAGTTCTTGTGATTTATTTTTCAAATGAAAGTGTGTTCGTGCATTGCAGGCGCGTATACAGGGGGGGGGGGGAGAATCTACAATACTCAAATAGTTGGATGACTTTTTTCATGGCCTAGGTGTCAGGAAATCGCATCTGCGACGATCTGGCATTTAAAAATTTCATGGGGGAGAACCCCCAGACCCCCCGACTTTATGATGCGCATCGGGCTTCGCAATTTGCGGAGGTCTGGACCCCCCTCCTGCAATTATTTCTGTATCCGCGCCTGCATTGTCCTCATCAGGGGGCCGTTTCACTAAACTTTGTACGACTACAATGTTTGTAAGTTCAAAATCATGATAGTCTGTAAATTTCACATTAGCAATGTTTTCTAAAAAACAATTGTTGGATTTACATTTAATAAATGTAGATACATCAATTGAAATTTACAGACTATTCTATATCTGTACCTACGAAGATTTTAGTGGTACAAAGTTTCGTGAAACGGTCCCCAGCTGTGTGGTTCCCTGGGATTCCACTTGTGCTTCGGAGATGTGGATACACATATGAAGTATATACACCTGAGAAGATGCGAGATACCTCTTGAAAGATATCTACAAAGTATATGATATTTTCCGTAAATGATGTCAAATTGTGACGAAATGTTTATTAGTTTAATAATATTTTATTGTAAATGGCATGGATAACATTACAAGCAAATGTAATGTTTAAATAGCAAATGTATTTGGCTACAAGTTATATCAACATTAGTTACAATCCTCTACAATGATGTTTACGAAATGTTCAGAGCAAATGCGGAATAGAATTCCACAATTGGAATGAAAATTTTGTCAACTTTCGACGTCATTTACGGAAAATATCACATTTCTGTAAAAAATAATTTATGAAAAAATCCCACATTTTCTTAGGTACAAAATCACATGGCTTGCCTCATATTTCATTATGAAGGGGTCGTGCAGTCTCGCCAAGATCTACATCGTTTCTAGATGGTTTCTGAGTTTTTACAAAATTACGCCATTTGCAATTAATGGAATAAGTACAAATTCAACATGGAATAGATTATTCAGGTTACAAGGGGTGAAAGGGTTATCCATTATGTCATTTTCTCAACCAATCTTTCTATGGTAATGAAATGTGTATTGCCATTTCAGCACAACTCTTTTTTCCTGACTGAACCCTTACAATGCTGAATTTATTTTTGTTGTCTGCTGTTTATTGTTTAGTTTCCATATTTTATCATCCAGAACATATTTTGACAACACTTTAGAATCATTTCCAATGGAAATGATTCTAAAGTGCTGTCAAAGCATGTTTTTATTGAGAAAGAACAGAAAATATAAAACAACAGCAGACGACAATTTCCATTACCAGCATTCTAAAAATTAATGAAACCTGGTCACCATTTACACTTTGCATCTTGCATCTCATTTTACTTCTTGGATGGCTGAGTAATATAAGATCAAGTAATACACAAGCATTTGTTTGTGCTCTTGTATATCTTGTGATTTATATTATGTAAATTAGCTTTATTATCATGAACTTGTGATAAAATTCATGAATACTTGAAGAAGTCGATGGTGTGCCATCACAACATACCCATTTTTCCAAATGTTTTAAGTCTGAAAGGGGGGGAGATAATTTATTATGGAAGCCCATTAGGGTCACTTCACTTTTTAGCTCACCTGAGCGAAGCTCATGTGAGCTATTGTTACCGCAATGTGTCCGTCGTCCGTCGTCCGGTGTCCGTCATCCGTCGTCGTCGTCCGTCGTCCGTGAACATTTTCAAACGTCTTCTCCTCGGTAACCATTGGGCCTATAGTCACCAAACTTCATGGTCATGGTCCTTAGGTAGGGGGATTACAAAATTGTTAAAATGACGTCATTACGTAATCCAAGATGGCCGCCGTCTAAAAATAGCACAAATTCTTCAAAAATCTTCTTCTCAAGAACCGCCAACCGGATTTCGACAAAACTTGGTAGGAATGATCGATGTACAATGCTCTTTCAAAGTTGTTAAAATGGTGACCCCGGGGTCAAAAATGGGTGTGGCCCGTGGTGTCAAATTGGGGTCAAATCTTATTTTTGACCGAATATGGTCATGTCTATATCAAATCGAAGGTATCAAAGAGGCGATCGCTCTGTTGTTTTTTTTTGTAGAAATCGGATGTTCATGTCATCCAAGATGGCCGCCGAAAGGTCAAAAGGTTGTTCTTTTATTAGAGATTTCAAAATTCTTCTTCACACGAACCGCTTGGCCCATGGTGGCCAAACTTCACAGTTATGGTCCATGGGTGAAGCCTTTTCAGATTTGTTAAAACGGAGGTCATCGCTAATCAAAGATGGCCGCCATCTAAAAATAGCACAAATTCTTAAAAAATCTTCTCATGAACCGCCAGCCGGATTTCGACGAAACTAGGTAGGAATGATCGACGTAGAATGCTCTTTCAAAGATATTAAAATGGTGACCCCGGGGTCAAAAATGGGCGTGGCCCGTGGGGTCAAATTTTATTTTTTACCAAATATGCTCATGTCATATATCAAATTGAAGGTATCAATGAGGCGATTGCTCTGGTGCAATATTTGTCGGAATCGGATGATTATGTCATTCATGATCGCCTCCAAAAGGTCCATTTATTCGAGATTTTGAACGTCTTTTTCTCAGGAACCACATGACCGATGCTGGCCAAACTTTATAGTAAGTTAAGATCCTTGGGTGAAGCATTTTCAGATTTGGTAAAATGAGAGTCATCGCTTAATCCAAGATTACTGCCATCCAAAAATAGCCAAATTTTTTAAAAATACATGAACTCACAATGTCACATTCTCCTCTGGTGTTCATGGAGTCAGGTGAGCGAATTAGGGCCATCATGGCCCTCTTGTTTTTGATTTCCATTTATTCAAGATCTTTTCTTGAATTTTCAAGATCTTTTCTGGAATTTTCAAGTTCTTTTCTTGAATTTTCGAGATCTTTTCTGGAATTTTTAAGTTCTTTTCTCGAATTTTCAAGATCTTTTCTCGAATTTTCTTGAATTTTCAAGATACTTTCTCTCATACAGAGTACATGGAGAATTCTTGAAAATTCAAGAAAAGAACTCGAAAATTCAAGAAAAGAACTCGAAAATTCAAGAAACATCTTGAAAATTCAAAAAAAGATCTTGAAAATGAAAATTCAAGAAAAATCTTGAATAAATGAAAATTAATTAAAAAGTGAAGTGGCCCTAATGGGCTTCTGTAATTTATGACGCAGGGGTTGAATTTGAAATCAAAACTTAATTTACACATCTGGGGGCCGTTTCACTAAACTTTGTACGACTAAAATGTTTTTTAAGTGCAAATTTAGGATCATCTGGAAATGTGAATTGTTGGGTTTGCATTTATTGAACATAGGCTGCATATGCAGCTGCATATGCAGCCAATGCTCAATAAATATAAATCCAATAATTGTTTACAAGAAAACATTGTTAATGTGAACATTACAGACTATCATAATTTTGCACTTACTGTACCAACATTTTAGTCATACGAAGGTTAGTGAAACGGCCCCCAGCACACTGTAAGGAAACCACACACCAAACATCAAGTCTTCTGCTAGTATGGTTTAAAAGTTCTACTTCTTATAAGAAACGTGAGAGACAGACAGATGGACCCATTTAGAAAACAACATTTTTAGCTCGACTATTCGAAGAATAAGTAGAGCTTATGTTGTCACCCCGGCCTCGGCGTCGGCGTCGGCGTCGGCGTCACCGTCACCGTCACGCCTTGGTTAAGGTTTTTAGTCAAGCTTGTATATGGAATACTACTGGCCCTACACCCACCATACTTGGACAACTTCATCTCCTAGTGATGTACATCAATAACCCCTGATCTATATTTGACCTTCACCTACATTTCCTCTTGAATTACTTGGTTAATTCCCCTTGGTTAAGGTTTTTACTCAACCTTGGTTAAGGTTTTTGTAGTCAAGCTTGGTATATGCAAATTACTACTGGCCCTACTTCACCACCACCATACTTAGGGACAACTTCATCTCCTAGTGATGCACATCAATAACCCCTCATCTATATTTTACCTTGACCTACATTTCCTCTTGAATTACTTACTTAATTCCCCTTGGTTAAGGTTTTTAGTCAACCTTGGTTAAGGTTTTTTTTCAAGCTTCTACATTGAATACTATTGTGCATCCAGACACCATACTTCGACAACCTTTTCTCATAGGTATGTACATCAATAACCCCTGATCTATATTTGACCTTGACCTACATTTCCTCTTCAATTACTTACTTAATTCATTTTAGTTAAGGTTTTTAGTCAACCTTCTATATGGAATACTACTGGCCCTACACCCACCATACTTGGACAACTTCATCTCCTAGTGATGTACATCAACAACCCCTGACCTATATTTGACCTTGACCTACTTTTAACCTTGAATTACTTACTTATTTCCCCTTGGGTAAGGTTTTTAGTCAATCTTGTATATGGAATACTCCTGGCCCTACACCAACCATACTTGGACAACTTCATCTCCTAGTGATGTACATCAACAACCCCTGACCTATATTTGACCTTGACCTACATTTAACCTTGAATTACTTAGTTAATTCCCCTTGGTTAAGGTTTTTACACGACCTTGGTTAAGCTTTTTACTCAAGCTTGTACATGGAATACTATTGTGCATACAGACACCATACTTGGACAACCTTTTGTCATAGTGATGTACATCAATAACCCCTGATCTATATTTGACTTTGACCTACATTTCCTCTTGAATTACTTACTTAATTCTCTTTGGTTAAGGTTTTTAGTCAAGTTTGTAGATGGAATACTCATGGCCCTACACCAACCATACTTGGACAACTTCATCTCCTAGTGATGTACATCAATAATCCCTGACCTATATTTGACCTTGACCTACTTTAAACATTGAATTACTTAGTTATTTCCCCTTGGGTAAGGTTTTTAGTCAATCTTGTATATGGAATACTCCTGGCCCTACACCAACCATACTTGGACAACTTCATCTCCTAGTGATGTACATCAACAACCCCTGACCTATATTTGACCTTGACCTACCTACATTTAACCTTGAATTACTTAGTTAATTCCCCTTGGTTAAGGTTTTTACCCGACCTTGGTTAAGCTTTTTACTCAAGCTTGTACATGGAATACTATTGTGCATACAGACACCATACTTGGACAACCTTTTGTCATAGTGATGTACATCAATAACCCCTGACCTATATTTGACCTTGACCTACATTTAACCTTAAATTACTTACTTAATTCCCCTTGGTTAAGGTTTTTGTCGCGCCCGCTTGCTGAAAGCGGGATATAGTCGCACTTTGGCGGTTAAAGTTTTTGGTTAAGTTGTTTGGTTAAGTTTTTTGGTTAAAGTTTTTGGTTAAGTTCTTTGGTTAAAGTTTTTGGTTAAGTTTTTTGGTTAAAGTTTTTGGTTAAAGTTTTTCGTTATACTATATCTCTGCAACTGCTTTGCCCATTACCTTGTAACTTCACATGGGTGTTTATCATCGTCTATATTTTCATTCTACCCCCCCTCCCGTGCGGCCCCCACCCCTGTGCCCAATGTCAAGGTCAAATTACTTTGAAGTTTTTGGTTAAGTTTTTTTGGTTAAAGTTTTTGGTTAAATTTTTTGGTTAAGTTTTTTGGTTAAGTTTTTTGGTTAAAGTTTTTCGTTATACTATATCTCTGCAACTGCTTTGCCCATTACCTTGAAACTTCATATGGGTGTTTATCATCATCTATATTATCATTCTACCCCCCTCCCGTGCGGCCCCTGTGCCCAATGTCAAGGTCAAATTACTTTGAAGTTTTTGGTTAAAGTTTTTTTCGCACCCGCTTGCGGAAAGCGCGATATAGTCGGCACTTTGTCGTACGTACGTACGTACATACGTGTGTCCGGTTAAAGTTTTTGCTTAAGTTTTTTGGTTAAAGTTTTTCGTTATACTATATCTTTTTTTTTAGTGTCCATACCTCGCCACAAGGCGCGACATGCAGGCCGCCGCCATCTAGTTACTCAACCTTGGTTAAGGTTTTTAGTCAAGCTTGTAGATGGAATACTATTGTGCATGCAGACACCATACTTGCATAACTTTTTCTCACAGGGATGTACATCAATAACCCCTGACCTTTATTTTACCTTCACCTACATTTAACCTTCAATTATTTGGTTAATGTTTATAGTCAAGCTTGTATATGGAATACTTCTGGGCCTACATCAACCATACTTGGACAACTTCATCTCCTAATGATGTACATCAATAATCCCTGATCTATATTTGACCTTGACCTACTTTTATCCTTGGATTACTTAGTTATCTCCCCTTGGTTACGGTTTTTAGTCAAGCTTGTATATGGAATACTCCTGGGCCTACAGCAACCATACATGGAAAACTTTATCTCCTAGTGAGTACATCAATAATCCCTTGGTTAATGTTTTTAGTCAACCTTGGTTAAGGTTTTTATGCAGGCCGCAGCCACTTTCTTTGTCAAGCTATGTGTACATCGACAACCCTCGTAGTCGAGCTATGCTGTTCTCCTACAGCTCTTGTTTTCTCAAAAAGTGGGTTAGTAAAAACATATTTTTTGGATGGGAATCTAACAATTGTTACAAATTATACTAACATTGCAATTGCTGTGTAAAAAATCAAATGCAACCTGCCATGATTTAATCCTTACAGCCCTGAATTAAAATTTGTCGTCTGCTGTTCATGTTTTATTTTCCATTTTCTCGTCAAAAACATGTTTTGACAACACTTTAGAATCCCGGCCTTCACGCGCGTTTACAATTACTGAAATAGTGAGCCGGGCCAAAGGTACACTAGTACCACTTCCATTGGTTGAAAAGATGGCGAGTGTCCTTGTAGATATTTAAACCTTACCCTGCTACATTAATTTTGTTTATTTTCTATTTTTCTCATAAAAAAAACATCAGGGATGGGCATATGCTCTATAAATGTAAATCCAATAATTGAAATTTCCAGACGATCCTAAATTTGCGCTTACGAACATTTTAGTCGCACGAAGTTTAGTGAAACGGACCCCTGGATGCCTGTTTCCATTTCCAGGGTGGACATCCCAACGGTGATGAGAATCAAGAAATGGGGCCTTTGTTTCGCGGACCTACTGAAGGATGAAACAGGGAGGAATGAGTTTGAGAAGTTCCTCAAGAAGGAATATAGCCAGGAGAACATCCGCTTCTACCTGACCTGTAAGCACCTGATAGTGGCGCCACTCTCCAAGGTCAACACGTTGAAATCCAGCATAGAGAGGTATGGTCGTAGTCTCGCCAATATCCAAATATAGCTGTATGTATTCTCTTTCCTTTTATCCCCACGCCGATAGGCAAGACGGGATATAGCGTTATGTACGTCTATGTACGTGCGTGAGTGCAATCGTCCATGCGTGCATGTGTGCGTCGTCAGTAACACCTTTCATTTTTCAATAACTTATGAACCGCTTCACAGATTTTTAGCTCGACTATTCGAAGAATAAGTAGAGCTTATGTTGTCACCCCGGCGTCGGCGTCGGCGTCGGCGTCGGCGTCACCGTCACGCCTTGGTTAAGGTTTTTAGTCAAGCTTGTATATGGAATACTACTGGCCCTACACCCACCATACTTGGACAACTTCATCTCCTAGTGATGTACATCAATAACCCCTGATCTATATTTCACCTTGACCTACATTTCCTCTTGAATTACTTGGTTAATTCCCCTTGGTTAAGGTTTTTAGTCAACCTTGGTTAAGGTTTTTTTTCAAGCTTGTACATTGAATACTATTGTGCATCCAGACACCATACTTCGACAACCTTTTCTCATAGGTATGTACATCAATAACCCCTGATCTATATTTGACCTTCACCTACATTTCCTCTTCAATTACTTACTTAATTCCTTTTGGTTAAGATTTTTTTTTTTTTTTTTTTTTTAATTAATATTTTTTATTATTTTTAAATACAAACATGTACATACAATACAACACATGTATTATTAACTAACACACTGTGACTAAAGTCGCTATGAAATGATTGCACATGCACTCATTGTACTTGAAAATAAGTTTTTAGAGAAAGAGAAGACAAAAAGAATATAGAAAAGCATAGATGGTAAAGTACAATCAGGAAGAAGGAAGAGTATCGAAAAGTATAAAATATGTCCCCTTTTGTTCACATCCGCTTGAATTGATTTTTTTTTTTTATATATATATATTCGTTTACTTTTGTGTGGTTAGTGTGATTGAACCTTCCCTACTATGCCCAAAAAAACATACCTATGTTTGAAAAACATCCCATTTAATGTTGTGTTGCTCAAGTTTGTCTTTTTTAAGTAGCTATTAACTCTTCTAAATTTATCCTATATTTTAAGTAGTTTATAAACGGTTCGAAAGCAATTTCCCGGTTTTCATATTTACATTTAACAATAAAGTATTTGGCTAATATGAGTATAAAATTAAATTGTTGTGCCTTGTGTGTACTTTCATCTATTCCTAAAGAAATACTTTGGAAATTTACAGCGTAAGTAAAACCTTTTTCATTCAAATAGGTAGTAAACTGTGACCACATTGTTGTACATGAGTACATTCCCAAAACAAATTATTTATAGTTTCTACATACATAGAGCAAAAATCGCATAAACTACTATTAATTAGGTTGCATCGAAAGAGTAATTTATTTGTTCCATTCATTCGCATAAGGTATTTATATTGAAAATTCCGCAATGTGGAATCTATAGTACAATTAAAGGTTGACATGTAAATATGTTTCCAGTTTAAGTTGGCTTCCGGAAATTCAGCTATCCATTTTTTTTCAGACTTTTTTTCTTCAGTGATTTTTTTTTCTGTTTGTATTGTATAAAGTAATTTATTAACGTATTTGCTTTTTTGTACCCTTGATTTCAGTGTTTCAGACAGTTGTATTATGTTTATTTGTTCTGTTTTTATTGTTTCTTTCCATATTGGATTTTATACTATTTAATATACATTGATATTTCATAAAATCATCATTTCTTATGCTGAATAACTCTACAATATCACCGAATGTCAGAAAAGTTTTTGTTCTATAATCGTATAATTGTTCGATGTACTTGATACCCTTATCAAACCAGTGTCTATGAAACAAAGTTTTATTTTGATGTTTTATATTAGAGTTGTTCCAAATTATTTCTTTTGATACTGTATCTGTTTGAGAAGAATAGTTTATACTTGCCCAAGATTTCAAACATTGTTCAGGAATTTATTTTTCACTATGTTTTGTATGTCTTCCGGTTTCAAGTTACATTCGAAAATAAAAGTCCCGCCATATTTTTCAAGTATTTTTTCGTAAATTGCTTTCCATTTCCCTATGTTAGTAGTATCGCATATTCTTTTTACCCATGAAGCTCTTATTGAAGTAATAAAACTATCGATGTCTAACATTTTTAGTCCCCCTTTTTCGTAAGCTTGAATAATTGTATTTCTTTTTACTTTATCAGGCTTGTTATCCCATAAAAATTGAAATAACTTGGGTTCTTACACGTTTTATCATATGTTCTGGTTTTGGATCATGTAAAACTGTCAATGGGTATATTAATTTTGGGGCAGCAAATGTTTTTATTACCGTGATTTTTCCGAGTAAGCTGAGCTTTCTGTGTTTCCATTTGTCTAGGCACTGTTCAAAT
The DNA here is from genome assembly GCA_029237695.1 of Conchocele bisecta. Taxonomy (NCBI): domain Eukaryota; kingdom Metazoa; phylum Mollusca; class Bivalvia; order Lucinida; family Thyasiridae; genus Conchocele; species Conchocele bisecta. Next base: position 54,312,142 of record CM055267.1, read on the forward strand.
TCTAAGATTTTTGTAAAAAAATTATGGTCATGGGTATTAATATTATCATTTAGGAAGTGTGATGCCTAATGTTTTCGCGCTGTGTGAGGTCCAAGTAAATTGTTTGTTGGGGCAAAATGTGGTTTCTGTATGTTTAAGAGCACCTATTCTCATTACTGTTGATTTTTTAATGTTAAGTTTTAGGCCAGAAATCATACTGAATTCGTCTATTATGTATATTAACTTTTCGAAGGATTTTTGAGAGCCGTCTGTCATAAAGGTTGCATCGTCAGCAAACATTGTGTTCTTTAGTTCTACATCATACATTTTGACTCCGGTTATATCTGCTTCATTTATGATAGATTGTGATAATATTTCAATGGCCATAATAAAAAGATACGGTGATAACGGACAGCCCTGACGCACACCTCTTTGTATTGAAAATAATTCTGATAAGTATCCGTTATTTGTTACACAACTTTTTGCATCAGAGTAAAATAGTTTGATCCAATTAAGTATATCATTACCAAAATTAAAATAGTCCAATGTTTTCAAAAGGTATGTATGTTCAACAGTATCAAATGCTTTTCGAAGTCTGCGAAAAAAAAGAGACCTGGGGCATCATTTTCGTTAAGATGATCAATTGCTTCGTAAAGAGTTCTAATGTTTTCGCCAATATATCTCCCCTTAAGAAATCCAGTTTGTGAATAATCTATTATTGATGGTAGAACTTTTTTAATTCTATTTGCAATCGTCTTAGATGCTATTTTATAATCTACATTAAGCAATGATATGGGTCTCCAATTTGTTAATTTTGATAAGTCGCCCTTTTTCGGTAGTAATGTTAATTAATTATTCCTTGTTTTTGCATTTCGCTTAGCGACCCGTTTGTTAATGAATAGTTGAAAGATTCTATATAATACTTTTTTATATCATTCCAGAATATTTTAAAAAATTCTACTGTTAGTCCATCGGAGCCTGGGCTTTTATTATTATTCATTTCTTTTAGAGCAGTGCTACATTCATATTCGGAAAGATTACCTTCGCATAGCTGTTTGTTTTCTTCAGATAATTTATTCTGATCGTTGTTTGTAAAAAAATTGTGATTACTATTCTGAACATCTTTTTTGCTATATAGCTTTTTATAGTATTCGTTTTGCTCGTGTAATATATCTTCATTTTTCGTGACATTTTTTCCATTTACATTTAATCGGACTATAGTTTTGTTCTCTGCTCGTTTCCTTTCTAAATTTGCAAAATATTTTGTATTTTTTTCATTACCCTCTATATATTCTGCTTTTGATCGTATGATACTTCCTCTTACTTTCTTTTCATGGATGTCCTCTAGACTTTGTTTTTTAGATTGTAATTCTAATAAAGTGGTGTCCGATATATTGTTTGCGTATTCTGTTTTCAGTTGATCTATTTCTTCTATGAGTTTTCTTTCTAACTTTAAATTTATTTTATTTTCTTTCGATGCAAATTTTATTGTTTCATTTCTTATCGTTCCTTTTATAATTTCCCACAATGTGTTAGGATTTGCGTCATTGTTAATATCGGCAATAGCTGTTATATTATCTCTAATTAGTTGTTGGTAATCCGGTTTTAATAGCAGACTATTATTTATTTTAAAGTAGCCAGGTCCCCGTTCATTACAATGCGTTAGTAATTTTATATATATAATCGAATGGTCTGATTTAATTCCTGTAGTGATTTTGCTTTTTGTTATTCTATTTATTATATTCTCCGATATTAGAATAAAGTCCAATCGACAGAATATTGGTGGTTTAGTATTAGAGTGCCATGTGAATTTTTTAGTATTAGGGTTAAGGATTCTCCAGATATCATGTAGATTAAATTTGTTCATAATCGACACTATTTTTTCTCTTGTTTTTTTGTTAGCATCATGTCTACCATTTTTCTTATCAAGGTCGGGATCTAAAATAATATTGAAGTCCCCTCCTATTATTAGCGTATCCTGTTCTACAGATTCTAATATGTCTCGAAATTTGATAAAATTGAAAACTATTTTCATTTGGCCCATATATGTTAATTAATGTGTATTCTTTGTCGGATATGCTGATTTTAAGAGTTTGAATTCTACCAGTTACAATGTTTTCATAATATACAGTTTCATGGTCCAAACCTGGTTTTATTAGAATACATATACCTTCCTTATTACTGAATTCCCCACTAAAAAAAGCGTCTCCACCCCATTCACTTTCCCACTGTGTTTGTGGTTAAGATTTTTAGTCAACCTTCTATATGGAATACTACTGGCCCTACACCCACCATACTTGGACAACTTCATCTCCTAGTGATGTACATCAACAACCCCTGATCTGTATTTGACCTTGACCTACATTTCCTCTTGAATTACTTAATTCCCCTTGGTTAACGTTTTTAGTCAAGCTTGTAGATGGAATACTCCTGGCCCTACACCAACCATACTTGGACAACTTCATCTCCTAGTGATGTACATCAACAACCCCTGACCTATATTTGACCTTGACCTACATTTAACCTTGAATTACTTGCTTAATTCCCCTTGGTTAAGGTTTTTACACGACCTTGGTTAAGCTTTTTACTCAAGCTTGTACATGGAATACTATTGTGCATACAGACACCATAATTGGACAACCTTTTCTCATAGTGATGTACATCAATAACCCCTGATCTATATTTGACCTTGACCTACATTTCCTCTTGAATTACTTACTTAATTCTCTTTGGTTAAGGTTTATAGTCAAGCTTGTAGATGGAATACTCATGGCCCTACACCAACCATACTTGGACAACTTCATCTCCTAGTGATGTACATCAACAACCCCTGACCTATATTTGACCTTCACCTACATTTAACCTTAAATTACTTACTTAATTCCCCTTGGTTAAGGTTTTTACTCAACCTTGGTTAAGGTTTTTAGTCAAGCTTGTAGATGGAATACTATTGTGCATACAGACACCATACTTGGATAACTTTTTATCAATAACCCCTGACCTTTATTTTACCTTCACCTACATTTAACCTTGAATTACTTGGTTAATGTTTATTGTTTAAAGTCAAGCTTGTATATGGAATACTTCTGGGCCTACATCAACCATACTTGGACAACTTCATCTCCTAGTGATGTACATCAATAATCCCTGACCTATATTTGACCTTGACCTACTTTTATCCTTGGATTACTTAGTTATCTCCCCTTGGTTACGGTTTTTACTCAAGCTTGTATATGGAATACTCCTGGGCCAACAGCAACCATACTTGGAAAACCACGCACCTACGTCCAAGGTCAAGGTCACTGTTGAAGGTCAAAGGTCAAACCTATTGAAATTCCCTTCCGCTCTATATCTTCTACACTGATGCATGGATTATCAAATGGCTTGGCACAAATGTTTCTCATGATGAGAAGGTGTGTCGCGATCAATAACCACGCACCTACGTCCAAGATCAAGGTCACAGTTGAAGGTCAAAGGTCAAACCTATTGAAATTCCCTTCCGCTCTATATCTTCTACACTGATGCATGGATTATCAAATTGCTAACCACGCACCTACGTCCAAGGTCACAGTTGAAGGTCTTCTACACCGATGCATGGATTATCAAATGGCTTGGGCTTAGGCACAAATGTTTCTCATGATGAGAAGGTGTGTCGCGATCAATAACCACGCACCTATGTCCAAGGTCAAGGTCACAGTTGAAGGTCAAAGGTCAAACCTATTGAAATTCCCTTCCGCTCTATATCTTCTACACCAATGCATGGATTATCAAATGGCTTGGCACAAATGTTTCTCATGATGAGAAGGTGTGTCGCAATCAATAACCACGCACCTACGTCCAAGGCCAAGGTCATAGTTGAAGGTCAAAGGTCAAACCTATTGAAATTCCCTTCCGCTCTATATCTTCTACACCGATGCATGGATTATCACCTTGGCACAAATGTTTCTCAGGATGAGAAGGTGTGTCTCGATCAATAACCACGCACCTACGTCCAAGGTCATAGTTGAAGGTCAAAGGTCAAACCTATTGAAATTCCCTTCCACTCTATATCTTCTACACCGATTCATGGATTATCACACTATGCCCAGGGTCAAGGTCACAGACTTGATACGTTTGAAACCTTAACGCTCGGCTAAATGGCTTATAATCAAAAATGCCTCATTTTCTTTGGCTGCCAGTGGGGGTATTTGTGTGCCGACAGGCCACATTTCTAGTTTTTCTAGTTTCCCTTGGTTAATGTTTTTAGTCAACCTTGGTTAAGGTTTTTATGCAGGCCGCAGCCACCTTCTTTGTCAAGCTATGTGTACATCGACAACCCTCGTAGTCGAGCTATGCTGTTCTCCTACAGCTCTTGTTATAATATTTGGCCACAATGTGTGACTAGGGATGCTGCTTTGTTTTGCATACGACCCACATCTGGCTTTTTAGCTCACCTGAGCAAAGCTCATGTGAGCTATTGTTATGGCAAAGTGTCCGTCGTCCGTTGTCCGTCGTCCGTCGTCCGTCCGTGAACATTTTCAATCATCTTCTTCTCCCGAACTGCTGAGCCGATATTGGTTAAACTTCACAGGGATGATATATGGGTGATGCCATTTCAGATTTGTTAAAATGGAGGTCATCGACAATCCAAGATGGCCGCCATGGAAAAGTAGGTCAAATTCTTAAAAAATCTTCTTCTCACGAACCGCCAGGCCGATTTCGACGATACTTGGTATGAATGATCGATAGTTAGCGCTGTTTCAGATTTGTTCATATGGTGGCCCGTGGGTCAAAAATGGGCGTCGCCCGAGGGGTCAAATAGGGGTCAAATTTTATTTTTAACCGAATATAGTCATGTAATATATCAAATCGAAGGTATTGACGAGACAATCACTCTGGAACATTTTTTGTCTAAATCATATGATTACGTCATTCAAGATGGCCACCGATAGTTCAAATGGTCATTCTTTTACTAAAGATTTCAAACGTCTTTTTCTTGTAAACTGTTTGGCCGATATTGGCTAAACTTAACTGTAATGGTCTGTGGTTGAAGTCTGTTCATTTTTGTGAAAATGGAGGTCATCACCAAATCCAAGATGGCCGCCGTTGAGAAGTAGGTCAAATTCTTAAAAAAATCTTCTTCTCACGAACCGCCAGGCCGATTTCGACGATACTGGGTATGAATGATCGATAGTTAGCGCTGTTTCAGATTTGTTCATATGGTGGCCCCTGTGTCAAAAATGGGCGTCGCCCGAGGGGTCAAATAGGGGTAAATTTTATTTTTAACCGAATATAGTCATATAATATACCAAATCGAAGGTATTGACGAGACGATCACTCTGGAGAATTTTTTGTTTAAATCAGATGATTACGTCATCCAAGATGGCCGCTGTTTCAGATTTGTTCATATGGTGGCCCCTGGGTCAAAAATGGGCGTGGCCCGAGGGGTCAACTAGGGGTCAAATTATATTTTTGCCCGAATATGGTCATATAATATATCAAATCGAAGATATCGACTAGTCGATCACTCTGGAGCATTTTTTGTCTAAATCAGATGATTTTGTCATCCAAGATGGCCACCGAAGGTAAAAAAGTTGTTCTTTTACTAAAGATTTCAAACGTATTCTTCTTGTGAACTGCTTGGCCGATATTGGCCAAACTTAACTGTAATGGTCTGGGTGAAGCCTGTCCATTTTTGTTAAAATGGAGGTCATCACCAAATCGAAGATGTCCGCCGTTGAAAAGTAGGTCAAATTGTCAAAAAAATCTTCTCACAAACCTCCAGGCTGATTTCGACGAAACTTGATGTGAATGATTGATAGTTAACGCTGTTTCAGATTTGTTCATATGGTGGCACCTGGGTCAAAAATGGGCGTGGCCCGAGGGGTCAACTAGGGGTCAAATTATATTTTTGACCGAATATGGTCATATAATATATCCAATCCAAGGTATCGACGAGACGATCACTCTGGAACATTTTTTGTCTAAATCATATGATTACGTCATTCAAGATGGCCACCGATAGTTCAAATGGTCATTCTTTTACTAAAGATTTCAAACGTCTTTTTCTTGTAAACTGTTTGGCCGATATTGGCTAAACTTAACTGTAATGGTCTGTGGTTGAAGTCTGTTCATTTTTGTGAAATGAGGTGGGTCATCACCAAATCCAAGATGGCCGCCGTTGAGAAGTAGGTCAAATTCTTAAAAAAATCTTCTTCTCACGAACCGCCAGGCCGATTTCGACGATACTGGGTATGAATGATCGATAGTTAGCGCTGTTTCAGATTTGTTCATATGGTGGCCCCTGTGTCAAAAATGGGCGTCGCCCGAGGGGTCAAATAGGGGTAAATTTTATTTTTAACCGAATATAGTCATATAATATACCAAATCGAAGGTATTGACGAGACGATCACTCTGGAGAATTTTTTGTTTAAATCAGATGATTACGTCATCCAAGATGGCCGCTGTTTCAGATTTGTTCATATGGTGGCCCCTTGGGTCAAAAATGGGCGTGGCCCGAGGGGTCAACTAGGGGTCAAATTATATTTTTGCCCGCATATGGTCATATAATATATCAAATCGAAGATATCGACTAGTCGATCACTCTGGAGCATTTTTTGTCTAAATCAGATGATTTTGTCATCCAAGATGGCCACCGAAGGTAAAAAAGTTGTTCTTTTACTAAAGATTTCAAACGTATTCTTCTTGTGAACTGCTTGGCCGATATTGGCCAAACTTAACTGTAATGGTCTGGGTGAAGCCTGTCCATTTTTGTTAAAATGGAGGTCATCACCAAATCGAAGATGTCCGTCGTTGAAAAGTAGGTCAAATTGTCAAAAAAATCTTCTCACAAACCTCCAGGCTGATTTCGACGAAACTTGATATGAATGATTGATAGTTAACGCTGTTTCAGATTTGTTCATATGGTGGCACCTGGGTCAAAAATGGGCGTGGCCCGAGGGGTCAACTAGGGGTCAAATTATATTTTTGACCGAATATGGTCATATAATATATCCAATCCAAGGTATCGACGAGACGATCACTCTGGTGCATGTTTTGCCAAAATCAGATGATTACGTCATCCAAGATGGCCACCGACAGGTCAAAAGGTTGTTCTTTTACTAAAGATTTTGAAGGACTTCTTCTTGTGAACTGCTTGGCCGATATTGACCAAACTTAACTGAAATGGTTTGTTGGTGAAGCCTGTTCATTTTTGTTAAAATGGAGGTCATCACCAAATCCAAGATGTTCGCCGTTGAAAAGTAGGTCAAATTGTCAAAAAATCTTCCTCTCACAAACCGCCAGGCCGATTTCGACGAAACTTTGTATGAATGATCGATAGTTAACGCTGATTCAGATTTGTTCATATGGTGGCCTCTGGGTAAAAAATGGTCATGGCCTGAGGGGTCAAATAGGGGTCAAATTTTATTTTTGACCGAATATGGTCATTTTATATATCAAATCGAAGGTATAGCAGTAAATCACATGCACATTCGCAATATATGTTAGATCAGAAGGTACCAACGAATTCTGTGGAACATTTGAAGTTGTAAGTGAAGAGTCTTTGTGAAATCAAGATGACCACTATGGAGGCTTTTAGGTGAGCGATACAGGCCCATTTGGGCCTCTTGTTCTTTCACTGATGACGAATGCCAGTTTTGTACCTTTCATAATTGCATAATCTTCAGACCCGGGCGCATTTGAATTGTTTTCGACATTGTTTCATGTATATACAAACAATAATTGATCATCCAAGACATGCTAGAATCACCTGTGATGAGCTGTGAAACCTTTACAGTTGTCAATACTTCTAAAAGAATCATACGCTTGTATTATAGTAAGCACTTTTGTACTGAGTATATGTACTTAATATTAGAGAACGTTTGTAGAAACTTTAAATGTAAAATCAGAAAGTTTAATTGGTCGAGGCTGAGCACAGTGTGCTCAGCCTCGGCCAATCAAACCTTCCGATTTTGAGTACAAATCTCGAGAACAATCTCAGAAAGATTTATAGTCACGAGTCAAAATGAATTGACAATCCATCAGACAGAAAATGACCAACGATCAGTTACGTCCACATCAGTCTATGTCAAATATATTTCAGCGAGTTTCTCACCCCTGGAGCACCATGTGAAGTCAACATCGACTGCAAGACCATGGAAAGTGTCTCTCAACAACTGAAGGCAGAACATAGTGTCAATCGGTATGTCTTGTGTCAGTTTTCATTGATTCATATCAGACTGTTTGTGGGTATGGAAGGTGTTTGAGCCAATTCACACCCTTAAATATAAGCCGAACGCATGATCCCAATGATCACTAGTCAATCTGTCTGTCCGAAATTCAGTTTTAGCTCGACTATTCGAAGAATAGTTAGAGCTTATGTTGTCACCCCGGCGTCGGCGTCGGCGTCGGCGTCACCGTCACGCCTTGGTTAAGGTTTTTAGTCAAGCTTGTATATGCAATACTATTGGCCCTACACCCACCATACTTGGACAACTTCATCTCCTAGTGATGTACATCAATAACCCCCGATCTATATTTGACCTTGACCTACATTTCCTCTTGAATTGCTTAGTTAATTCCTCTTGGTTAAGGTTTTTAGTCAAGCTTGTACATGGAATACTATTGTGCATACAGACACCATACTTGTATAACCTTTTCTCATAGGGATGTACATCAATAACCCCTGATCTATATTTGACCTTGACCTACATTTCCTCTTGAATTACTTACTTAATTCCCCTTGGTTAAGGTTTTTAGTCAAGCTTGTATATGGAATACTCCTGGCCCTACACCCACCATACTTGGACAACTTCATCTCCTAGTGATGTACATCAACAACCCCTGACCTATATTTGACCTTCACCTACATTTAACCTTGAATTACTTAGTTAATTCCCCTTGGTTAAGGTTTTTAGTCAACCTTGGTTAAGGTTTTTAGTCAAGCTTGTACATGGAATACTAGTGTGCATACAGACACCATACTTGGATAAATTTTTCTCATAGGGATGTACATCAATAACCCCTGACCTATATTTTACCTTCACCTACATTTAACCTTGAATTACTTACTTAATTCCCCTTGGTTAAGGTGTTTAGTCAACCTTGGTTAAGGTTTTTAGTCAAGCTTGTACATGCAATACTAGTGTGCATACAGACACCATACTTCGACAAACTTTTCTCATAGTGATGTACATCAATAACCCCTGATCTATATTTGACCTTCACCTACATTTCCTCTTGAATTACTTTAATAGTTAATTCCCCTTGGTTAAGTTATTTAGTCAAGCTTGTAGATGGAATACTCCTGGCCCTACACCAACCATACTTGGACAACTTCATCTCCTAGTGATGTACATCAACAACCCCTGACGTATATTTGACCTTGACCTACATTTAACCTTGAATTACTTAGTTAATTCCTCTTGGTTAAGTTTTTTAGTCAAGCTTGTACATGGAATACTATTGTGCATACAGACACCATACTTGGACAACATTTTCTCATAGTAATGTACATCAATAACCCCTGATCTATATTTGACCTTGACCTACATTTTCTCTTGAATTACTTAATTAATTCTCCTTGGTTAAGGTTTTTAGTCAAGCTTGTAGATTGAATACTCCTGGCCCTACACCAACCATACTTGGACAACTTCATCTCCTAGTCATGTACATCAACAACCCCTGACCTATATTTGACCTTGACCTACATTTAACCTTGAATTACTTACTTAATTCCCCTTGATTAAGGTTTTTAGTCAACCGTGGTTAAGGTTTTTAGTCAAGCTTGTAGATGGAATACTATTGTGCATATAGACACCATACTTGAATAATTTTTTCTCATAGGGATGTACATCAATAACCCCTGACCTATATTTTACCTTCACCTACATTTAACCTTGAATTACTTACTTATTTCCACTTGGTTAAGGTTTGTATTCAAACTTGGTTAATGTTTATAGTCAAGCTTGTATATGAAATACTCCTGGGCCTACAGCAACCATACTTGGACAACTTCATCTCCTAGTGATGTACATCAATAATCCCTGACCTATATCTGACATTGACCTACATTTAACCTTGAATTACTTACTTAATTTTCCTTGGTTAAGGTTTTTAGTCAACCTTGGTTAAGCTTTTTATGCAGGCCGCGGCCACCTTGTTTGTCAAGCTATGTGTACATCGACAACCCTCGTAGTCGACCTATGCTGTTTTCCTACAGCTCTTGTTATACGATAACTCGGAATATCTTCATATTAGTATTCAGGGGGCCGTTACACTAAACTTTGTACGACTAAAATGTTCGTAAGTGCCAATTTAGAATAGTCTGTAAATTTCAATTGATGGATTTACATTTATTGAGCATAGGCTGCATATGCTGGCATATTTCAGGCATATATTTCAGCCGGCCATGGACCATGTATATGTCCTGATGTTGACTGTGGTTCAGGCATATATTTCAGCTGGCCATGGACCATGTATATGTCCTGATGTTGACTGTGGTTCAGGCATATATTTCAGCTGGCCATGGACCATGTATATGTCCTGTGTTGACTGTGGTCAGCATATCATCAGCTGGCCATGGACCATGTATATGTCCCAATGTTGACTGTTTCAGGCATATATTCCAGCTGGCCATGGACCATGTATATGTCCCGATGTTGACTGTGTTTCAGGCATATATTCCAGCTGGCCATGGACCATGTATATGTCCCGATGTTGACTGTGTTTCAGGCATATATTCCAGCCGGCCATGGAACATGTATATGCACTGATGAAGAAGGACAGCTACACACGGTTTGTACGATCGGACCAGTACAATTCCCTGCTGGCCGCTGCACAAGCACACTACACGAAGAAAAGGTATGTACTTGTGTAATAGATTGGCTGGCAAGCTAACCTTTTTCACCCCTAATTATATAAAATGATTTGTTTTATGTTAATTTTTGACTATTTCACCCTCTTTCACCCCTAAGTAGCCGACATGGACTATTTCATTTTAAGTTTGAGACTTTTCCATCAACACTTCACCCCTATATCTGACACTGACTGTTCCATGCTAATTTTGGGACTATTCCATTCATTGAAAAAGGGGTATCATTTCAAAGTCTTAAATATAATGACAAACACTGCAGATCCTGATGAGACGGTTCAACTGGATCTATAGTGTTTGTAACCTTTGGCTTTTTATCCGAGCTATTAGCTCGGATTTAGTAACTATATGAAAATTCTCAGTCATTGCAGATATGCTAATGAGTTAAGTGGCGGTCGCAGTGTCACTGTTTGCGGGTTTAACTTTAGAAAAACATGCGGTACTACGCCATAAAAAAGTAGTTCAACGACAGTAAAACAGCGAGCTATCTTACCGTTTCAGCGTAATACATGTGTTGTTTGCTTTTTTGTGCTATATGTGTGTTATTGCAAAAGTTTTTGTATACTTTATAAACTATTGACTGTTATGTATTAATGAGTTCTTTGTTATGTATGATATTTTGCGCAATGATAATAGTAGGGGGCGGGATTTCCCTGTGACGTTTGTCTTGAATGACCAATCAGATTAAAGATTACATTCTGAACTTTACATAGGTCAATGGCTCGATAAAATCCGACATTGGACAGCGAAATGATGATGATTTAAAGCAGAAACATTGTTTTTTGACAGTTACATACTGTTTTAATCATCTTGATCATTATTAATCAGTGTCCATTTTACTTAAAAAAATCAACTAATCTACGGTATATGAATTTAGTAAAACAGTTCGCGCGGAAATCCAAACTTTCCAAAGAGGTGCTAGCAATTTTTTGATAATTACACGTCGTGTGTGTTAGCGCATACGCTGCCGACAGTCTTGCGACTTGACGTTACACAGCATATACAGTACGATACACTTCACAAAGGAAACGTTGTCTTGAGTTTGAATAAGGATAATAATTATCTCTAGATTATTTGTATTATGAATTAAAAAAAGTATATTTAAATAATTAGATATTAATTTAAATAAATATTTCGGCATCATTTACTCAATAAATTAAAATTGAATGTGTAGCAGAAATGAAAGTGAAAGTAGAACGTTTTTGTTATATCCTCTGGGTTACAAATCGCTGAGGATTCCTATTTGAATTCAGAACTAGTGTATAATAACATATGACAAAGCAATATATCCTGTGAGTATATATAGTCGGGAAATTATTGAGCAAGAGAAACTTGTATGTAGCTGACCATTTGAATAGTTGCTGTCTCAACTACTGACAAGCCACAATACATCTATTCCGCAAAGTTCCGCATCCCTCCTGGTGCCAATTCTTAAGACTACAATGTACTTTCCAACAAATGAATTCTTAGTATATGTGTCCTCCACAAGCATGTACTGCGAAGGATTTCAGGACTTTCAGTCCTTTGATTGGTCTTTGGGGTTGAAAGGGTTAAGCTGAAAAGTGGCCATCATGAAAGAAAAGAAAATAATATGAATAAATGGTGCAGATCCTGATGAGATGGCTCGATACGGCTCATCAGGATCTACACTGTTTGTAAATACACTGTTTGTACTAGGAAAGAGGTTTCTACTGTCTGTTCCACGTTTTGCTGCCGATGAACTTTTCGCTATTAAACACACTAAATCTAAAAAAAAGTAATTTTTCATCAATAACAAAAAATTTCACCCTCCCCAAACTTTTTTATTTGATGAAATTCCAACAACTTTTGATTTTAATGCGAAAAAAAGATTTTCCTATGGGAATTTAATATGGGGCAAAAAGGGGCTCCAGAGTGACGAGGAGGGTCAAAAAACGAAAAAATTGACTCCGAGACTTGGTGAGATAGATTGGAAATAATGTAAGTTAGATTTTGAAAATCGGTCCACAAATTATTTTGTTTGAAAAAAAAGTATATTTTTAGCCCCATGTTAAATTCCCATAGGAAAATCTTCTTTTTTTCGCAATAAAATCATTATTTGGTGGAATTTCATCAAATAATTTTTTTTGGGGAGGGTGACTTTTTTTTATTGATGAAAATGTACTTACATTTAAATATTTTTTGAATTTAATGTGTTTAATGGCCAAAAGTTCGTCGGCACAAACACGTGAAACAGACAGTAGTGTTTAAAGTGTTGATCATAAAATTTGTATTGTTTCAAATCCTGGAAATAATAACAAACACTGCTAATCCTGTTGAGATGCTCGGTACGAAGCAGCTCATCTGGATCTACAGTGTTTGTAAATGTTTGCTTTATGGCCTTTGGGGTTGAAAGGGCTAATTTCCTTCACTGGATACATTGTTTCAAATACTAACTGGTTATAAATTGGGTCCTGGCTTAAAAAAGAGACTTTATAATGTGTGCAACCAGCTTGCTCCCAGTAGCCTATTTCACCAACATTGCAAAGTATACTTTTCTAGCAAAGTATACTTTGAGGGAGAACTTTTCAATTTTAGGATAAATTTATTAATTTTTATTATACTAAATTTCTTACATTATCACAGCCATTTTTGCTGTTGGCTGTGATAATGTAATAAATTCAGTATAATAATTCTGCATTCTTTTAATCATCAAATATATGCAGTCGTTAGTTCTATATGAAATAATGCATTTCGGGAACACTAAATGATTACTCCCTCAAAGTATACTTTGCTAGATAAGTTTACTTTGCAATTTTGATGAAATCTGCTACAGGTCCACTTGCTTTTCCACATTGCCTGATCAGGATCCACATTGTTTACCATTCAGTCAGTGAATTATCCTAACTGTTGATACTAAACATATGATGGACATGTGTAGGATCATCAGATGTGTAATTATAAAACTCTCTGAGCTATTTCTCAAACTTTGTACACGACATTGGTAGTTAATAGTTACCCGATTTGATGCCATTTAATTGGTTGAGACTGAAGCCTGCTTAGCCTCAAATAACCAAGCTTGCTGGGGGCTGTTTCACTAAACTTCATTAACATGTTCGTAAGTGGAAATTTAGAATCGTTGGGAAAGTTCAATTGATGGATTTACATTTATTGAGCATAGGCTGCTTATGCAGCCTATGCTCAATAAATGTAAATCCAACAATTGTTTACAAGAAAACATTGTTAATGTGAAATTCACAGACTATCATAATTTTTCACTTACGAACATTTTAGTCGTACAAATTTTAGTGAAACACCCCCCTGATATCAATATTGGAGTACATGATTACTGTCTGTTCCACGTTTTGCTGCCGATGAACTTTTGGACAATAAACACATTAAATCCAAAAATATTTAAATGTAAGTACTTTTTCATCAATAACAAAAAAGTCACCTTCATCAAAAAGAAAAAATTTGATGAAATTCCGTAAAATATTGATTTTATTGCGAAAAAACAATTTTCTTATGGGAATTTAACATGGGGGCTAAAAATATAATTTTTTTTTTAAAAATCTAGCTTTGTTTTCTTAGTTACATCATTTCCAAGCTATCTAGACAGTTTCGGTGTCAATTTCCAAAATTTTTAGTTTTTTGACTCCTCCCCCTCCTCTTCTGCCTCTTTTCCCCCCATGTTAAATTCCCATAGGAAAATCTTTTTTTTCGCTATTAAATCAATATTTGATGGAATTTCATGAAACAAAAAAATTTGGGGAGGGTGACATTTTTGTTATTGGTGAAAAAGAACTTACATTTAAATATTTTTTAGATTTAATGCGTTTAATAGCCAAAAGTTCGTTGGCAGGATAGCGTAGAACAGACAGTAGAAAGATTTACAAACACTTTCCCTGGATTTGAGGGTGTAAGACTTTCTATATGCAACTCAGATCTGTGCTCAAGTTAAACTAACCTGTAATTATACCCCTGGCTTACAGAGTATGCCGTTGGGTATATAGTTTTCGCCTTTCTCCACCTGTTCGTCCGCCGATTCGCCCAATCATATACAGTCACGCGTGGCGGGGCGTTTCCTGGGCATGGTGGGGCATGGCCAGGCCGGGCCCAAGCCAAATTATGTTGATTCCAAACTTCCTTTTTGGATTTCAGATTTTTTAATTTCGGGAGCAACAGGAGGCGTATCCCGAGTCCCCAGCCGACACGTCGTGGCAGCTCGTCGAGTGATGCGACAGTGGGAGACGACGCGATTGGCGGACCATCATATCACTCGTACAGCACAGGAAACCTCCGCGAGTTCGACGAGAGACCAAAACGATCATTCAGGTAGGTTTGCACACTGCCTTTCCTAGGAACTTCAGTTACTGTGAATACCACAGATGAGACAAGCCATGTGAATTTGTATCTAAGAAGATGTGTGATGTCTCATGGAAAGTATTTACAAAAATTACGATATTTTTTGTAAATGACATTTGCATTTGCTCTGAACATTTTGTCAACTTTTGACATCATTTACGGAAAATATCACAGTTTGTGTACATATATTCATGAAGAAAATCGCACGTCTTTTTCGGTACAAAATCCCATGGCTTGTGTCATATGAAGGGGTCAGTTGAGGAAGGTGGCCAAGTCAATGGTTGTCTGTCTTTCAATGTAAATTCTATCACAGAGTTGGCCATGTTTTTCCACTCACCCCTTTATATCACTGCATTTCACAGTAAATTCTGTTACCATGACGACCATATGTGAGACACGCGAAGTGATTTTGTACCTAAGAACATGTGCGATATTTACAAAATGTATGTTGTTGAAAGTAGACGATATTTTCATAGCAAATGCAGAATAGAATTCCGCATTTGCTATGCAAATTTTGTCACCTTTCGACATCATTTACAGAACATATCACAGTTTCTGTAAATATATTTCATTAAAAATCGCACATGTTCTTAAAGGTCACATTACTAAATATCACTTATTTCCTTCAAAATGCTCTGAAAACAACAAAAGCGACCCTAACAACCGATTTCCGGTTCGTTTGTATGTTTCGTGATAGAGATTTCTCATATCGCACCGTATCTGATACCTATGCTGAGCCATGAATGAATTAGTCATCGCTTATCTCTCCTGTTTATGCGACCTACTGGCGCGAGGTGGCGCTGTAAAAATAATCGCTATGACGTAGCAGTAGTACAATTTCCCTGATTGGTCGATACAGGTTTCTTATAGAATAACGTGTGGATTTAACTGACATCATTTATTTGTTGCATAATTATTATTTGTTGCATAATTTCTTTGTTTTTATCATATAATATATTCATTAATCGTGATGACTCATTCACCTAGTTATACTTGAATTATTTATACGCTGGTTGCAATGGTCAGCGAGGACGAACTGTGCGGCAGTCGGTTGTAATTCGCGGTCAAACAGACAGCCGAGTCAGAATCCGAAAAATGAGGAATTAAATGTTAATTGGTATTTTGTTACACATTGTCTTGTTTTGTTACAGAATGTCTCCGACATTTCGTAGATTGATTCTGCAATGTATTGCAGATATGTGTCAGTTAAGCATACGTGTGTTTTGACAATTTCGAGATGAAATGAATTATTTATTTCGAGCTGCCAGTGTTTGTGTCAGTGACATGCGTGTGTAGCTACGTTCAAACGGATGCCGCCGAATGTTATTAATTGTCCGGCATAGCAAACAACGTATCTGCTGATTTTACCACTGGGAAATTGGGAAGTGGGTTTTGGGACAGGTGTATTCTGAAACCAACGAAGCCACACCCATTTCATGCTGATTGGTTTAATCCTTTTGTATCAGTCGTAATTCGTGACGAACGTGTGAAGCTACATTCAAACGTTTGCCCGCCGGATGTCAACAACAATGCGGCATAGCAAACCACTTATCTGTAGCCGATTTCATCAAAATTGCAAAGTATACTTATCTAGCAAAGTATACTTTGAGGGAGTAATCATTTATTTTTCCCGTAATGCATTATGTCGTATAGAACTAATGACTGCATATATTTGATGATTAAAAGTATGCAGAATTATTATACTGAATTTATTACATTATCACAGCCAAAATGGCTGTGATAATGTAATAAATTCAGTATCAGTGTTCTGCCAAGAAATCTGAGACATGGGGCCAATGACCACATGGGTAAAAAAAAGTGGGGACATTTTCAAAAATGATTGGGTCACACCTGGTATTTTGAAGAAAAACACTGCTTCGAACTATTAAATATCAGCAATTAAAGTAATTAATAGTTTGAAATAGTGTTTTGCTGAGCCCGACAATGGACTTGCAATAATTAATTCATGTAAATTTTCAGCATGTTGTGATTGTGAAAAAAACATGGAAATAAACTTTAAAACATGATCATGATGTATATGCAGTTCTTTATCATTCCATCGGCTCCCAATCAATGTTATTGATCTGTGTATAAAAATCGAACTTAGACCCACTCCCAGGCACACAGTGACACTTGTCTAATATAATATAAATAAGTAAAGTGTAGTGACAGCATTAATGCATTATATATACAAACTGGTAAATTTATGTGTCCCTGAGGTTGAGCCCAAATGTGATTCATGCACAGTTTTATAAGAATGAGGCCAGACTTATTCTTTTTAGTTGATGACAATACGCGCATTTCAAACGGCTTTTCTGATTGGTGGACCAAAATAGTTTGCTTTATACTTGTATCACTTATGTAAATATACCATCCAATGAAAACTGTCGATAGATGTATAGCTAAGCGCTGTTGCTATGCGAATTTTACATTTCCGGTACATTTTACGAGCGCCCCTAACACAGTTCGGACTTTTTTAATTTCGCAACCCGCAAACTCGGACCGAATATTTAATGCGCCCGCTGGCCCATCGGTAATTTTTTTCTGCGCCATTGCATTGACGATTTTTCCGCGCCAATGGCGCGATCGATCCCGCGTCCTTGGCAGAACACTGCAGTATAATAAAAAATTGAAAATTTCTCCCTCAAAGTATACTTTGCTAGATAAGTATACTTTGCAATGTTGATGAAATAGGCTACTGATGACTTGACCGCGGGATTAATTAGGTGAGTGGATGTTGGGACAGGTGTATGTTGAATCCGTGAGGCCACACCTATTCCAAGCTGTTTGGTTGAATCCAGTTTGACAGATAGGGATTATTTTTGGCAGA
The DNA here is from genome assembly GCA_029237695.1 of Conchocele bisecta. NCBI lineage: Eukaryota > Metazoa > Mollusca > Bivalvia > Lucinida > Thyasiridae > Conchocele > Conchocele bisecta. Next base: position 54,330,126 of record CM055267.1, read on the forward strand.
TATGGAAGAATCGATACACTGTGTACATCAGGATGCTTCCTACAGATTCGAAAATCAAATATTGATGGGATTGTTGTTTATAAACATACATGATTATTATATTACATGACTAACATTTTGTAAATTGAATATTAATATCAGTATATCACCACGCTTATTTATCTGTGATAGTTAAACGCTTTACTAGTTCTAATATATTTGTCTTGATTCAAATAAATAGAAAATGTATGAACATGATGCTAAAAAATTACAGATGTTTTCCAGAATAAAATAGTTGTTTTGCCAAATTGGGGTTACGTTGATTAAACATAGATTGGTCCTATATGTGGCTGTGACTGAAGAAATCGGGCTTGTGTGATTTGTAACCAGTGCAGGTCCTTATCCTATCTCACACTGATGTAGCCTACAAATGATCATGATTACTTGTTAGTGCGTTTCGTTGAAGAATGGGGAAAAGTGCAGATACTGATCAGTCTGTGCGGATGCACAGGCTGATCTGGATCTACACTGGTTGTAAGAGCCCTATAAACCCTGTGTTGTGGTTGGTGTACTGACCTTCTCAGTCACTGTGTCCGGGCGAGGCAATTCATCGCTCTGATAAGTACAGCGGATGCCACAAGCTTCAAACAACGGCGCCGCAGGCAGGGCCTATCAATTAATAATCAACCCAGCATCGGGGTATTCGATCACTGCTCCAGTGCATTCCACACCCGTGACAATTGGAGTGACTAATTTCCCCGCTACTGGCCCCTACTTTGACCCCATGTGCTACTATTATCGGGGAAAAAAATAGATTGTAACCTGACGATGTAAATATACATAATTATTATACAGACTGGTATCCTACAGCTGTTGAAAATTGCATGGTAATGTCCATTTTGTCACCCACTGTCGCATTTCATTATGTATTTTGTAATTAGATCATTTGTACAGTACGACTAGTCTAGGGTATGTATGTTATACCAGCGCTCTAATAAACTCGAGTTCTAAGGTGTCTGTTGAATTAATAAAGCTTACTAATCACACTTTGCATACATTTCGGCTGTACTACGCTTACGTCATATACCCATGTGACCGCTAAGGGAAATAACTGTGGTAAGCAAAACAAGGGGAAGTTAATCATGCAGTGACAGCTGGAAAAACTGACTGTCCGGAATATGAAATCAGTAAAACAACGGCTCATAATTGTCGGATAACTGTGAAAATTGTTTTATTCTATATATAAATGATACATACACAAGTGTATCGCAAAAATACAAGTATAGTAAAGATTCTAATAGACGCCCATGCTGTAATAGACGCCCACCCCCCACTTTTTACGTTGAAAATGACACATTTATGGCTGATTTTCACGAAATTAGTGCCTCTAATAAACGCCCTGTACTAACTTGAAACAAAATCGGAGCTACCTGTCCAAGTAGATTTCTTTTCTTTCCATTATTTCGAAGGCAACTTCCTTGAAAATTTGGGGAAAAAAACATAATTGCTACTTTCACTTTCAAAAGCGGAAGTGAAATTCGACTTTTCAGAATTTACACGGTTATGGAAACGAGATTCAAAGCATCTCAAACCCATCTCGTATAATATGGGTGAAATTGACATGTTGGATTGTTGGCAGATATTTCCTAGGAGATAGCAAAAATAAATATGGCTTGTTCAGGACGTGGCCGTGGGCCGAAATTAATCGCCTTGATACGGACCGAAATGTCCATGGTCCGAAACGGTGACAATGATTGACGCTGTCTTTATATATACATTGCCAGTATTTTAACATTTTTACCGACTGTACCATAATGACCAAAGTGGGCCGAAACGTCTTTGTCCAAAATGTTCATAAACTGACAGACAGTACAATCAAGTCTGGCAGACGTTTGAGAGTAACGTCCCTTTATTATGTTTTTGTTCAGATTGTAGAAACTCGTATATTTTTATCATTTTCCCTTTGCTGAATAACACTTGCCTCTATTAAACGCCCACCCAGGACTTCGGAGCGAGTGGTGATCTAATAGACGCCTGGGCGTCTATTAGAATCTTTACGGTATATCTCCTTTAAGTACAAAATCGCATGGCGTGTCTCATATGAAGCGGTCAATGGAAAAAAAGGGAGCTAACTCTGTGACTCCGTTTTTCCACTGAGTTTTGGTATACTTCCAAAGCAATGGACAGCAAGTTAAATTACCATGGTAAAGACCATTTTATATATTGGTCACCATTTGTTTTGTGTCAACATTTTCCTTATTTCTGAACCAAAGTATATGTTGTGACCACTCATTTGAACCGTTTCGGCGAGACGGTTCAAATGGTGGTCACTACATATACTTCTGATGAGAAATAAAACAAAGGTATCTATATATGTATTATGTGTCAACATAAAACAAAGGGTATCCCAGTATCTATAAAAGTATTACCCTTGTGCATGTGGACGGAGGATTTAGTAGTGACCACATTTCAGACCGAGATAATTATTTATCAACAAATCATATTTTGATTGAATACATGAAATACGTATTGCATGTATGTAAAGAAATAAATTTTGCATTCTATCAAGATACAAAATATATTTATCTTTTGCAATGCCCAAGTTAGGTAGTCCATATATTAATTATTTTGCTAAATCGTGTTATTCTGCTGGTGTTTGCAATATTTACTCAAATTAGTGCACCATATTTTCACACAGTAATTCTTGCGATGCACTTCAAAGTGAAAGTTGATAAAACAAAATTTATTTGAGTACATATGGCAATACTGTAATCGTTTCTTAGCATACAGTGGTGTCAGCGTGTAAGTGCACACACGAATGAACACGACAGGTTGGAACCAACCTGTCGTGTTCGTTCGTGTGTGCACTTACATGCTGACCCCACTGTATTTCGGCATGAACTACATATTAAGCATGTTAGCATTCCGTTATTATTATAGGTATTATTTTCATTACAATCCATGATCATCCTGCTTCGTACCATGCACAGGGTCATTAGCCCATTACAGACGGGATACACTTTTAGTAGTATGAACCTTTTGAGAGAAAAATATCCCTATTTTCTTTATATCCTTTGGAAAGTATATGTTGTTACCACTCATTTGAACCGTCTCAACGAGACGGTTCAAATGAGTGGTAACAACATATACCTTTATCGATGAATGAACAAAATAATGAGATTTTTTCAACAAAAAAATCAGAGTATCCTCAGCATGAAATGGGTTAATTAAAAGAATATTATATCTTGCTTTTCTATTTCTCCACTAAAGTGTATGCTGTACTAACGCATTGGACAGAAGGTTCAGTCAATGAGTGGTCATATAATACACTTTTATGGGTGAAAGACATAAATCATTGAAAAACTAATATGTTGGTAATTGACACGAAAATTTGGGCCCCCAGCTGAGAAAGGGGACCTTAACCCTTGGAATGCGTGAAGCGAAAATTACCGTCTGCTGTTGTTTTATATTTTGTCTTCTTTCTCAGTAAAACCATGGTTTGATAGCACTTTAGAAGCATTTCCATTGCTTCTAAAATGCTGACAAACCATGCGTTTGGTGGGGAAATTGAAAGAAAAAATAATGAACAGCAGACGACAATATTTAATTCAGCATCTAAGGGTTAAGATATAACTCAGCCCACACATCTGTACAATCTTCCAGGTCTTACGCTGGTCACCATTCAATCAATTCAACATGTAAATAACAATTTTGACCAATATTTGTAAAAACATCTTGTACATGTGTTCAGGTATCATACCGACATCCTTAGGTCTCTTTTCTCAGGCAGTGGCCCAAATCTGGAAACATACACTTATAACATATAACCATGTACTAGCATGTTAACATAGCATGATTACAGAGACCATATACAGTGCGACCCCTCTATTGCACGGAAGTCCGGCAACATACGACCTTCCGTGTTGCTTATCCGAACCGGGCAATATCCGTACTCGCCGCAAGACGCATCATGTCAACAACAAATACATGTACACTTTGCGAATGTACGTCGCCAATGCCTATAATATGCCATAAATTTCTATCTACATGTCATATGTAATGTTTTCACTGTTATCTTCGCATGTAATAAATATATTGAATCGACCAAGAATTGTTACCGTCGTGTTTTATTTATCCATGTAGAATGTAGATCTACACAGGTCTATGCAATGCATTATTGTAAATACGTGTAGCCATTATCATTCGATGACGCAATGACCCAATTACCGATATCCTGTTCCATCAGCCCAAAGCTCATGCGTTGCAATCTGTGTATACTCAAACCCCGCTGGTCATTATGTTAACCCTTTCAACGCCACAGACCTGTACACCCCTTTTCAGCGCGCCTTCCGAAGGAAGAAGTGCTTATGGCATACCCTCGGCGTTGTAGGCGTTGTAGGCGTCCGTCCGTCTGTCCGTCTGTCCGTCTGTCTTCAAAAATTATAATGGCCTATATTTTCTGTTTCCTTGCTTGGATTTGCTTCATATTTCACACACGCATTGCTCCAAGGGTCCTCTACTGCGCTGTGCCTTCTAAGCCCAGGGTCAAGTCACATACTTTGTGCATCTCAAAACCTTAACACTCGGACGCTCGGGTAAATGGCCTATATTTTCTGTTTCCTTGCTTGGATTTGCTTCATATTTATAACCCCCGCAACGAGTTGTGGGGGGGTATACTGGAGTCAGGTTCGTCCGTTCGTCCGTTCGTCCGTCTGTCACTAAACTTAACATCAGAGAAATATTGTTATAACTTCTATTTCCTTCATCTAAAATGCTTAATATTTCACACATGCATTCCTGTAAGGCGCTACTACCATGCTGTGCCAAATCCACGACCGTCCAACCCCCGCTGATCCCAAGGTCAAGGTCAAATACTTAGTCTGTTTACAAAACTTAACATCAGAGAAATATTGTTATAACTTCTATTTCCTTCATCTAAAATGCTTAATATTTCACACATGCATTCCTGTAAGGCTCTACTACCATGCTGTGCCAAATCCACGGCCGTCCAACCCCCGCTGATCCCAAAGTCAAGGTCAAATACTTAGTCTCTTTACAAAACTTAACATCAGAGAAATATGTTATAGCTTCTATTTCCTTTCGTCTAAGATACTTAATATTTCACACATGCATTCATGTAAGGCTCTACTACCATGCTGTGCCAAATCCACGACGTCCAACCCCCACTGATCCCAAGGTCAAGGTCAAATACTTGATCTCTTTACAAAACTTAACATCAGAGAAATAAGTTATAACTTCTAAATCCTTCATTGAAAATTCTTAATATTTCACTTGTGCATTCCTCTAAGGTTGTACTATCATGCTGTGACATATCTACGACTGTCCAACCCCCGCTGATCCCAAGGTCAAGGTCACATACTTAGTCTCTTTACAAAACTTAACCATCAGAGAAATATGTTATAACTTCTATTTCTTTCATCGAAAATTATTAATATTTCATGCATGCATTCCTCTAAGGCTCTACTATCATGCTGTTACAAATCCCCGCTGATATCAAGGTCAAGGTCACATACTTAGTCTCTTTACAAAACTTAACATCAGAGAAATCGGTTATAATTTCTATTTCCTTGTTCGGATCTGCTTCACATTTCACACACGCATTGCTCCAATGGATCTCTACCACCCTGTGACAAATTCACATTTGTGCCGCCCCCGCTAAGCTCAGAGTCAAGGTCACAAGCCCACACACTTGGAAATTATTTTACATATTTAGGGGTACCTTGGCCCACACGGGGGGGTATTCCGTAAGCCTCGCTTACTGACCAATCTAGTTCACACACGCATTGCTCCAAGGGTCCTCTACTGCGCTTTGGCAAATCCACGTCCGTGCCGCCCCTTCTAAGCCCAGGGTCAAGGTCACATACTTTGTGCATCTCGAAACCTTAACGCTCGGGTAAATGGCCTGTAGTTTCCTTTCTTGGATTTGCTTCATATTTCACACACGCATTGCTCCAAGGGTCCTCTACCTCTGCTAAGCCCAGGGTCAAGGTCAAATACTTTGTACGCTCGAAACCTTAACACGCTCTGGTAAATGACTCACCAATTTTGTTTCCCTTATCCAGCACGTTGTGTTTTCAAATAAGCCCTCGGTTCCTTTTCTGCCACCGGGCGCGCTTCGTTGTCCTCTGACAACTCTTGTTTATAAATGGACTAGTCTGAAATGTATGTCAATTACAATGCCATTTACGGAAGATAGGACCGATTTTGAAATTCAATATCGGCAAAATACGATAGTGTCTGCTCCGAAAGTTATGTCAGTTTTCAACGTAATTTGCAGAAGTCGATTCTATTTTAATAGTGCCAGGGGATATGAATTCCAAATCCGATTACACCCGACACATATTACACAGACGAGATTTGTGTGTTGCTTTGTGCAAAAAATCGATAACACCAAGCCGTACGTGTCAACTAACAGATGTTTATCGTATGACATCATTCAGCACGAGGCTGTAAACTGTGTGACCTTTAGGCTATGTTTTGAAATGTTACTGATTGGTCAACACGCCTTTTGATGTGCCGCAGACGTCGCGAACGTGCGACTTTCATCATCGCATCATGGGGCAATCATGCAGTAACCCATTTCATGCCGAGGATACGCTTATGTTTGCGAAAAAATATTTTCCTTCTATGCACTCAGAAGTATATGCCGCGACCTCCATTTAAACCGTCTCGTCGGGACGGTTCAAATGAGTGGTCACAACATATACTTTCATTGAGAAATAACAAAAATAAAAATAAATTATTTTATAATTTCATACCCGTAAATGTGTATTCCGAAAGGAATGGATTAAACAAAAAAACACTGGATTATATGCAGATCTGTCGCCATATTTCACCGATATTGAAAATATTTTCCGTAAATGGTGTTGAAAAGTTGACACAAAATTCAGAGTTCATGAGGAATTGTTGGTGGCTTTAGATATGAAAGGAATGTTGGGTCATGGAGTAATCGGCTGATGATATGTGTGTTCTGGTTTCTGGCAGACTTCAAAAGAAAATCGGACCTTGTAGTATTGTTTGATGTTACTATTTTCTGTAAATGATGTTGGAAGATGAGGAAATGCGGAATTGTACTAATGTACGTACATGCAAGTACTACCTTTATTCGTTAACTTCAAACACACAGAGATAATACATACCGCAATCAATAGTTAACAATATAATACCACTTTCGGCAGCAATATGATCGCAAATATAACACGATTTCTGACGATAGTCTGTTACAAATTTAACACGATTTTTATATACAAATAGGCAATAAAATTGGGAGCCAAGGCACAACCATGTACTAACCGAAACCATGTTATAGTTAAGCGTGTACCGGGGTCGCACTGTATTGACAAAATATGTAGTATGCCGTCTATGCGATAGCAAGGCGGGGCATATTGTTGATTTGCACTCGAAGTTCTGTTCGTCTGTCCATTTAAAAGAGAATTAAAGCCAAACATTATGTGTATTTAAAGAGGTAAGCGAGAAACTGCTATTTGGTAATGTTTGGAAACAGCAAACTAGTAATTTTTATCGGATGGTCGTCTGATAGTTTAATGAAAAATGCTACTAGCATACAATGTCTATTATCTATCATTCATGTATTTCACGGGTGAAATATTTGTTTCATCAACACATAGAATACAAAACAATTCAAGTTCGACTACCTGAATTTTTATGTGATTTTATACAATATGTAGCTATTTTTCCTTGAAGTTTTGGACGCTCCTCATACGTAAATACACAATATTTGAAAATTACATTTTTATACTTATATAATTATTTAAATATTACTAGAAAAGTTGTTAATGACATTCGAAGGTACGTATCCGGGTGCGGCTGCCTTGTATTGATGATGCAGGCATGGCCGATTCTTGTATGCCTTTAACCCTTAGAGTGCGGGAAACAAAAATTGTCGTCTGCTGTTGTTTCATATTTTGTCTTTTTTCTCAATAAAAACATAGTTTGGCAACACTTTAGAATCATTTCCATAGGAAATGATTCTAAAGTGTTGCCAAACTATGTTTTGTTGGTACAAAATAGAAAATAAAATCAGCAGACGACAAAATTTTATTCAGCAGTGTAAGGGTTAATCCATTCCATTCTCGATGCACACCCTGTAGGACAATTACACTTTTGGCACCAAAAAGACTCCACCTAAAGAACCGCCTGGCATATTGATTGTAGCACTTACTGAGCGCAAGCATTCAAATGTCAGGGGAAAACAAAGCTCTGGAAGTTATGTTGAGCCTCAGCATCACAGGGCTCCAGATAAGGAATTAGTAATTGAGTATTGTCGCTCCATCATTTCTGAAGCAATTGGGTATTTCACAATTTTAATTGGGTAAAATAAAATCACAATACGGTTTACGCATCAACAGACAGCAATTATTGAATAGTTTGCTTCGAAATGAAAACATGTCTCGGTATTTCGTTAGAATTGTCTCCTTGGAGACAATTCTAACGAAATACCAAGATGTGTTTTCATGGAAAATAAGAAATATATGCTATATTTGTGGTCTGTACAAAATTTGTATTGCTTTTTGATACTCGCTTCTTCCGATTTCAGTTCGGTTTTTGCAAATTTTAATTGGGTATGTAAGCAAATACGCAGCTTATCTGGAGCTCTGGCATCACTTCCTGATTTTTGTTTTTTTATCAGCCTCAGCTGTGCTCATTCTATGCAAGCTTCTCAATTTGGCATACATGCGTTTTATACAAGTTTTATAACCACAAGCTGACAGAAAAATTCAGAACTTAATTTTCATTGGAAACAAATGGTGTGTTTTCAGAATGAAATGGGTTTTTCCATGTTTAACACTTTCAACACCCAACACTTCTAACGTGGTCACATGACCATGTTACATGTATAATTGTTGCACACATTACACACAGCTACATGTATGTCATATTCATGCACATTCTGCACGGCTTTTTTGTACATGTATATATAACCTTACACATTTTGAGTATTGACTACTATTCTGTGACTATCTGCCGTATTTAACCCTTAGACCGCTATCTTATTTTTTTTGTCGTCTGCTGTTTATTTTCTATTTTCCATTTTTATCATCAAAAACATGCTTTGACAGCACTTTAGAATAATTAACAACATGATTTGACAGCACTTCAGAATCATTTCCATTGGAAATGATTCTGAAGTGCTGTCAAACCATGTTTTTATTGAGAAATAAGGCAAGATATAAAAGCAACAGCAGACGACAATTGTTGTGAGTAGCGGTCTAAGGGTTAATACCATAGTATAGTCACAGTCAGCTTAGTCATTTACAGTTGAGACACGCCATTTGATTTTGTACCTTCGGACATCTGCGTAATTTCATGAAATACGTTTACAAAATTTACAATATTTTCCGTAAATGGCGTCAAAAGTGGAAAACAATTTCGGGGTACACGCCATTTACGGAAAATAATGTAAATTTTGTAAACGTATTTCATGAAATTATGCAGATATCCGAAGGTACAAAATCACATGGCATGTCTCATTTGAGAACCAGTCAAGATTCTATTATATTGGCTCTGTCAGTTGTGAATTAACCATGCATCACTTTAACACATAGAATCATGTAAATGGTAGTCAAAACAAATGGATACATTCTTTTCCACTGAAAACTGGCTACACAAATACTTCCACAAATGTATTGCATATTGCCTATGTGGAACAGAACCATATACAGTATAAAGCGTTGAGTTTGTGCCACCTGTTTTCATGGCGTTTTGTTTGAATAATTAGCTTGGAACAAAAATGCAATTCTGACTGTAAAACACTTGGAGGCATTGTTAAATTTCTATATGAGTTTCAGAAAGGTAATGAAGTAACCAAAAAACATACTTTCTTGACCAGTTTATTTCCTGATCAACAGTGTGAACATAGAGGATATTCCATCATACATTTTGAATAGCAGGAAATAATACACGAATGTGCGTCGGGTTCCGCGTAAGCAACGAGTGAGCGTTGCGAACGAGTTCCTTGCACTGATGCCGCGGACACAAGTGTATTATTTCCGCTATTCAAACATGTACGATGGAATATCCTATTTATTACACTTCCACGGCGGATATATATGCACATTTAGTCTATTTTTGAGATTATAATCAATGAATTGTGATGTGCGCATGAATAGTTATACAATGATGTGTGTTTCCCGCGTTTTGATGTTACGTTGTGTGACGTCAAATGTGACGTCATGTAAACTTTTTTAAATCCAAATTACTGTTTCTATGAGCCAGATATATTTGAGTCCAGACCCTTTCTAAATTTTCAAATACCTTTAGTTTGACTGTAATACAAATTTTGCATGGTAGCTCGTGGTTTCCAAGAAAACAGGCGCGCAATTACGGGTGCTTCTCTTCACGGTGTATTATTTGTAAGGAGTTGATTACGGGTTTTCTCTCACAGCGAAACCCGTGCAAATAAGTTGCATGAGTGTAATAAAGTGTGCATGTATACGTCCCTACAACTCTGGAGTTGTGATAGAGATGAGTACACTGATCAAGGCGTTTAGTTCACTGCCCGCGCCATATGTCATACATGTACTGCAATCTGCGTAATTTGATCAACTTTGGTGGGAATTTTGTTATTTCTTCACCAAAAATGGCAAGTTGGAAGTTCTTTAGAATCGTCTCATTGAGACGATTCTAACGAACTCCCAACTTGCCATTTTTGGTGAAGAACTAATATTTTATTTCGGGAAACAGTTATTTTGCATTATCATACTGATCTCTGTTTATGCTGGCTAATTGGGTTCAATTGTTTTCTTGTTTATTATTTGCACATTGATTTTAAAATGTTTCTGAGAATACCTCTGCGGATTCATAAACAGTCAATCTACAGGATCATGATACATGTACTTGAGTTTTATTATTGATATGTGTGTATTTGTACTTATTTAGTTACTGTGCCTTACAAGGTGCATGATCACGTGGTTACAACAACAACAACGTCACCCACACCAAAGTAAGTATTCTTTGATATTTTCCTTAATATGCAACGGATTTTGATGAAATATGGCGCAGCAAACGCGTCTTCATGAGCTGCATTTTGGTGGTCTAGTGGGTTTGGCACAAACTTATGTCGTTTTTGCGAAGAATCGATTTGGAAATTGATTCTTCGCAAAAACGACAGAAGTTTGGGCGAAAATACAGAGACCACCAAATGCAGCTTAACAATACGCATTTAATGCGCCATATTTCATCAAAATCCGTTACGTAATAAGGACACTATAAAAGAATACGTACTTTGAATCGGTACTTGTTGTTGTTGTTAGTACCACGTGATCATACACCTTGCCTTATCTTTAGTTGTATTTTTCTCTACTTAGAGGTTCAAACATTGGGTCGGATAGCAGTATTTATGTAGGAGGGTACGTAACTGTGTTTGACCTGTGAAAGCTTTTGTTGTTAGAGTAGTCGGTAAATCACTACACTCTGCTCCACTTAAATTCTGCTCCACTTAAATTCTGATAATTAGATTGTTGGACAATTAAATGTAAGAACGTAGAATATTAATTTGTAGATGCTGGTTAAACTTTTTGTAATAAAATGTGGTTTATTTTTTATTGAAACTTGGTCTAATATTAATTTAATTTTTACTGTCCACCAGGGCCCGGTTGCTCAAAACATCCGTTAGCTTAACGGACTGTTAAATCCTTAACTGAATGGTTAAAATCTCTGTTTAAACAGAGATTTTAACCATTCAGTTAAGGATTTAACAGTCCGTTAAGCTAACTGATGTACAGAGATTTTAACCATTCAGTTAAGGATTTAACAGTCCGTTAAGCTAACAGATGTTTTGAGCAACCGGGCCCAGGTATTTGATCCGGAGATCCTAACATCGGCAGCCCCTAGCTAGTACTACAGCAACAGAACGGAACAGAACAGAACAGAAACTCTTGTTCTGTTCTGTACAGCCTCGTCAACTGTACCATTACACCATTGCAATGAGGTATCATAGTTAGTTAAGTCCCTTTGCAAATATAGTTATATAGATCCGGTCCTATGCTGTATTTCAGTGTTTCTTTCTTACTGATTAGCACAAAACTTGAGTTTTGCGACCAGAGTAGACCCAGATCAGACTGCACATCTGTGCAGTCTGATCTGAGTCTACACTGATTGTAATAACAGTAATAAGTGTGAAAATGTGAATTTGGCAAATAGTGTAGTCCCTGATCAGATTGCATAGATATGTAGGATGATCTGGATCAACATGAGTCAAAATCACTTATAATTGCTCCTTTTCATAACAGATCATTCTACATGCACCCTTTTTACAATCAATACGGCCCTAAACTACACAATTTGGATCGGATTTCTATAAATAAATTCAACGGGAGATAACTAGCTACGATCCCTCATAACCCTGGGTTGTTGTGGTGGTGTAATGGTACTGCTGACATTGGTGTCGTGCTAGGTGCTGGCAACATTAGGGGCCCCGAGATCGAATCCTGGGAAGAGCATGAAAAGTATACAAAGAAAGTCGAAGAAAGAGAAATAATCAACAAAAAAACATATGGATTATATTTAAAAAAAAAATACTTTAGGGGAGTTACAAGAATCTGCAAATTAATGTTCACTAACCTAAATAAAGCTCACTGAAACAAATATACAACTTTTTACAGTGCTTAATTGAAAACTAATATATTGTGATGTATATTTCTTTTAGTGTTTACTGTTTAGTGATTTACCAAATGTGTGCATGCTTCTGTGTTTTGTTATCCCCTCACCGATAGGCAAGAGAGAATAAAGTGATAGTAATAATTTTTTATTTCTTAATAACTAGTGCACTTCATCAATTTTAACCCTTAGACTGCTACTCACAACAATTGTCGTCTGCTGTTGCTTTTATATCTTGCCTTATTTCTCAATAAAAACATGGTTTGACAGCACTTCAGAATCATTTCCAATGGAAATGATTCTGAAGTGCTGTCAAAGCATGTTGTAAATTATTTTAAAGTGCTGTCAAAGCATGTTTTTGATGATACAAATGGAAAATAGAAAATAAACAGCAGACGACAATGAAATTAAGATAGCGGTCTAAGCGTTAATAATATTTGGCCACAGTGTGTCTTGGGATGGTGCTTTCTTTCACATACCTACGTCTGAACACCCAAGGTCAAAGTCATTGAGGTTCTTAAGTTCATCTTGATGGTAAGGCAAATGCATTTTTTTCTTCTACTTTTCTCAATAACTGCTTAGACCAAGGTGAACGGTCACTGAGGGCTTACATCAGTGAGGATATACCTTCCAGTAATAACAGTGCCCTTGTCATACCCTCGCTGATAGACAAGAGGGGGTATACAGTGGGGTCAGCGTGTAAGTGCACACACGAACGAACACGACAGGTTGGAACCAACCTGTCGTGTTCGTTCGTGTGTGCACTTACACGCTGACCCCACCGTAGCATTAGTCCATGTTCGTATGTGTGTGCGTGAATTAGTAACGCCTTTCATTTTTCAATAACTTATGAACCGTTCCACCGATTTTTATCATTTATGGCCACAATGTAGATGGTGCTTTGTTTTGCATACGACCCAAATCCGATCGCTCAAGGTCAAGATCACTGAGGACATATGTTCACCTTCTTTGTAAGACAAAAATGTTTTTGTTTATTATCAAGGCTGCCAGTGAGGGGATTTGCTTAGTGATAACGATGCCTTTGTTGATATTGTAATTGTTTTTGTCTGTTGTTGATACTTATGCGCCTATTAATATTGACACCCCTTCCTATCCCAGCTTGTGGGAGCTACAGCTGCCAATATGGAATTAGAAAGCAAAAATATCATTTGGGAAAATGCTGCACCCACCCTCAGGAATTAAGACACAGATTTCATCTTAAGGAATTCTAATTTCCTTGGGTCTGTCCTGCCTCTTACACAGGGTGGGGAAGACATTGATAGATGCATTACCGTGTGATTCACTGAATTTGCATGTATCTCACAAGCTTAACCCGTAGAATACAGAATGGTTGTCCGGTTAGCGCAATCGGTAACGAGCGTGCTTCTCACAAATGCGACCCGGGATTGATCCTCAGTAGGGGCAGTACAGTGGGGTCAGCGTGTAAGTGCACACACAACGAACACAACAGGTTGGTTAGCTATCCACCCAAAGTGTATGTTGTTACACTCAGTTGAACCGTCTCGCCGAGACGGTTCAACTGAGTGGTAACAACATACACTTTAGATGCAAAATGAGAAAAAATGCAGAAAAATATTTACATTTTTTTATACATGAAATACAGTGGAGTCAGCGTGTGTGCACTTACACGCTGACCCCACTGTATGTGAGATGGTATGGTGGGCGCGCGTGGGTTTCCTCCGGGTTCCTCCCACATTAATGACCGCCCCCTTACGACTTCATCTGTGCCAATGAAAGCATTAGTATAAATGCTCTCGTGCTTGTTTGTATTTGTTGTAAAATAAATAAACTTGAAATTTTAGCTACAGAATTACATTTTGTCGTCTGCTATTTTTTTTTTTTCTATTTACATTTTTTTCACTGCCAAAAAATGTATTTTGTTAAAAAAAGAATGAAAACAGCAGACAAAACGTATTTGGTTCCTGCCTTCTAAGAGTTAATTAGGCATGCATGTTGTGGTATTATGTACAGTAAATTATCAGGGGCCTGTTTCACTAAACTTCGTACGACTAAAATGTTCGTAAGTGCAAATTTAGGATCGTCTGTAAATTTCAATTGATGGATTTACATTTATTGAGCATAGGCTGCAAATGCAGCCTATGCTCAATAAATGTAAATCCAATAATTGTTTACAGAAAACATTGTTAATGTAAAATTTACAGACTATCATAATTTTTGCACTTACGAACATTTTAGTCGTACAAAGTTGAGTGAAACGGCCCCCAGATGAAATGCAATGCATAGATGCAATAAATTGATTTGCCATATTTTATCTCCAGCTCTTGGCAACTATTTTGAAACCGCAGCCATGTTTGGTCACATCGTTCCCTACACTGATCTTGCACATTAGTTTTACAAATGGCAGGAACGATTAAAAAAAGTTGGTTATCACCATGCAGAATATTTTGCACATCAGTTAACACTGTCAACTATAAATAATTGGATTGGACCATGTAATGTTAATTTTCTGAACAATCAAATAGTCATAACATGATTTTCAGACTGGTCCATTTATAAAAAAGTGGTGTTTTTTTTCTATTAAAATTACTTGGTATACCTAGACAAATTTTATTAAATAATAATTTACATCATCTTTCACTAATATTAAAACATATATTTTAAAATTTCTAAAATGTCACATTATATTATATTAGGACAACCATCATACAGCCTAAATATGTACACTAAGTTTTATTCTTTAGTGACTTTGTGATTTATGGACCGTGTTGATATTTCAGTAGTCTTGAAATTTCCCAAAGCAAATTGCATGAATAATGATCCCAATACATAATCATGTTGATAACTCGGCACAATTATGCTAACCCTAAATATCGGGACACTCTTTGTTGTGGGAAACTGTATATTTATACAGTAGAACCTCTCTAAACTGGACACACGGGCAGTTCGTTTACCCTTAGTTTTATGGGTTTCATTGGTGTATATTTATGATGATAATGTCTGTTCAAATTTGCAAAGCACAGCCGCATATCTTGGCATAGTCGTATGTCTGATTTACAGCGGAACATCTCTAAACCAGACACCATGGGGACCTCCCAGGGTGCCCGGTTTACAGAGGTTCCACTGTACTAGGGACCTCCCAGGGTGTCTGGTTTAGAGAGGTTCCACTGTACTGGGGACGTCCCAGGGTGTCCGGTTTAGAGAAGTTCCACTGTTACTGTGAATAAAGTGTGTCCGAATATGTTGTTATTATGGAATTTTTGGCAAAGGCTCTGCACATAAATTGTGCCCAATTTCTTTCATAAATCTTATATCAAACTCATTTGAAATTGTCTGTATATATTATCTTTGTTTATTTATATATAAACGCATGATACACGTTTTACTGAAGCAATGGGGAACAACGGAGATGTTGATCTGACTGAGCGAATGTGCAGCCTCTTCTGTGCATGCCCTTGCTGCAAATAGCATAAGCACAATTACTGCTGCTTCAGTCATAATTTTGCAGGCCTTTGTGACAATGCATTTGTTAATAACTTTTAGATCAGCTGATTTTAAATCATTCAGATTTAATCATTTTCCATGTACCTAGCTGCTTATACCAGTCTGTGAATCCCTTGTGTCTCGGATAATGAGCCATACATATTCCATCTATTGTAGGCAATCAAACTCCCCCGTTGTACGCCGACGTGCTGATCATGATCGACTAGTCTCGGGGAATGAAGATCGACGCAAGAGCAACCTCGAAGTTCCGCAGAATTCTGGGTATTCAACGACAGCATCGAATGCGAGCGATGCGAACCGCAAATCAGAGAATCTGAACACCTGTCTGGCAATCAGTGTTCCTAGAAATGTTATCGCACCATGGGAAGGGAACTTGTGAAACGCCACTTACTGTTGCCCGCATGTAGGTATGACTGGAGAAATGGGCTTTAACCACAGATCAGCTAGGGGCCCGTTTCACTAACTAAAATGTTCGTAAGTTCAAATTTAGGATCGTCTGGAAATTTCAATTGATGGATTTACATTTATTGAGCATAGGCTGCATATGCAGCCTATGCTCAATAAATGTAAATCCATTAATTGTTTACAAGAAAACATTGCTAATGTGAAATTTACAGACTATCATAATATTGCACTTACGAACATTTTAGTCGTACGAAGTTTAGTGAAACGGCCCCCAGTAGCCTATTTCACCAACATTGCAATGTATACTTATTATTATTATACTGAATTGATTACATTATATAAGCATACTTTACAATTTTGATGAAATCAGCTACTGGTTCATACAGCTTGATTGGGATATATAGTCCATCTGCCCACAGACAAAACATGAGGTTTGACTACCAAAAAAGTGGACAAGTCGCCACTATATTTTTCAGTTAGTGTAACATGTTACCTAACTGAAAAAAGGTGATGGCCGTCTCAATTCCACAGCTAAACTAATTTTTTTCAATTCCACAGCTAAACTGATTTTTGGCAGCCATTTTGCAAAATGGCCGCCACATTCTTAGGAAATTATGAAATATGGCTATAACATTTTATCTGATGGTCTGAGACCTTTGTAACCTCCGATGAAATATCTTCAGTACACTAATTTACATACGTTGAAACAAGGTATTTGAACATCGGTTCACAAACTTCAGAGAAAACTAAAATAACATGTCAGAAATATGCCATTTTTGCAGTAAAAAATACTTTTATCGAAGGAACAAATTTGTTTCATGCTGTGATGGAACTTATCAGGTAAACCAGAATGGTTTAACTTGCTAGAAAACTACACCAGCTTGCATATTTATTTACATATTCATTAAAATAGTTGTCTGTATATATCTCGTACTATGTATATCTCTTACTTTACCATTGTATGTGGATCATCTGCACGGTCTGATCAGGGAATGCACTGTTCCCCATTCAATCAATACCCGTATGATTATAGCAAACCGCATATCTCAGGCTGCATGACTGGATGATCAGGATTGACATTGGTCAGGAATTCCATAAGACCCATTTCTCCAGCCACAGCCACTATATACAGTGAAATCGCCATGGCTCGAAATGCATATTTTGTTTGAGTGATCGCATCTTTTGAGCCATCGCATCTTGCGATGTTGGTATATTTGTCGACTACTGTACCCGTCGAATTTAGGAAATAACGAAGCATAATAGAGTGTATCCATGTTTTAGATGATAATAGTATTTATTCGCAGATTAAAGTTATGATGTGGAATTAAATAAATTATATTTAAATGTATTTACAAAACTATCTTTATTTCAAGTATTATCAAAAGATCCAGTATTTACTATAAATAGTGGCGCACATAAGTAATGTCGCAGGTGGTTGTGATGTCACTCAAAACAGTGGGGCATAGGCCCAGCTCAAATGATGTTGTTTACGGCACCCATGAAAAATCGGGAATCAGTCATGAATCGTAAAATATTGTGATGCAACAAATACTAGTATACTGTTTGTTCAAAGCATGATATGTGTTTCGCTGATTGAATGGTAAACAGTGTAGGCCTTGTTCAGTCTGTGCAGATACACAGGCTTGTCTGGGTCTACACTGACCGCAAATGCCATAAGCTCCAGTTCTCCAGTCACCACATATGTGACACACCATTACAAAAAGTGATACTGAGTTGTTACATATGTAGCTCCTGATCAGATACTGGGGGCCGTTTCAATAAACTTTGTACGACTAAAATGTTCATACCTAAGTGCAAAATTATGATAGTCTGTAAATGTAAATTTCACATTAATACTGTTTTCTTGTAAACAATTATTGGATTTACGTTTATTGAGCATATCCTGCATAGGCAGCTTATGCTCAATAAATGTAAATCCGTCAATTGAAATTTTCAGACGATCATAAATTTGCACTTACAAACATTTTAGTTGTACGAAGTTTAGTGAAACGGGCCCCTGCTCTCATACTGTGTAGTATGGATTATAAAATTTGCATTAGGGATGTTTTCAAGAGCAAACAGTGTAGTCTTGATGGGACTGCACACAGATGCGCAGGCTGATCTGGGGCTCCACTGGTCACTCAGCAAGCCACTATTTGTCATGGCCAGTCACACATTTTCTCGGAGGATAATATCTTTGTTCAACTGTTGTATCTCAGTCTGTATTTTGTTGATGCTGATTTTGAAAAATGCCATCTGTGAATGTGGCTGTAACTGGAAAAATGGAGCTTATAGGATTAGTGACCAGTGTAGCTCCTGATCACACATCACGCTCCTATTGCATTATAATGATCTATACTACTTGTTAGAAGCATGACAGGTGGTTCATTAATGGAATAGCGAACAGTGCAGATCCTGATCAGCCTGTGCGGATGCACAGGCTGATCTGGATCTACACTGGTCACAAAACCAATAAGCCCCATTTCTCCAGTCACAGCCACATATGACATAGGAAGTCACTGACAAGCGAGCTATATTCCATTGTTTTAGCTTTCCTCTATCTTTCTGTTGTCATTCTCAGAAAATGATGACGGCGAATGGAAAAGTCAGGACAAGGGAGATAACCCACACATTATATGTGTTCAGGACATATGTGACCGGAATGGGACTTGTCATGTTTCGTATTTGATCGTATGCTCATGTGGCCATAGTCAATTACATCGTACAATCAGTCTGCGGTTTTGCTCCAAGTTTACATGTTCAGTTTTTCTGACGATTGTCGTTATGCCAAATCATGAAGTGTACAACGTTTTCATCCATGCATTTCATTGAGCACTGGTCAAACTGAATGTTTTCTACGCAACAAGCAGGTTATGTGGTTAAACACTTTACAAATGGGTTAAACATGAAATCATAACATTTCTACAACGTCTAGCTGCTGCTAGACGCTGTAGAAATGTTATGATTTCATGAAACCATGGCATTCGTAAACGTGCTAGACTCTTAACACGTTTACGAATGCCATGGTTTCATATTTGGTTGATAAGTGAATCATGTATCACGTGTCAATGCACAGCTGTCTGCTGGCTGGTTAAAACACAAGTTAACCCTTTCAACACTAAATAACATGAATGAACTGTGATGTGTTAATTTAATTGTTTCAAAATGATTTTCAGACTAGTTGGTTATAAGAAGGGGGTGTTTATTTTCTAAAATATATGAAATTTCTTGCAAAAAAGTGCAGATCCTGATGAGACGGCTCGTTACGAGCCAGATCATCTGGATCTACACTGTTTGCAACTACTGCTATAGAGGCCTGTTGTGTTGAACGAGATAATCGTGTTTGATTATAACGTGATAATCGTGTTTGATTATAAATAGATAATTGTGTTTGATTATAACGAGATAATCGTGTTTGATTATAGAGTGGATTGTTATCACTTAGCCGATTAGATAGGCAAGAGGTTATATAGTGTTAGACCATATACGTGCATGTGTGCTTAGGTTAGTAACACCTTTCATTTCCTAATAACTTGAGAACCCCTTCACATAGTTCAATAGTATCCGTCCACAATGTGTGTCTAGGGATGATACTTTGTTTCAAACACATGTGAACACCCAAGGTCAAGGTCACCAAGTTCTCGATTTTAATATGGCTACCAACAAGGGGATTATAACTTATTGTTACATGGTTTCCGTTGTTTGCACATATGTGCAAACATATAGCGCGTGCTGTTTGCACATGGCTTTAGGCAATGCTCATTCCGGGGCCGCGCATAATGCCTTCAGGACGTCACTACGCGGAAGTGCCTTCATCACGTCACTACGTCATGACGTTCATGACGCGGCCCCGGAATATGAATACCGAAAATTATCTACGTGAATGGGACAATTTATAAAAGTACTGAAAATACTGAATATAATGCTCAAATCACATCAGTTTTTTGTTGGAAATGTAACAATAACATTTGATCATGTCCAACCGTGTGCAA
Source organism: Conchocele bisecta (assembly GCA_029237695.1). Classification (NCBI taxonomy): domain Eukaryota; kingdom Metazoa; phylum Mollusca; class Bivalvia; order Lucinida; family Thyasiridae; genus Conchocele; species Conchocele bisecta. The sequence goes on from CM055267.1 coordinate 54,350,624, forward strand.
ACGTTTTCTGTGGCGTTCAAACAGTTCCCGAAGGCCACAGCAAACGTTTGCACACGGCTGGACATGATCAAACCTTATAGTGATAACGAGCCCTTGTTAGAGCTTTGTTCTTTCCTGCAGAAAGAATGATTGATGAACTGGCACATACATTGACCCTTTCCCTGTTTTGCGATATTTCGACTCTTCCAAATCGAAAACATCTGAATAAAAGAATCAAATGCTGGGTCATATGATGGTTAAATTATCTGATAGAGTAGAAAACATTGTGGGAAAAGGAGAAATTGCTTGTTACAAGCAATTTCTCCTTTTCCCACAATGTTTTCTAAAGACATCTTCTGCAGAGGCGTGAAAAGTCGTTTCTATCAGGAAAAGGGTTAAAGGTACATGTCCACTCAGTAGGCACAAAATGTTCTTTATATCAGAGACATTTTCTGGCTAAAGAAATATTCAGTCACTATTACCCCACGTATTGATTGACATTATTATATATTTTATATCGGACGTAAATTTCCACACTGATATCAGGGGCGATAACCGTGTTTCCTTAAAATGTTAACGGACATTACTATTTATTCTCTGTATTTATTTTTCGATGCGCAATGATCATACTTTATAATCTGTCAAAAAAAATTATTTTTCAGGTGACGTTTTTAATTAGTATAAATAATTAAAAAATATCATGCCTCATTTGCATATGAAAATAGCCTGCTACCACAGCGTGTCTCTAACAGTAAAATAAATATCACTAAATGATTATATCTGTATAACGGGCACCCGTAATTTTTAGAACATTATACATGCACACTTATTTAATTCATATAAAGAACATTTGTGTCTACTGAGTGGGCATGTACCTTTAAGCTCGACTCGTATACCGGTACATAAAATAAGAACAATATATCTCGCATGCATTTAAGGTTTATACCTTATTTGAAAAAGAAAAGAATTTACGCCTTTGTAATGGAAAGATATCAAATTCACATATTACACCACTAAGGTACATGTAAATGTTCATGTGATGGATAGCACGTGTATTAATCTAATCGTGAAATTGTACCCAGTGATCGTAATACTTTCCAATCATGTACTCAACAGGGCTCCAGATAAGGAATTGGTAATTGAGTATTGTTACTCCATCATTTCTGAAGCAATTGGGTATTTCAAAATTTTAATTGGGTAAAATTAATCACACTACTGTTTACACATCAACAGACAGCAATTATTGAATAGTTTGTTTCGAAATTTGTTTTTTTACGCAAATACGCAGCTTATCTGGAGCCTGACTCTATTCTTATTCCCAAAGTGATTAGTTGATGCTGAAGATACAATAAAAAAACCAATGCCATAATTTTCTACAAGCCGAGGTCATATTCCTATATGGCGTGTTATGTCTGTTTTCTTGTAAGCATGGTATTGTTCAAAATCACTGTTATGTATTTAAAGGGGTCAGTATAAAACGGCGCTACCGGTAAGTCCATCATGAATTTAGCCCCCTTGATACACTGACCCCTTTAATTGCCCAAAATGTTTTAAAATCACTTAAAGATACATTTAAATGACGCACTTGTAAGCACAGATTTGTGGCTGTGACTGGAGAAATGGGACTTATGGGTTTTGCGACCAGTGTAGATCCAGATCAGCCTGTGCATCCGCAGTCTGATCAGGATCTGCACTGTTCGCCATGCCATCAATGAAACAATGAAACGCACATCCTGCTTCTATAAACAAGAAATATAGATTGTTATCCGGGTAGAGGAGTGTGTTAGTTGATCCTGATCTACACTGGTCACAAATGCCATAAGCCCAATTTCCCAGTGACAACCAGATTTGTGTGAATGTTACACATGTACATAGTAGTTATTAGTGTTTATCAGGGGGCTGTTTCACTAAACTTTGTACAACTAAAATGTTCATAAGTGCAACATTATGATAGTCCGTAAATTTCACATTAGCAGTGTTGTCTTATAAACAATTAATGGATTTACATTTATTGAGCATAGGCTGCAGCCTATGGTCAATACATGTAAATTCATCAATTTAAATTCCCAGACGATCCTAAATTTACGAACATTTTAGTCGTACGATCTTTAGTGAAACGCCCGCCTGGTACGTAGCTGTACATTGACCAAATACATATTGCCCAATAGAAAATGTATCGGGCATTGCCGCTGATACTAGTTTTGTGGACAATTTTCATTCCTGCAGCCAACCGATCCGGCCCTTGTGACAACGGTCCTCTGACATACATTTATGTGTTAATGTTTTTGTCAATTTTTTCCACTTAATTGTCTATACCATGACATACTTTTTGACTTTCGGCGTTATTGTTTGTTTTTTTTAAATGATATTCTTTTTCATTCTCTATGAAAGAACATATTTTGACTACTCATTTGATATGTTTTTTTTACCTATTAGTCACAGGCTTTAATTAAATTACATTTCACCAGAACTTTTTCTTTGTGCATTCTTCTATATTCAGGGTTCCTGTGGGTCCTTGAAAACCTGGAATAGCTTGGAATTTGCAAAAGGCATTCAAAGGCCTTGAAAGTCCTTGAATTTCACTGTAGGGCCTTGAATGTCGTGGAATTCTGTAAGATATTAAACACATTGCGACGTGACGGAAGAAAATACGGTATCTGCGTTATACAAAAAAAATAGAAATAAAAAAAATGATCGCGAAAAACTCTCGATACCGGCAGTGTGAACCTAACTGGAACCGTGCAAATAGCCGCTGTTTTATTATGATTATCACCCTTGGTTATAACAGGAAGTAAACAGTAATTGTCGATTTAATGTATCTTTTCAAGCTTATTTTCTCAGTTTTCGAATTACCGTACTAGCTGGTTTAGTGAACTTTTATTATTTCTTGGTACATGTACATGAATGCGAATAATGCTGTCTTCTATTAATATAGGGTTAACTGTATTGTAATTTTCAAATTTGCGGCGTATATCAGAAAATGATAGGTCGGAAAATCTGTTTAATGGCGACACGCTAGCGGAGCCATTAAACATGTTTTCCGACCTATCATTTTCTGATATACGCCGCAAATTTTAAAATTACAATGCGGTTAACCTATTTCTAATGCACTCCTTTACTACTGGCGTAGGAATACATATTGAAATAATGAAACACTAACATATTCTATTTATAAAATAGAATATGGTAGTGTACGAGACCAAGTGGGTGAGGTAATGGGATTTTTTTTAATAGGCATTTTTTTGGTGTCATAGGTCCGAGTCTTCCACCTGTGTGATATACCTGTAATGTATGACCATCAGCCAATCAGATTGCGTGATATTTATAGAGTGCATTAGAATGGTACATGTATAGTGTTACAAGAAAACAATTAAAGGGCGTATATCAGCACTAACGTGTTGGTTATAATGGGTGCGGTAAACGGACAACATTCTAAAATCTGTGCGTTATCTATTTCCATATCAATACTTCGAAGCGTTATACATTTATAATATAAATACACACTTGTTATGACATCGTCTCATAAATGGTTTATGCAGTTTTGGCTATTTAGCTGAGATTTTTTTAATAAATGAAAATTGTGATTAACTCCTTGCATGGGCTATAAATAGTTCAAAACTAGCGGACAAGAATTCCTCATATTTTCTTGTATTTCGCCCCGTAAATATCATGAATATGTCTTGGAATTTCAAGACATATTTACAGAGAGAAATAAAACGTATACTCCTAATTCGTTCGGCGGATATTTTCGCCGCTAGCATGCAAAGAGTTAATCAATAATGACAATAAAATAATGAGAATTATTCACCTGCAATAAAATCCCTAGCAAATCATTGAGTAGTACAATTGGATTACTCTGACAGTGCGAAATATTTGATCAAGATCAGATCAAGGAAAACTGATCAAAATAAGGCAACAGTTTTAGACCCTATGAAATGGTAGCTTGCATGTAATCAGTTTGTGAATACACATTTAAATGGATTGTATCAATCTGGGTCATATATATTTGGTCTATTTGGTACATAAATGATGTAATGTGTAAATGTGACACTGGTGTTAGAATATGTGGCTGTGCCAGGAGAAATGGGGCTTATGGCGTTTGCGACCAGTGTATCTTGATCAGACTGCGTATCCGCGCAGTCTGATCATGATCTGCACTGATCGCCTTTCAGTGAGTGAAACATCTATCTTACGTGTGAAAACAAAGCATGACTATCATGCCATAGGGCTGTACTAGTAGATCAGGAGATAGACCAGCTATAAGCCACATTTCTCCCATTAACCCTTTCAACCCTGTGGGTGGCAGGTGGGAGCATGCGATGGGTAATTTAACAATCGGGGTTCATTCTTACCGGAATTCTGACTGGAGACCTGGTTTGGCCCTCACATATGTCTTTGGCATTTTGTATGTGACAGTTGAATCTGGTTATACAGTGGGGTCAGCGTGTAAGTGCACACACGAACGAACACGACAGGTTGGAACCAACCTGTCGTGTTCGTTCGTGTGTGCACCCCTTATGTGAGTATTATGATTATTTGTAATCCTATTTTAGGGGAAGGGGTCAAGTGACATTGATGTGGTATGGACCTGGCACCAGGTCGGGTTATTCTAATTTCAAGGCTGAATATATTTTTTCTCTATGTAAATGTTCAGTTCTGATTTTTTGGGATTTTCCCCCCAATGCAGCAGGTTAAAACGAGATCGAACCCGTTTGCCCGCCTTACATGACCTTATATATAGCTGTTGATAGGCCGTTAAACACCAATAAACAAACAAACAAACCTTTCAACCCTAAATAACTAAAATGGATTTTGATATGTTAATTTTCAGACCTATCCAATTGTCACAAAATGACTTTCAGACTTGTTCTAAAAATTACTTGCAAAAAGTGCAAATCCTGATGAGACGGCTCGTCACGAACCGGCTCATTTGGGCCTACACTGTTTACAAATACCGGTATATAGGGCTGTAGTGTTTAAAGGGTTAAAGCCAGAATGTAACTATACCGTGTACAAAGGCAACACATGGCTCACAATATAATATGTACATTATATAATGCAATCGTTATGTAGATTTTAGCTGAAGTTTTATGAGACACAATTTTTACTTTACATGTATATGTAGTGTGTAGCTTCACTAACCATTATCTCAGGCAGTTGGCTTGGTGGTATAGGATAATATACTTTACTGTTTTAGAAATGTAGAAAGTGAATGCATCTTCGGTTGCTGTGGGTTTTCCCGCTGTGTAGGCGATGAGTTGCACTATATCGCTACACGGTATATATTTTCAAAATAAGGTGCCATTTTTTGTACACTAAAATTTAGCTATAATCTGCTGGACAGTCCCATTTCGCTATATTCTTATTGAGAGGAAAGACATATGGGACACAAATATTATCATAAACTCGTATAATAATGGGTGTATTAGCAAATTTCTTAGATCACCTCTCCACGAAGCAGGAAGTAAACAAATAACGTGTCAAACTCTTTTGTAATGTTATGTAATTAGGTATGTGCTCAGAACTAAAGCACTGGTAGTCACAGTTTAGTCATTGTAGTAAATATTACAATGACTAAACTATTGACTACCTATGATTCTGGGGCTCTTTTCACTAAACCTCATACGACTAACATGTTCGTAAGTGAAAATTTAGGATCGTCCGGAAATTTCAATTGATGGATTTACAGTTATTGAACATAGGCTGCATATGCAGCCTATGTTCAATAAATGTAAATCCAATAATTGTTTACAAGCAAACAATGTTAATGTGAAATTCACAGACTATCATAATTTTGCACTTGCGAACATTTTAGTCGTACGAAGTTTAGTGAAACGGCCCTCTGTTTTCTACATTTCTAGGCCAGTATACCATCATAATATGACCTGTGACCATTATGGGACATTCTATACAGAATTCGTACCCTCTGAGCTGAGTGTGGAAATGTATATAGAATCACTTTGTTTGCCTCTGCATCAGCATACTAGAACAAGTATGTACTATATGTAGGTAGAATCAAGCTCCAGATAAGAATTAGTAATTGAGTATTTTCACTCCCATCATATCTGAAGCAATTGGGTATTTCAATATTTTAATTGGGTAAAATAAAATCACACTACTGTTTACACATCAACAGACAGCAATTATTGAATAGTTTGCTTCGAAATGAAAACCTGTCTTGGCATTTCATTAGAATTGTCTCCTTCAATTCTAATGAAATACCAAGATGTGTTTTCATGGAAAATAAGAAAAAAATATGCTATATTTCTGGTCTGTTTATTGTTTTCTGTAGCATGATAAAGGTACCACAAATTGTTATTGCTTTTTGATACTCGCTACTTCTGATTTCAATTGGGTTTTTGGCAATTTTAATTGGGTATTTACGCATATACGCAGCTTATCTGGAGCTCTGGTAGAATCATTAATCAACACCATCATTATTTTAAATTTATGTTTGCAAAATTAATTTTTTGCATTGACATCCAAAGTTTACATAGCGGTCACGTCACAGTGCTGGCGGCATCATAATAGTTGTCAACAATTATGTCCAAATTTTTAATATCTCCTGATATGTTAGTCGATCATTACCAAACTTCATCAATAGCTTCCTCATATTGATGGCAATCATTCAGGTGACCCTGGTGACCTTCGTGGGTGATACATTCACGGTGATCAAGGTTAAAGTTTTTCATTAAAGTTTGTGGTTAAAGTTTTTCGGTGTACTATCAAAGCCTCTGCGGGCTTGACATGCGGGCCACGCCCATCTAGTTATCTATATTGCTCTCTGTAAGACCTTAACCCTTACACCGCTATCTTATTTTATTTTTGTTGTCTGCTGTTTATTTTCTATTTTCCATTTTTATCATAAAAAACATGCTTTGACAGCACTTCAGAATCATTTCCAATGGAAATGATTCTGAAGTGCTGTCAAACCATGTTTTTATTGAGAAATAAGGCAAGACATAAAAAGCAACAGCAGATGACAATTGTTGTGTGTAGCGGTCTAAGGGTTAAGCCCCTAATAATGCCAAGCGTAACTATTGTGACACTCTTCATTGTTGGAAACCATATGCATGTGTTTCCCAGAACAAATTGTGTCCGAATATTTAGAGTTATTACGGTACATGGACGGCCGACTGAGAAAAGGCAACTTATTTATGCAACCAGCATAGCCGCAGATCATTCTGATCAGCGCCTGTTCACATTCAGTCACTGAAGGAGCCAAACAGACAATAACAAAATCATTACCATTACTGGTAGATCATAGGATACAAGCATGTGATTTTGTACCTAAGAACATGTGCAATTTTCATGAAATACATTTACAGAAACTGATATTTTCTGTAAATGAAGCCGAAAAGTGACATAATTTTTATAGAAAATCCATATTTGCTGTGAAAATTTCATCAACTTTAGACAACTTTACACAAAAATATCGTAAATTTTGTACATAATTTTCATGAAAAGCCGAAATTGCATGGCGTGTCTCATATATATATAACGGATCTTACATGTGTGATCTAAGATTTCGTCACCTTTCGACATCGTTTACGGAAAATATATTAAATTTTGTAAATATTTTTCATTATTACAAATGTCATTTTGATTATTTTTTCGGCTGACGGAAAATGTTTAAACTCGCCCTGTGGTTATGAAACTTCTCTGATCACGTGCTGCACTATAATGCTCGGTATTGGGCTGTTTGCTTTGGGTTTGCTTCATCGAGACTGATCTTCATTCAAGCTCGGCCAATTAATGTGTTAAATTTTGAGTTCTCATTTAACCCTTAGACCGCTACTCACAACAATTGTCGTCAGCTGTTGCTTTTATATCTTGCCTTATTTCTCAATAAAAACATGCTTTGACAGCACTTCAGAATCATTTCCATTGGAAATGATTCTGAAGTGCTGTCAAAGCATGTTTTTTATGATAAAAATGGAAAATAGAAAATAAACAGCAGATGGCAAAAAAAATAAGATATCGGTGTAAGGGTTAAACTATTTGCTGAGAAATGTTGTAGTATCACAATAGTCCAGTCTGTTGAAATCCACTTTCATTGTTTACATTATTACTTGTCACATCACTTGTTGGTGTGTATATTGTTACTTATACTCTAGTCTTTTATATACCATATATAGTTTCTTGTCTGTTTTATAGTTACCATTATTTGTGCAATACATGTAGCCAATCTCAAACTATTTATTATTGTATTGATACTGATTTTGGTACATATTTTAAAGTGTTCAAAATTTGAGATGGCATTGCTCCATCTATTTTTAGCTCACCTGAGCGAAGCTCATGTGAGCTATTGTTACCGCAATGTGTCCGTCGTCCGTCGTCGTCATCCGTGAACATTTTCAAACGTCTTCTCCTCAGTAACCATTGGGCCTATAGTCACCAAACTTCATGGTCATGGTCCTTAGTTAGGGGGATTACAAAATTGTTAAAATTACATCATTACGTAATCCAAGATGGCCGCCGTCTAAAAATAGAACAAATTCTTCAAAAATCTTCTTCTCAAGAACCGCCGACCGGATTTCGACAAAACTTGGTAGGACTGATCGATGTACAATGCTCTTTCAAAGTTAAAATGGTGACCCTGGGGTCAAAAATGGGCGTGGCCCTTGGGGTCAAATTTTATTTTTGACCGAATATGGTCTTGTCATATATCAAATTGAAGGTATCAACGAGACGATCACTCTGGTACATTTTTTGTCGCAATCGGATGGTCAGGCCATCCAAGATGGCCGCCGAAAGGTCAAAAGGTTGTTCTTTTATTAGAGATTTCAAAATTCTTCTTCACATGAACCGCTTGGCCCATGGTAGCCAAACTTAAGAATTATGGTCCATGGGTGAAGCCTTTTCAGATTTGTTAAAATGGAGGTCATCGCTAATCCAAGATGGCCGCCGTCTAAAAATAGCATAAATTCTTAAAAAATCTTCTCATGAACCGCTAGCTGGATTTCGACAAAACTTGGTAGGAATGATCGATGTACAATGCTCTTTCAAAGGTGTTAAAATGGTGACCCCGGGGTCAAAAATGGGTGTGGCCCGTGGGGTCAAATTGGGGTCAAATTTTATTTTTGAACAAATATGGTCAGGTCATATATCAAATAGAAGGTATCAACGAGGCGATCACTCTGGTGCATTTTTGTCGAAATTGGATGGTTAGGTCATCCAAGATGGCCGCCGAAAGGTCAAAAGGTCTTCTTTTATTAGAGATTTCAAAATTCTTCTTCACATGAACCGCTTGGCCCATGGTAGCCAAATGTAAGAGTTATGGTTCATGGGTGAAGCCTTTTCAGATTTGTTAAAATGGAGGTCGTCGCTAATCCAAGATGGCCGCCATCTAAAAATAGCATAAATTCTTAAAAAATCTTCTTCTCATGAACCGCTGGCCGGATTTCGACGAAACTTGGTAGGAATGATTGATATACAATGCTCTTTCAAATTTGTGAAAATGGTGACCCCAGGGTCAAAAATTGGCGTGGCCCGTGGGGTCAAATTTTATTTTTGACCGAATATGCTAATGTCATATATCAAATTGAAGGTATCGATGAGGCGATTGCTCTGGTACAATATTTGTCGGAATCGGATGATTATGTCCTCCATGATGGCCGCCAAAAGGTCATTTATTCAAGATTTTGAACGTCTTTTTCTCAGAAACCACATGGCCGATGATGGCCATACTTCATAGTAAGTTAAGATCCTTGGGTGAAGCATTTTCAGATTTGGTAAAATGAGTCATTGCTTAATCCAAGATGACCGCCATCTAAAAATAGCACAATTTTTTTTAAAACACTTGAACTCCTCTGGTGTTCATGGAGTCAGGTGAGCGAATTAGGGCCATCATGGCCTCTTGTTAGTTTGTATTCATTTTTATTGTGTTCAAAATGATGTATCGTTTCTTTTGTTCTTTGTGTTAATACTCCTCTACTAATGTACTTGTCATAGTCTTCATTGCCAAGGGGAACAGAGGGTTATATATCCTTGGGAAGTAAATGTATTGTAAAAGTCAGGGGCGGATCTGGAAGGGGGTTCCGGGGTTGCACGGAGTTCAGCCACGGAGTTTACATAGATCACAGTTTACCACTGGAGTCTGAATTTAAATGCCGTAAAAGACAGGAAAGTGCATTTCTGGACATCTAGATTTCAAAATTTGTCCTGGGGGGGCATGCCCCGGACACCCCTAGCATACTCGCTTCACTCAGTGGAGCTCAAAAATAGGACAACCCCCCTTTCGCCAAATGCTGGATCCGCCCCTGAAAGTGTTTAATTCCCAAACCCTCTTGATGGAATTTGTATCCAATTCCTGAGGATGGGAGCATTGTTGTTCTGTAGAGAAGACATTATTTATTGATTTTTACACCACTACCATAATAATCCGAAGTACCGTATTCGGACACAATTTGTTTTGGGAAACCCCTATTAAATAGGGGTTTCCCAAAACAAATTGTATCCGAATACATTGTTATTGTGTTAAACCAGTTCAATAATACTAACCGTAGCTATTGGGACACGCTTCATTGTGGGAAATTGTATATTTATATGTTTTCACCAGAATAAATTGATTCAGAGTTGTTACAGTAATATCATTTTAACCCTTTGAACCCGAAAGCCCGCTATAGCGGTTTATGCAAACAGTGCAGATCCAGATGAGCCGGCTCGTAACGAGCCGTCTCATCAGGATCAGCACTTTTTGCAAGTAATTTTCATATTTCTTAGAACAAAAACACCCTCTTTTCATAAATGGACGAATCTGAAAATCATTATGTGACCATTGGATTGGTCGGAACATTAGCATATCACAGTCCATTCCAGTTACTAAGGGTTGAAAGGGTTAAGGCTGTCTAATTCCTGTATCAATGGTATTCTTTTGTTGTATGAATCCTATGCTCGCAGCACCCTCGAATGCCATAACAACGACCATTCTTGCATTGGAAGCAACAGAACCTGTCTAAGCCAGACACTGTTAGGTGGAATCTCTCTGAACCGGACACCCTGAGAGTTCCGATCGGTGTCCGATTTAGAGAGGTTGTACTGTCAGGTACATGAGCACTGCAGGATAAGTTTGTGTACTTTGCAATCATGAACAGCTTTCCCAATTTGGACATGCCATGTGATTGTGTACCTTCTGACAACTGCTTTTTTTCATGAAATACATTTACAATTTTGTTTTTCCATAAATGAAGATGACAACATTTTCAGTGTAATATGTACATGCGGAATTATATTCTGCATGTACTCTTAAAGGTTTTGTCAACTTTTGACTTAATTTATGAAAAGTATTGTACATTTTGTAAACGTATTTAATGAAATTACGCAGAATTCCGAAGGTACAAAATCGCATGGCGTGTCTCAATTGTGTTTCTTGGGTGTGTGGTTTAGAGGGAGACTTCTGTATGTCACTCATCATGATGAATGGGTTGAATTGCTTTTAAATGACTACTGTAATATACATACTAGTTCTATATAATAAAAAGCGGCAAATTTATGTTCACTGTGTCATTTCTTTACAATTATTTCTGCGGAGTCTATATATCGACAAGCCTGAATTTCCATTAGTAAAACAACACAATACACATATTATAAATAAGGGTGAGTGGCAGGTGGGAGCTTGCGATGGGTAATTTAACGATCGGGATTCCACCTTACCGGAATTACGACCGGAGACCTGGTTTGGCCCTCATGTTCGTCTTTGACTTTCTTGCATGTGAGAGTTGAATCTATTACTTTTAGAGGGAGGGTGGCTTTGGTGTGGTATGGACCTGGCACCAGGTCGGGTTATTCTAATTTCAGGGCTGAATATATTTTTATGTAAATATTCTGTTCTGATTTTGGGATTTTCCCTCCAATACATCAGGAGCCCGTTTCACTAAAATTTTTACGACTAAAATGTTCGTAAGTTCAAATTTAATATCGTCTGTAACTTTCAATTGATGGATTTACATTTATTGAGCATAGGCTGCATATGCAGCCTATGCTCAATAAATGTAAATCCAATAATTGTTTTCAAGAAAACATTATTAATGCGAAATTTACAGACTATCATAATTTTGCACTTACGAACATTTTAGTCGTAAGAAGTTTAGTGAAACGGGTCCCAGGTTCAATACAAGATCGAACCTGTTGGCCCAGCCTTAAATGACCTTAGCTACCAACAACAAACAAAGATTATAATTAGGATGGAAGCAATTTACCAAGCATAGGCACTACTGTTATTTAATAATTCTTGAACATAATTCAACATAAACTTACTGGCATTAGATAATGGTTAAAGTAACAAAAAAGAATTGCCCTTATTTGATGATGGAACACTATACTGTATGTGTATTTCTTTTGCTAACAGAAATTGATGCTTAGAGATAATCCCCTGTCTGAGATTTAGATCAGTACCGGGAAGTTTGCACTAACTGATCAGGAGCTATATTAACCCGAATGAACCCTGTCTGTAATGTCGGTCGACTAAATAAATACAGCCAGAACGCAAACGCATCAACTTTCTGTCAATTCTTCCTGCGCATCAACTTTCTGTCAATTCTTCCTGCGCATCAACTTTCTGTCAATTCTTCCTGCGCATCAACTTTCTGTCAATTCTTCCTGCGCCCGCTAGCACAAGGAGTTATGCATTAAAAAAATCAATAAAATCAATCAAATATCACAATTTCCTCCATACTACATGTTAATGGAACATTTATCTCTTCAAAACAACACGTACCTGAAAAAGTCAATCTCTTAAAACGTATTTATTTACATTTTTCCATTACCGTATCGACAACATTATTTTCTTTTCATGATATTAACGTAATTACTCCCCTTTAATTTCACTGTTATTTATATGACAATGGTGTCGGCTTATTCTGCGCACCCAAGGCTTTCCAAAGAAATTATATGTCTTTAACATCCCCATATTCAGTCAAAATTTCCTGAATATTCAATGCAGTTCAAAGACATCTGTGTCGGTAAGTGACGTAAATTGTGTGACATTACATGCATGTTTGCAACGTCACATTTGTTTCTGCTAATGCTGCTCATCTGGTTATGTGAACAAATCAGCATAACAAAATTGATATTAAACTTGAAGCACAACTATCCAGTGACATCTGGACAGGTTAGTTTCTTATTTGAACAGTTAATTTAGTAAATAAGACAGCTATTCCATCAGCAGGGTCTGAGGATTTTATACATTTTGACTATAATCGGAATAACTTTTTACCAAACTATCGGAATGTGATAAAATTGTACCACACAAGGCTAAATTTGACGTGAATTGCGTATTAGCCGATGCGCAGAATTAGCCGAAATGACAGTAATTATCAATAGTAATTGGGATTAAAGTGAATTAAAACATAAATTGTATTCTTTTGGTGGTTTTATTACTTTTAATATTGTGCAACTTAACACATAAGAATAGTACCTATTTTCTTTACTTAAGAAATAATGTATACCTGAACACAACTGTAATTATTGTTGACTATTTGCTCAATGATTTAGCCATGCATATGTAGGATTTATGAACAACATACCATTTCCGTTGACGTAAAAAGAACCTTTGTGCATTCTGGCTGTAAGTCGCCCTGCGTTACAGACAGAAACTTCGGGTTAGAGCTACACTAGGGAAACCATTGATAAGTCGCATCTTGTCATATAGATCCAGAACAGATTGTGCATGGAGAATAAGCAAACTTTTCTCCAGAAGCAGATTAACCCTTTCAACCTCTTTTCTAATATTTGCAAATGCTATAGATCCTGATGAGCCAGCTCTTGTCAAGCCGTCTCATCAGGATCTGCACCATTTGTGGATTTTTTTTAATTTTTACAAAATGACCCCATTTTATGCATAATGGAACAGTTAAAACAGAAAATGAAATAGTCAATATCAGTTACATATAGTGGGTGGTTGGTCGGGCGAATGGGACGGTGTAAATTAACGGAAGGGGTTCCTCCTTGTAGGAATCACAATTTGCCTGGTTTGGCCCTAGAGTATGTTTTTATCTTTGGCTATTTTGTTACCTGGGAGTTGAATTGGGTTATTGCCCATTATAAAAGTAGTAAGATTATTACTGATCCTACTGCTTTCGGGTGGGGTCCAAGTGATTCTGGTGTGGCGAGGACCTGTCATCAGATCAGGTTTATTCTGATTTCAGGGCTGAATATATATATTTTTATTGTAAATATTCAGTTCTGATTTTTGGATTTTCAACCCATTTGTACTTGAACATGTACATGCACTTGTACAGGTAATATATGGTGTTTAGTACTAAACCCATTGACCCGGCCTTAAATGACCTTAGCTGTTGATAGGCCGTTAAACTGCAACAAACAAACAAATAGTTACATACAGAGTTAAAAGGGTTAAATTTATCTATGACTAGAGAACAGTGTAGCCCTGATCAGTATTTGTATCTTAGCATATTGATAACATGAAGTGAACTACATGTATAATACTGTACATGTATATACCATATTGTTAATCTTCTGTCATTGTACTGACACTGTCATTGTACTGACACACTTTATATCTACTATAATTTATGTACATAATTATGCACCTGCCATTATTGAACCTCCGAAATAAAAAGTATTCCAAGGGAATAATAAAGAAATATGTGTTTGCCCTTGCACAGTCGACCTGAACAAAATTCAGATAAAAAAGGCTGCAAGTCTTTTATATCTAGACAATCGTCTACTGATGATTCGTGCGAGAGTTACGCCTATTTCACACCATCTCTGTGGATGTTAGTTATGTCCCAAACAGGACGAGGTTATTTGTGGCTATGACGAGAAATGGCCGGGGCTTACGGGTTTTGTTTCCGACCAGTGTAGATCCAGATCAGACTGTGCATCCGCACAGTCTGATCTGGATCTACACTGTTCGTCATTCCATCAATGCTTCTAACAATATAAATGTACATCATTATCAGGCTACATGAGCACTGGCCACAAATGCCATAAGCACCAGTTCTTCAATCACAGCCACACATTGGCCTGTGTTCGTGGATGTTTTGACCAATGTCCTGTCTGTTCTTTCATAATTTGTCATTTTTCTCAATAACAACATAATTTGGCAGCACTTTATCCATTGGAAATGATTCTAAAGTGCTACCAAACTATGTTTTTGTTAATAAAATGAAAAAGTAGCCAGCAGACGACAAAATTTAATCCAGCAATGTAAGGGTTAACAGTTCTGTGACACCAACTTGGGACGTGTTCTAATAAACACCCCCAGGGTTATGCAATTTGTGAGGATCAAAACGGGGGAAAATAGGATCAAAACATTGTTTTAAATGGCTTTTGTATGTGAAAATAACATATTTAGAATGCAAATACTATTAGAGAGGGGGCAACTATTAGAATAAAGACGGTAGGCTATCGAACTCACAAGAATGGCAAGTTCCCTTAGAATTATTTTCGGAGCATCCTTGCATTATTTTTTTTTATATCATGTTGCTTAGTTTTAGTTTAAACTAAGCAACGCGACATCAAACTGATAAATCCCACCAATTATAATGCCAGTGCTGCCCCGAAAGTTGTTTTAAGGCAAGTTACCTATGCTTTTCAAAGTTTGGTAATCTATTTATAAGCTTGTTGGATCATAAAACTTCAAAACATTGCGTCAGTTGGTTTTTGTTCTTCTAGCCAGCCACTTTAACCTCTTTTTATACAAATATTTAGAATAAATCAGTGAAATCCATGCCTGTTAATTGTCTTTGATTTTCCAACTATTTACTCATGCTATTCTATTACACTTCGAGACCCTTGGTCTAGTTCTTCGCTTTTCACACTGGGTCAAGACTGCTGGTATTGTAGTCCGTCGTCTTGAATGGGTAACTAAGGCAAAAAGTGGGTGGCAGGTGGGAGCATGTGATGGGTAATTTAACGATCGGGGTTCATCCTTACCGGAATTCCGACTGGAGACCTGGTTTGGCCCTCACATACGTCTTTGGCATTTTGGATCTAGTTATACCCCTTATAGGAGTATTATGATTATTCGTAATGATTATCTTATTTTAGGGGAAGGGGCCAAGTTACTCGATGTAAATATTCCGTTCTGATTTTGAGATCCCCCCTCCCCCCCACCCCCCAATGCAGCAGGTAAAACGGGATCCGGCCTTACATAACCTTAGATGTTGATAGGCCGTTAAACACCAATAAACAAACAACACAACAAACACTTTGAGACCCTTGGTCTAGTTCTTGGCTTTTCACACTGGGTCAAGACTGCTGGTAATGTAGTCCGTCGTCTTGAATGGGTAACTAAGGCAAAATTTGAGTCCTGTTTCACTAAACTTCGTACAATAAAAGTGTTTGTACAATGAAACCTCTCTAAACCGGACACTCTGGGAGGTCACAATGAAACCTCTCTAAACCGGACACCCTGGGAGGTCGCCAGGGTGTCCGGTTTAGAGAGGTTTCACTGTAAACCAGGCATTTGATCATTCTGAGCCATAGTTGCGTGCTATGCGATCATGAACAGGCATTATCGCCTGAGATAAACAACTATAAAGAAACCAAAAAAACGGCTGTTAATACCAACTTTGTTGTCAATTTAAGTTATGCCCTTGCAACTCGGTCGTACGAAGTTTAGTTCACCAGAATCACCAACTTTTGAGTTTATTGCAGAAAACAAGTGGCCAGTAGAGAAAAGGTACCTAAGGATATGTGTGACCAGTGTAGATCCTGATTCGATCATACCGTGAAAAGACTGATCAAAACTTGTATTCGGTGATAAATGGCTGTGAGAAATGGGGCTAGGGGTTTTTGCAATCCGTGTACATCCAGATCAGCATGTGCATCCGCAGTCTCCTCAGGATCTACACGGTTTGCCGTTTCATCAAGGAAGCACATCATGAAGCTTCTAACAAGCAATAGTGATCATTACCAGGCTACATAAATGAGCTATTTGATCAGGAGCTACACTGGTCATGAATCCTGTAAACCACATTTCTCCAGTCGGTCTGAAGGGCAACTTGTGTAGACTGATCTGGACATATGGTCACAAACGTTGGTAGTCAATTTTCTCTGCCGTTGGGCCCCTATATTTTTTAGCTACAGGCATGAAGTCGACCATGGCAACTGGACGGATAAAGAATAAACTAACAAATGTGAACATGATAGTACGCATATACATTTATTGTACACAAAGTACAGATTAACAAATCTCATATAGATGTGAACATGTCTGCATATACATTTATTCTACATAGATCAACACAATATTTAATGTGAACATGTCTGCATATACATTTATTCTACATAGATAAACACAATATTTAATGTGAACATGTCTGCATATACATTTATTCTACATAGATAAACACAATATTTAATGTGAACATGTCTGCATATACATTTATTCTACATAGATAAACACAATATTTAATGTGAACATGTCTGCATATACATTTATTGTATACATTTACAGTTCTACCAGCAGCCTATTTCACCAACATTGCAAAGTATACTTTTCTAGCAAAGTATACTTTGAGGGAGTGATCATTTTATTTTCATGAAATGCATTATTTCATATAGAACTAACCACTGCATATATTTGATGATTAAAAGTATGCAGACTTATTGTACTGAATTTATTACATTATCACAGCCAAAATGGCTGTGATAATGTAATAAATGCAGTATAATAAATAAATTTGTCATAAAATTGAAAATTTCTCCCTCAAAGTGTATTTTGCAATGTTCGTTAAATAGGCTACTGGTCTACTGTTCATAAGGCCTTAACCCTTTGAACCCGAAAGCCCGCTATATCGGTTTATGCAAACACTGCAGATCCAGATGAGCCGGCTCGTAACGAGCCGTCTCATCAGGATCTGCACTTTTTGCAAGTAATTTTCATATTTCTTCGAACAAAAACACCCCCTTTTCATAAATGGACGAATCTGAAAATAATTTTGTGACCATTGGATTGGTCGGAACATTAGCATATCACAGTCCATTCCAGTTCCTTAGGGTTGAAAGGGTTAACAAAGAAGTACTTTGGTTCTCCGACACAGGGTTTGCTGCATGTGATGTGGGAGGGCGGATTCTTTTAATAATAATGTTTTGTTTGTTTGATATGTTAGATTCTTTAGCCGTGAAACATCACCAGATTTTCGTCAGAAATGATTGGATATAACATATTTTTGCATGGTAGTGCTTTTTATTGATCATGTTGCGATTCTACAGTATGGTTTTATTTCTACATGACGATAAAATGCTCGACGCACAGGAATGTTTCTGACGTGGCAATATCTGAGAACCAAAGTAGATTTTTTATGGCCCAATAATACATTGCTGAAGAGAATACAACTGAAAATGATCTGTTGGGCAGACAATAAGCTGTATATTCATCAAAATTGCAAAGCATACTTATGTAGCAAAGTATACTTTGAGGGAGTAATCATTTATTTTTCCTGAAATGCATTATTTCATATAGAACTACCGACTGCATATATTTGATGATTAAAGGTACATGTATGCAGAATTATTATACTGAATTTATTACATTAATGTAATAAATTCAGTATAATAAAAATTAATACATTTATCCTTAAATTGAAAAGTTCTCCCTCGAAGTATACTTTGCTAGATAAGAATACTTTGCAATGTTGATGAAATAGGCTACTGATCTAGGACACTTTCACACTCTTACATCAGGGTCAGTTAACACTTTCACCCCTAAATACACTTTCACCCCTAAATACATGTAACTGCAAGGGATTTTGATATGTTATTTTTTCCAACCAATCCAATCTTCACAAAATGATTTTCAGATTAGTCCAATAATAACAAGGTGGTTTTCTTTTCTTCTAAAACAATATGAAGATTACTTGCAAAAGGTGAAGATTCTGATGAGACCGAATCAAAACCGAATATTTACAGAAAAAAATAAATCAACCCTATAAATAGAATAACCTGACCTGGTGTTAGATCCTCACCACACCAGTGGCTTAGTCCCACTCACTAAAAGTAATATGATTAGTACTAAGTTTAGTACTTTTATAATAGGTATAACCGGATTCAACTCTCAAGTACAATGTAACAAAGAAAGCCAAAAATGTACCCAAGGGCCAAACGAGGGCAGACCTGTCAACTCCCGCATTCGACGATAAAGGATTCTCGCGCATTTTACCAAAAACGTGATGAAAAAAAACCGCACAATGGAATTGTGAGTTTTAACAGTTCAGTATTTACAAAAATAGAACATACATGATCATATTACAGCGTGTACATACTTTTTATTCAATATTACCATTGCTTAAGGCTTTCTTTCAGACGCTCGCGGCTTGGTGAAAAAAGTAATCGTCATACGACTCAAGTATTTTTTTTCGGACTTAATTTGTTCTTTCATCACTATTCTGTATTGTTGAGAAGGTGTGGGGTGTGAGTAGTATAGAGTGAATTCACCCAAGGTCCAACTGAAGCTGAACTGATGACGTCATCCAATTTTCCTGCCAAAATTCAAATTTTCCTGCCAAAATTCAAATTTCCCTGCCAAAATTCAAATTAAAATTTCCCCACCAAATTCAAATTTTCCCACCAAAATTCGAATTTCCTCCGCCAAAATCAAATTTTGCGCCCAGCATTCCTGATTGGCCGCCAAGATTTATCGGTTCGCGACAGAAATACATTAGCTAGGGTGTCAACGTGACTGGCGTTTTTATAAACATGCTAATACCCATCATTTATCGGTCGTTATCTATCGGATCGCGACAGAAATACATTAGTGAGGGCATCAGCGTGACAGACGTTTTCTAAACATTATGCTAAATGGCCATCATTAATCACAAGTTATCTATAAGATCGTGTCAGAAATACATTAGCGAAGCGACTGGCTGTCTTTTAACTCGCAGGTGCGTTTTTGATCGTGTTGGAACGTGTCTGTAAATTCTGAATGTGTGTCACATGAGGCATGATCCATATATACTAACCATATAAGTCTTCATTCTTATCGCTGACAAGTTGATCGAATATCGTTGATATGGACGTAAAACTCCCGTTCAACTATCTAAAAAAAACGCAATCTTTTACCTAAACGTAAGCGAGACGAGTTGTGACGAGTTACCAGATCAGCCTGCGCAGGGTCTAGACGTCAAAGGTGTAGCATCAATGACACTAGCAAAATATATATCTTTAATATCGTTAGATACCTTAGCTGTCGCATAGTGTAATGGAATCTTGAGTTGCCAGATCAGCCTGCACAGGGTCTAGACGTCAAAGGTGTAGCATCAATAACACCAGCATACCGTTTTCTCAACGTTTATATACCCTCTAAGTTTCCCAAGGTCCAACTGAAGCTGAAGCTGAACTGATGATGTCATCCAATTTTCCCAAGGTCCAACTGAAGCTGAACTGATGACGTCATCCAATTTTCCAGCCAAAATTCAAATTTCCCCACCAAAATTCAAATTTCTCCGCCAAAATTCAAAATTTCCCTCCAAAAATTAGAATTTCACAGCCAAAATTCAAAATTCAAATTTCCACGCCAACGGGGATGAGTAATATAGGGGAAGGCGGGGTAAGTTGAGCATAGGGGTAAGTTGAGCCACCCCCTCCCAGTCAGTTAGGAATGAGTCGGCCACCGCGGTGTCGTGATTTATACATGGCCAATCACATGACAACAACCCCCGCCATATTGTTTTCTAGAAGCCTGGAGACACATGTGTAAGAAGCGGGAAAATTTGATTTTTCAACAAAAAAAAGTAAAAATGCTGGAAACCGGTAAGTGTAAATTTATTCCATATGCAGTATTGATATGATATGGATATCATATGATGATATGTAGCTCGGGTATGTGTCTACACGCTTGTCATAGACATTTGTAGAATTGATGCATACATTATGTGTACATGTGTAAACACAGTAGGATGTTAGAGCCAAACATGGCTCAACTTACCCCAGTTGGCTCAACTTGCCCCCAATATGTTCTTGAGGAAAACAATCGTAGAAATGTCACTCTGACATTGACCAAGAATGACCCTAGCCACGTGTGAATGCTGTGGAAAAGACATGCAAAATTAACTGTGTTGACACCTTGTTGTTTGAGTTTGTAACTCGACCACTTTTACATCTGCAGTCAGCAAATTTAGACATCATCAAAACCAGTGTAAATTGGAATGCTAAATATGCCACACAGCCTTCTTGTGACCTTCACCTACTATATCCGTGTGAGCGACATAGGTGATTGTTTTATCCCGTCAACTACGCACCTACTAGCCATGAAACATGGTATGCGTGAATTTTTTCTCATTCACGTCTAGTAGATACGTCATTATGTATGACGTTACGTCATTATGTGAATGACGTAACACGATAATCTTGTCGCTTCAGAAGACAAACTTATGAGGCCACAAATGCATTGTTAGAGACATTTGAACAACTTTGATGTGGTTAACGGGATAAATAGAATATTATTATAGTGTCATGAACGTGAATAAATATCTGACTCGGCTCGAAATCAGGATGTGCTCGGCAAGCCTCGCCCATCCTGATTTCTCAGCCTCGACAGATATTTATTCACGTTCATGACACTATACTAATATTCTCTATATCCATGGGAACATCACCAGGGTCTGACATATATTTACAATGTAATTCTGTTGTTTTTCAGGAAATGCGAAACTACAAGAGAAAGACGAACCGGGGTCAAACTCCACAGGACGTGATGGAGCGAGCGACTGAAGCTGTTGCTGGCGGACAGAGTGTGCGGAGTGCAGCTAAGGACTTTGCAATCGATCGAATGACACTTAAACGATACATTGGGAAGAGAGACATACAACAGCAACAGGGGACTGCCTATACGGCCGTGGCCTTGCAGCAGCTGGTGTTCTCTCCTGGCATGGAGAAAGATTTAGCGATCACGTAAAGCAATTGGCAGATATGTTTCATGGTTTGTCGGTAAATAGGTGCTGTTCTCTGGAATACAAATTTGCCAAAAGAAACAATCTTGATGTCCCAATCAGCTGGGATCGTGACAAGGTAGCAGGCCAAGACTGGTGGTTAGGTTTCAAGAAGCGTCAGAATCTGGCAATTAGAAGTCCAGAGGCCACATCATTTGGACGAGCTACTGCTTTCAACCGACCAGTGGTTGATAAGTTCTTCGACAATCTTGCCAATGTTATGGACAGATATAAGTTTTCACCAAGTGACATATACAACACAGACGAAACTGGGTGCACCACAGTTCAAAACCCTACTGCTGTTGTGACCGAAAAGGGAAAGAAACAAGTTGGCGCAATTACCTCATCAAATATATGAACGTGGGGAACTGGTGACTGTCGTGTACACAGTGAGTGCAATTGGGTCAGTAGTGCCTCCCCTCTTCATATTTCCACGAGTCCACTATAAAGCACACTTTGTCAGAGATGGACCGACTCAGAGCAACGCGCAGAGGGTGGATGAACGAGGAGACATTTGTGGAATACCTAAATCACATCATCAAACACACCAGATGTTCACCAGAGAAGAAGATTCTCCTTATACTTGACAACCATGATACCCACATTTCTCTCAATATTGTGGACACTGCAAGGTCTCGTGGCGTTGTCCTGCTGACAATACCGCCCCACACTTCACACCGCCTTCAGCCTCTCGATCGATCAGTATACGGGCCCTTGAAGACCGCGTACAATACAGCCATGGATGGGTGGCTACGTTCTAACCCTGGGAAAACGGTGACAATCTACGAAATTCCAGCTCTAGTGAACCAAGCCCAAATGATTGCCATGACACCGCGCAACATCACTGCAGGCTTTCAAGCGACAGGTATTCATCCATTCAACAGGGACATCTTTAGTGAAACTGACTTTGCCCCTGCTGCCCCAACCGACCGTGAGCAACATGATGCTGCAGAAGATGGCACCGAGGGGACTCCAACTCCGGACAATACAACGTCATCAGATACGACTCCCACTGCTGACTTGCCAAGTGATGTTGTGCAGCCACAACAACTGCAAACAGATGACGCCGAGGTGAATCCAACTCCTGAAAATACAACATCATCAGATATGACTACCGCTGCTTACTTGCCAAGGGATGTTGCGCAGCCACTACAACGGCTAGCAGATGGTGTTCAACCAACCACATCTGATAACCCTGATTCACCCATGCTTTCCACAGGATACGTGTCACCGTCTGATGTACACCCATTCCCTAAAGCGACGGGAAGGAAAACAAAGGCTGGTCGCAAAAAAGGCAGCACGAAGATTTTGACAGACACACCGGAACGCCAAGAACTTGCTGCCATATTTGAAACTCGCAAACGTAAGACAACAGGTACTGCCAAGAAGCCAAAGAAATGTTTATCTAAAACGAACGGAAAAAGCCATGCCCTCCCAAGTCCAAAACACCAAGTTCTCGTGAGGGTGATGATTCAGAAGTTGACTATAATGACGAATCAGATGTTGACAGTGATATACGCCTATCATTGAAGGCGACTTTGTAGTTGTCAAATGTGCTGGAAAATCACGATTCATTCATTACATTGCTCGCGTTGATGTACTCAGAAGAGGAATTTGAGTTTGAATGAGACTATTTCTGCACAAAGTTGCTGGAAAGGTTGGAACGGACAAACCAGTATTTGTACCAGATACAAAGGATGAAGCAGCCTTTGACTTGGAAGATGTTGTGCGTAAGCTGCCACAGCCCAAGTGTGTTGGCAGTTCTTCCCGTTGTTCTGGTCAGCTTGTGTTCAATTGTGATATGTCAGCGTGGCACCTCACTTGACTTCATTTCTGGCCTTGTCTAGTTCATATCTGAATGACGGACATTGTTTCCTAGTTGCCACAATCAGGGCCTGTGGTTATAAAACTTTTTGAGCACGTTCTCCATTCTCATACTCGAAATCATGGAATTTGATTGGTCGCGTACTGAACTGTGCTCAGTCTCGGCCAGTCAAATATACTGATTTTGAGTAGGAGAATGTACTTAGAAAGTTTTATAATCACAGACCCTGATTTTTTTTGTTCATTTCTTGTTCTATTTGGAATACGTTTTGTGTTGATTTTCACTGTCAGTGACCTTTATTTTAGCCAAAGATCAACTTACCCCGTGTGGCACAACTTACCCCAGAGGCTGGTTCAACTTACCCCACATGCGGGGCATGTTGAGCCATTTGACAGACATTTTTTCAACGTTCAAGGTGACTTTTAGTGAGGTGATATGAGATATGAGAATACAACGTGCTACAACAGTTTCCCCAAAGATTTAATTTGACGGCCAGATACGCATTTCGGCAAGAGTATCAATTATTTCAAATATAATTGAAATAAATCAAAAATTGGCTCAACTTACCCCCACCTTCCCCTACCGTCTGTAGCAGAGTTACTATTCCATTCATACATGTAGGCTTCCTCTACATAATAGCTAATCAGATCTGATTTACACTTTAGTTGTTAATTGTGACATAATTTGTATATTTTCCATCTGAAAAAACTATTAGTATTATAAAAGTAATACAAAACTTTACATGTTCAATTTGGCTGCCGTTGACTGGGGCACTTGTTGATTAGCTTAAATTTACTTTATCAGGTCATCTACATATCTGCATATGTAAGTTTATGTCATATTTGCTGGAATATGTTATTTTCATAATGTTAACAATCATTTTAGTCCCACATGCCAGGTTATAATATTGGGAGACACATTTGTTTTGTCCATTCTTTAGATATAACATTTTTCGGGCCAAAAAAACATTCATTCACCATTACCCGACATATTAATTGGCATTATTTTTCTTTTTATATGAAACGTGAATTTCGTTACTTATATCAGGGGCGATAACAAACAGTGTTTCCATAAAAGGTTAATGGAAACTATATTCTCTCTACTTATGTTTATGCTCCTGCCACAGAATGGTGAGGGGGCAATACAGTGTTACCGGCGTCCGTACGTCCGTTCATTCGTCCGTTCATTCGTCCGTACGTCCGTACGTCCGTAACGAAACCTTAACGCTCGTGTAAATGGCTTATAATTTCCTTTTTCGGATCTGCTTCACATTTCACACACGCATTGCTCCAATCATCCTATACCGCCCTGTGACAAATCCACATTCTTCCTGCCCCCGCTAAGCCCAGGGTCAAGGTCACAGACTTGGTGCGTTTGAAAACTTAACTCTCGGATAAATGGCTTAAATTTAATTTAAATATGCCTCGTTTTCTTTGGCTGCCAGCGGGGGCATTCGTGTGCCGACAGGCCACATTTATATTTTTTATGTGCGATGATTATACTTTATAATGTGTTGATAAACATATTTGTTCAGGTGACACATTTAAGTGGTATAGATAATTTAAAAATGTCCGGACTCATTTGCATATCAAAAGAGCCTGATACCACCGCGAGTCACTATTAGTAAAATAAAGATTACTAAATGATTATATCTGTATAGTGGGCCTGCACTCGTAATTTTTAAACTGGTGGAATACATGTACTGTAGTTACACAATTATACACTTATTTAATTCTTATAGACAAAATGTTATGCCTACTAGATAGGACCCCAACTTTCACTGCTACATGTAATTTGCGAATCAGATCTTATTCGCTATTCTGCAGAGGAAGCCTATGAATGGAAACGTAACTCTGCTACGGACAGTACGGTAGTAGATTTCAAGAGTTACTGTTCACAACTATGAACAATGTGGCTTACTCGCTTACCACATTTATCCAAGTGTTGTGAGTTTGATGCCCGGGTGGGATGTATATCTCTGAGCACTGTTTCATGTTGGAAAGCTGTGGAGTCACTTGCTGAGAAATGGTTAATACTGGTAAGAAATTCAATAAAAGGCTAACCATGTAAATAATAGTGTTTGATTGTTTATTTCAGGGAAGCCGTCTACAGATCTTAGCCATCTGGATTATTCGTCGAGCCTCTTCAACTTCACCCTGCAGTCGAGGCAGACACCAGCAGGGCTATTGAAATATCATATGAGCGGTCCCAGAAGTAGAAGATAAGGCGGAAATTGGTTCTCATTCTGCTGTTGAAGGACAAAGACCACCAGAAAAATCGCTGTCCGAAGACACTACTCCACCTGGGCAACAACTTGCCAAACATTCGCGAAATGGGAACTGATCCAGTTCCTGACCTACACCAAGCAAAATATAGTGTCGCCATGACAGACTGTCATCTTAAGATCAGCGACTGTAATCTGAAAATATGACCTTCAAGGAACAGCTTGAGAAAGACAAGTTCAGTTACAAACAAGAGTTGTCAGAAGACAACGAAGCTCGCCTGTTGGCAGCCTTCACTCAAACTTGGCACAGTTGTATAAAAAAAACATGAATATTATATAACTTGACCTTGGGTTAAGGGTTGTGCAGTGGACCTTGACATTGGGGTCAGTGGTGTAAGGTGGGTCGAGGATTTGCTATAGCATGATATAGCATATTAAGATGAATGCATGTATGAAATATCAATGCACTCCCTGAAAACAGAAGTAAAACAAAATTTAACCCAACGTTAAGGTTATGAATGCACTAAGTTGGTGATTTTCTAAAGCATGATAGCTATTCACATGAGGAATGCATGTATGAATGTGCTAAGTTTGTGACCTTGACCTTGGGGAAAGGGGTGGGGGGTGGGTCATGGATTTGCTGTAGCACAATAGAGGATCATCAGATGAATGCATGTATGAAATATCAAGGCGTTCAATCCCTTTAAAGAAACATAAGTTATAAAAAGACATTTATTCCAACGTTAAGTTTA
Source organism: Conchocele bisecta (assembly GCA_029237695.1). Taxonomy (NCBI): domain Eukaryota; kingdom Metazoa; phylum Mollusca; class Bivalvia; order Lucinida; family Thyasiridae; genus Conchocele; species Conchocele bisecta. The sequence continues at coordinate 54,377,300 of CM055267.1, forward strand.
TGATCGTGGGGAAAGGGGTGGGGGTGGGTCATGGATTTGCTGTAGCACAATAGAGGATCATCAGATGAATACATGTATGAAATATCAAAGCGTTCCCTGTAAAGAAACAGACGTTACACAACATTTACCCCAACGTTAAGGTTATGAACATGCTAAGTTTGTGACCTTGACCTTGGGGTAAGGGTTGGGTGGTGGGTCGTGCATTTGCTACAGCATGATAGAGGGTCATCTGAGAAATGCATGTATGAAATATCAAGGCGTTCCATGAAAGGAAACAGATGTTATAGACATTTACCCCAACGTTAAGTTCGTGAATGTGCTAAGATTGTGACCTTGACCTTGGGGTAAGGGATGGGCGGTGGGTCATATATTTGCTATAGCACGATATAGTATCATCAGATGAATGCATGTATGAAATATCAAGGCGTTCCATGAAAGGAAACAGATGTTATAAGACATTTACCCCAACATTAAGTTTATGAATGTGCTAAGTTTGTGACCTTGACCTTGGGGTAAGGGTTGGGTGGTGGGTCATGGATTTTCTACAGCATGATAGAGGGTCACCTGAGGAAAGCATGTATGAAATAACAAGGTGTTCCATGAAAGGAAAGGAAACAGAAGTTGTAAGACATTTACCCCAACGTTACCCCGACGACGCCGGGGGTATGCCATAAGCTCTTCAGCATTTTGTGCAGGCGAGCTAAAAATTAACCATTTAATCGGAGTACCATCCATGCCAGCGGCAGTGTTTGTGTGGTTCTTAACTCTGATTTCTGCTCTAATCAACCTGTTTAAAGGATGTGTCGAGAAGACATGTTACTCCTTGTGTTGATGAAGTTGAAAATGAATCTTATTCACACAAAATCATTATTTTCATACAAAGTAAAAAAATATATTTATGCTCACTGTAGCTGAAACAACCAGCTCATTGTGGCCAATGTCCGACACAAAACCACAACATTGGGTTCTGTTTCCAGATACCCAATCTGTCAGACATAAATTAATTTTTGGAAGAGAAGAGCGTTTTTGTCAAAAGTCTTCAAGCTTATTTCAACAAATTGAAGATGTAAGTTTCAGCATTAATTCTTGAACTTTGTGACAAACTAATTATCAGGACCGTTGTCAACGACTGGTGACTGTATTTACTATGGAAGATCGTGTGATTTTCGTGAATTCGTTGATTCTTGGACACTCATTTGTCAGGCGGCTTAGGGATTATTGTGTACAAAATGGCCGCATGAGGCTCGGTTTGGACCCCCAAAGGAACTCGGTTCAGTGGCACGGTGTTGGCGGTGGCCGAATCCAGGGTGCATGCAATATTTTACCATCACATCTCTTCTTATTCCGTTCTGCTTATTCCGTTAATATATATATAACATATGTTTTTGATTTGGTGTCATTTGGCGAAACGAAGTTTGGGGTGGTGGTCAATCGGGAGCACCTCCAGCGGATCCAAATGTGTTCAAAGAACCCAATGAAGTTTGCATTGAATGCACTGGAGCTTCTAGTTACTCCGGAAGAGTGTAAAAATAACTTGACTGTTTACGGCGAGGGGAAGGGGAAAAATGCCATGGCAGAAAAAAGAGGAGAGCATTGAGAAGTAAGTTTATAAATAAGTGTTAAACTGTTAGGGCCCCCTTTCGGTTTCACCCTGTCCGTCCGTGTATTTTTTGTGTCCGCTCTGTATCTCCTTACATGCCAAAGAGGTTTTGAATTAACTTGGCACAAATGTTCACCATGCAGTCACGTCGGGTCAAGGTCATACTTGGAGGTCAAAGGTCAAATTGACATTATTTCGTGTCCGCTCTGTATATCTCCTTACCTGCCAAAGGGATTTTGAAATCCAAATGTTCACCATGTCATGGCGACATGCAGAGCCCAACTTCCAGCCACGTCGGTTCAAGGTCAAGGTACTTGGAGGTCAAAGGTCAAATTGACATTATTACTATTAAGGCTGCCATAGGGGCCCTAAGTGAGTCGACATGCCACATTTTCTAGTTTTAAATGAATTTATATAAATTCATTTGTCTTCTAAAGTGGAAAAAAATGACACATGACAAGTTTTTATCCTTTTTGGAATACACAGGTTTAATAAATTCAGTAAAAACTAATGAGCATTTTATATACAAAGCACAATAATTTACCAATTATAAGTGAGGAAAAATATACATGTATCTGGTCCGATTTGGGTTTCAAACCCATGACCCCAAGGTTTTTTGTAGCTGCATGAATTGATGTAACTATATATGTTTGCACATGTGCAGCAACACAACCGACTTCTGTGAGCTATGCATATTGTTCCCTTCACTGATGTGGATCTCTGATACCAAACCTGTGTCAGTTGTATCAACAAAAATTAGGGCAAGATAAAGTACAGAGGTAGTCGCAGAGTTTTTATTACAAGGCAGTGTGCACTCCTGTATTAATCGGTAAGCATGCGTTTGCACACACAGAAATACCTAAATGGCATTTATATTGTTTAAGGATATATACCATACATTAAGACTTCTGTACCTTACATACGTATAGCAGTAAATAATGTTTTTGTATAGAATCCATATGGAATGAATTTAGTTAGTTTGGCTACATCTCTGTTTCACTTGGACATGTGTTGCTATTTTCAGGCCAGTTATTCAGCATATATGGAAAAGGAATGACAGAACTGTACAAGAAGAGTTGTGGACTAAGACAATTGCGCCCAGGCTCAATAATAAGATCAGGGCCATAAGGAATGACAAATACAAATGTACAAGAATTAGTGTTTAGAATTAGAATTTGTGCCTCAGAGTTTTTGTCACACCCACTTGCAGACAATACAATATAATAATCAATTTGGCATGTGTCCGTCAATGTGTCGTGATATTGGCAAGATTTCAATGAAATTTTGGTCAAGATTTCACTAGTATTGGTCCAAATTTGACGAGATTTCACCAAAATTCTGGTGAAATCTCATTGAAATCTCATTGAAATCTCATTAAAATCTCACCAAAATTTCATTGAAAGAATTGGTAGAAATTTGATTTTATGGAAATTTTGGTGAAATTTCGCCAAAATTTTGATCATGAAATATTGCTGAAATGGTAGAAATTTTGGTGATATTTCAGTTACATTTCAATAACAATTTGATAATTTTTCAGTGAAATTTCAATGTTATTTCTACCAAATCTTTCAGTGAAATTTTGGTGAAATTTCAGTGCTAATTTTCACTGGGGCAGCACAAGGGGAGAAGAACGTTTGGAACGATTTGTCGTTTGTTCGCGATTTAGGAGCCCACATTGTGTACTTGGAAATCGGCAGTATGTCTTGGAATTTCATTAGAATTGCGTCCTAAGGACGCAATTCTAATGAAATTCCAAGACATATTGACTTGTGTGACAGACACATCCAGCAAAGGGTGTTGGCAAACACTATTTGCACAATCGCGGAACACTGTATTCAGGAAGGTGCACGAGTTGTCATAGTCGGCGAGATAATGTCAAGGAGCCATAAACACCAATACAAACGAGCGGGTGAATGCGACTAACGATATGCTGTCTGAATTGCTTGCGCAACAGGATAAAATATTCTTCTGGCGCCATTCCGACCATAATTTCTCCACCAGATTTCTGACCGAGTTTGTGGCAGCCGATGGGGTACACGTTAATGACGATGGGGGCATGCAAGCCTATTACAGGTTCGTCAGGGGTGCTGTGAATTTTGCCAGGAATCAACTTTGAATGCCAGATTATCTTTACCTGTCAATGAAATACGATGTTGTATGCTCTACCGACCCCGAACTGATGTTATAACACATGAATGAATTCTTTCGGAGAACCTGGGTTGTTGGTTGTCTTGGTTGTGAGCATACAACGATAATTCAACGATAGAGTTTCATCTTTTCCAGAATGCCGACTGACATGGTTTAGTCCTCATTTACATTTAGCCCCACCCCCCCCCCCCCCCCCCCCCCCCCCCCCGCATTGTACCTGAGGGCCAAATCTTGTTATGCCTCATTAAAAAAGTAGCAAAATTTTAGTTAATCAAATTACTTTTCAGGGCATGAAAATTCTTAAAATATTCACTCGTCCTAACATGCATAACATTGATGGAAATAGCAAAAAAATAGGAAATTTATAAATACAAACATTTGATTTGAACTCGTCCTGCAGCCATTCCCATTCATCGGGACGAGCGGACGTGTTAATTTTCGTGCCCTGTTTTTGTGGGGAGCTAAATGACTGGTGTGACAGGGACCCAGCACCAGGTCAGGATATTCTAAATTCAGGGCTGAATATATATTTTATTTTAAATATTGAGTTCTGATTTTGGAAATTTTCCTCATTCGTGACATGTTGAATGCGGGATAGGGCAACACGTTGGCCCGACCTTAAATGACCTTAGCTGTTTTCAATATGCTTGCTTATATGGTTTTAATCATGACGGACGATTGTAATGTTTTCGATTGCTCCATTCGTGGCACGGTTTGGCATGGCCACCTAGTTCCGAGTATGTATATATTATTCTCATTGTCCACTGCTCCAGTTGAGGTGTGTGTTGGCATGTGTTACGCACCGATTGTAGCAGATAATACTATAGGAATGAATGGCCTTTTTGTGGAATTTATCGGGGTATAAACTTGGAAAAGTCGCGGGAATACTGGACGAAGTGATAAAAAATTACAATTTTCGAAAAAAAAAGAAAAGATTTTTATTTTTTTATATTTTATTTTCGAAAATTGTAATTTTTTAAGGCCTCGTCCAGTATTCCCGCGACTTTTCCAAGTTTATATCCCCGATAAATTCAACAAAAAGGCCATTCATTCCTTATAATTCCAGCATTTGAAACAAATTCATCAAGAAATGTGTTTATTTTCCGTTTTCTTAAGCTGCGCCTCACGGTTACGGAAAGTAGTTCGGCGTGGGAGTTTCCTGGGATATAAATTTTAGACAGAGACTTGCTACGGGCCAATCAAATGTTAGGGAATTGTGTAAATATTTTTGTGCTGGAATTATATGGATTTAAAAAAAAAACTAGAAATGTGGCCTGTCGGCACACGAATGCCCCCGCTGGCAGCCAAAGAAAACAAGGCATATTTGAATGTGGATTTGTCACAGGGTGGCAGAGGACCATTGGAGCAATGCGTGTGTGAAATGAGAAGCAGATCCGAGCAAGGAAACAGAAAGTATAAGCCATTTACCCGAGTGTTAAGGTTTCAAACGCACCAAGTCTGTAACCTTGACCCTGGGCTTGGCGGGGGCGGGACGAATGTGGATTTGTCACAGGGTAGCAGAGGACCATTGGAGCAATGCGTGTGTGAAATGTGAAGCAGATCCGAGCAAGGAAACAGAAATTATAAGGCATTTACCCAGCGTTAAGGTTTCGAACGCACCAAGTCTGTGACCTTGACCCTGGGCTTGGCGGGGGCGGCACGAATGTGGATTTGTCACAGGGTGGCAGAGGACCATTGGAGGAATGCGTGTGTGAAATGTGAAGCAGATCCGAGCAAGTAAAAAGAAATTATAAGGCATTTACCCAGCGTTAAGATTTCGAACGCACCAAGTCTGTGACCTTGACCCTGGGCTTGGCGGGGGCGGCACGAATGTGGATTTGTCACAGGGTGGCAGAAGACCATTGGAACAATGCGTGTGTGAAATGTGAAGCAGATCCGAGCAAGGAAACAGAAATTATAAGCCATTTACCCGAGCGTTAAGGTTTCGTACATACGTACGTACGGACGTACGTTACGTACGTACGGACGCCGGTAACACTATATGCCCCCCCTCACCATTCGGTGGCGGGGGCATAAAAATTTGGATTATCAAAAGTGGGAGTATAAAAGACTTACAGCAATGTCAAAAATGAGCATTGAGTTTCAAAGGGAGTAAGTAAATCAATATATAACACATTTGTAAAAGTTTAATAGGGCTGTATGATACGCTTTACATACACAACTTATCTGGAGCTTTTAATAGTGGCCCCACAAAACATTTATACTCAAATATGGCTATCATCTTTGCTGTATATCACCACATGTGGGTATATATATGTGGCTCATGTACATTGTTCATCTGAGCTGCAGCCGTGATGGCGACCAATGTAGTCCCTGATCAAACCGCGAACATGAGCAAATTTTGCCATGGTACCGTGTGTACATAATTATGTCCATTCTTTTATTTATGTGCCGTGTTTCTTCTGATGAGACCCACCATTGCCATTCGGCTCCATCCCTCACATACTTTAACCCTTACTACGCTGAATTAAATGCTGTCGTCTGACGGACGGATCAGAATTGCGAAAATCACCAAGATGGATACTCGATATTTACATTTACAAATCGGGCCGTGTTTGGTCTTGAATTAAATAGCGAAAAACATGCTACTATTTTCCATTGAAGACTTAAATCGATTGATGCGGCTGTAATTGACGACGGCAGGTATATGTAATTATGAGGTAAAATAATCATTGAAAATTGCCGATTAGTCTTCGCTAATTGGAGTTACACGTTTAGTGACAAACCAATTTACACACCATATTATCGGCACATATTTTAGAACTTCCAAATGAGTCTGATTGTGATCAGAGTTCTACTGAGAATACAGAGCCAAAGAAGCTGAAGGGTATTATATTTATGTATTTATCATGTCCCACTGATTTTGTGTCCGCGGGCGGGACCCTCCCAGTATTTGTTTCTGGTTTATTTTTGTTCCAGCACTCATATTCAAGTTATTCTGTCCTCAAACATCTAGACAAGCCTTAAAATAATACTGGTATATAAAAGCCGCATGATGGTTCTGAGGGCCGGATTTAATATGTATTTTGTTTCTTTTACTTTTAGGTAAGTATTAAAAATTTGCCGGATCCAAACACAAACAGAAAACCGGGCAACAAAACATCAGCAACACCATTGAGTACCATAACAAGTAGGTTTGACTAGATGTACATGTATAGAGTTCAGGGTCCGATAAATTTCCAAATTTTTAGGTTGGTAGCCCAGACATTTAAAGGTACATGCCCACGTGCCAGGTTATACTATAGGGAGGCTTATTTATTTTTTTCGTCCATACATTAGATATAAGAAGGCCTATTGCTTTTAAATAGGCCCGTTTATTTCAGCGCAGAACCCTTTCGGATTGGTGGGCCTAAAAGTTAGCGGCTGAATGTCAGACTTACAACAACAACAAAATTATTAGAAAAATTTATTTTTCAAAGTCAAAGGTTATAATTTAGGATTCTAAGCTAATTACATCGCTCTATTTAAGTATGCCACAAGCACGTAGCAAGACGAGAGGTACACCGGCGAGGCCGACAGCGGTGCGACGGCGTCCGGCAGCGGCCACCACGACTGGAAATCCAGCGGTAGTGCAGCAGCACGTGGAAGAACCAGAGATTGTTCGCCTTTCCTCAATGGTTGAGGAAGAGTCAGGTGCGAATGAGCAGGTTCAGACTCCCGCCAACATTTAGGATGGGCTCGTCCCACAGCCAACCCCATCAACTCATGATATTGATTTGCCCCCATTAATGCATTGTGTTGATGATATTATGACGCTACATGTTTCTCCGGAAATTTGTTCTAAGATTTGGCGAAACGACTACATCAACCTTGCATGTTTGTTAAAAAATTATGAACAGGTACAGTCTCGCCAGCTGGTAATTACGGACACTGGCGAGATTGAATCATGATCTCGTCAGTCCAGGACCATCAATTCAATAAGGGAATGGACTGATGCGTTCATGATATTCATATCAATATATATTCAAAAACATAGCCAGAAAGCATCTGAGCTATTGCAGTATATGTCGGTGATCCGCAAGGCCGAGGCCAGGAATAAATCCATGGGATGGAAGGCCTATGACGAACAGTTTCGTTTACGTCAGGCCCAAAATCTGCAATCGTGGGCCCAATTAAATTCTGATTTGTGGCTGCGTATCATGACATCTAGTCAGAATTCCGGTACTAGTTTCTGGACAAATTATAGGTACTCCGGCGGTCACCAAGGTCGTCGGTCGGTGGGCACATGCTTGGATTACAATCGAGAGGCGTGTATACAGCCATGCTTGCTCTGCCTGCAGGGGAGATCACCCCGTATCCAGATGTCCCAGATCAGTTGCAAGCCAATCCTACCAGACACCCCCTGCACATCTGAATAGTGTGTCACCCAGCCAGCCCTTTATGCCAAATACTTCGGCCCAGGCATTTCCGATCCCACAACCCACCAGATTTTCTTTCTCCCGCACACCAGGTAGAAATAGACCTTACTTTCGGGGTTCCCTTGGGACAGCCCGACGACCTTCATGGATCACCGGGTAATTTGAGTACTGATAATATAAGTCAGTTTATTGAACTGCCGGAAATAGGTTTGGAGCAATGCACCCCATATACCGGTAATAATGACAGTCGATTAGATCTTGCCAAAACACCAGTAATTGTACCAGAACTTTTAAAAGGATTGTCTGTTTACCCCGATAGGGAGGCAGCTCAGGAGTTGGCCAGCGGGTTTCAATGCGGGTTTCGTCTGGCGTTCGAAGGCCCTAGATGCAGTTACGAGGCAAATAATTTACCATCCGCCCGGGAGCACCCAGAAATAGTTAGAGATAAAATTTTAAAAGAAATTGAGGCTGGTCGAGTCGGTGGTCCGTTTACATCACCCCCATTTGAACATTTTAGGGCGAGCCCATTGGGGCTAGTAAGTAGTTCCCAAAAAAGGAAACGGCGAATATAGACATATTCATCACCTTTCATTCCCTAAAGGGGAATCGGTTAATAACTATATTGACCCACATTTGTGCTCAGTCCAGTATACTCGATTTGACGAGGCTGTCAAAATGATTCAAGAGTTAGGACAGGGAACTTTGCTTGCAAAGGCAGATATAAAATCTGCATTTAGAATTATGATAGTATCACCGCTTGATTTTGAATTGCTAGGGTTCAAATTTGATGATAAGTATTATTTTGACAAATGTCTCCCATTTGGCTGTTCTGTGTCTTGTGCCTTATTTGAGAAGTTTGCGACATTTTTGCAATTCCTGGTTCGGAGAGCTTCAGCAGTGGGGCGTATTGAGCATTATTTAGATGACTATCTCGGAGCCGGTGGAGCAGGTTCAGCTGACTGTTACTCTATTATGCGGGTCTTCACACAACAGTGTGTAACATTGGGTGTGCCTTTGGCCATCGATAAATGCGAACGTCCACAATCAGTTATAGTTTTTCTGGGTCTGGAATTAGATTCAGTTTTGATGCAAGTGCGAGTTCCTGCAGATAAAGTTCAAGCAATGTGTCAATTAATTTCCGACGTGCTTGCCCGTAGAAGTATACAGCTTAAACCACTTCAGTCACTGATTGGATCATTGAATTTTATGTGCAGGGCCATTTCACCAGGTCGTCCGTTTTGCAGACGTTTGATCAATGCGACATGTGGACTCACAAAGCCACATCATCATTTGCGTATTTCAACAGGAATGCGACAGGACCTCAATATGTGGCTGCGCTTCTTTCAGTCATTTAATGGTATATCTATGTTCCATGACAAATTCTGGAGTTCTAATGAGGATATTTTGTTATATACGGATAGTGCAGGGAGTTGTGGGTTTGGTGCCTATTTTGGGGGCAAATGGACATACAGTTCTTGGCCAGAGGAGTGGATAATGCAGAGGATTACCAAGGACATAACAGTTTTGGAATTATTTCCAATGTTGGTCGCTGTGTCAATCTGGGGTCCAGAGCTTGTGAATAAGAAGTTGTTATTCAGGTGCGATAATCAGGCAGTTGTGTGCATTATTAACACTCAAACTTCAAAATCGCCATTGGTTATGGTAGTACTCAGAGAACTTGTCCTCAAATGTTTACAATTTAATATTGTATTACCGGGGTAAGAGCTGAACACATTCCTGGTGATAAGAACATTTTTGCTGATGCTTTGTCGCGTTTGCAGGTAGAAAAATTTATGCGGCTAGTGCCGCATGCAGAGCCAGCACCGACGGAGATCCCGGCGCAGCTCTTCCACATCTTCAACAGGGTGTACAGCAGCTGCTGAATGCGAGCATTTCTCACAATACACATAAGACATATAGAAATGGGTTACAGCGATTTGCTGAATTTCGGAGTGGTTATTCGTTGCTTGATATTTGGCCCGTTGCTTGATATTTGGCCCGTCCCAGTAGAGCAATTATTGCTATTTTTATCTCACTTATTTCAAAACGGCTATGCCCCATCGTCAGCCAGTTCATATATAGCAGCCATTGGTTTTCAGCATAAATTAATTGATGCGCAGGACACAACAAATGTTTTCAAAGTAACAAAAGCATTTGAGGGTTATCGCCGTCTCAGGTCGACATTTTATGCACGTATTCCTATCACCTACGATACCTTACTGAAAATCGTCAATATACTACCTAGAGTTTGTTTCTCCCCATATGAAGCTTGTTTATTTCGCGCAGCATATGGCCTGGCATTTTTTGGACTTTTTAGAGTGAGTGAACTGGTCCCAGTAACCATGCAGCAGGGAGAACGCGCCCTACGTCCGGATGATATTTCAATGTTGTCCTATGGGGGAAAAACTGGAGTTAATGTCCGTTTACGCATATCAAAAACATGTCAGTCTGGAGCATCTGTGTATGTACCCATTTACCCAATTGCTGGGTTGATTTGTCCTGTGAAATATTTGTTACAGTTCATTGAAATCAGGTGTCAAAAATCACCTTATCTGTTCTGTCACGCAAATGGCAAATCACTAACGAGGTACCAGTTTGGTGCAGTCTTATCGCTGAATTACAGCTACCAAGCAAAAATTACCGTACACACTCATTTCTCATTGGAGCAGCTACTTGGCTGTCCTCTCGAGGGGTATCGGACTCAACCATCAAACAGATGGGCAGGTGGAAATCAGATGCTTTTAAAAAGTATATCCAATTGTAGGCTGTGCTATATATAACGTATGTGAGTAGCAAACGGAACAAACAACGTTTATTCAATTTTGCAGGCCCATTATGTTACCACTAGGGGCCTTGTGGAGGAGCAAACAATATTTATTTCAATTTTGCAGGCCCATTATGTTACCACTAGGGCCCTTGTGGAGGAGCAAACAATATTTATTTCAATTTTGCAGGCCCATTATGTTACCACTAGGGGCCTTGTGGATGTGCAAACAATGTTTATTTCAATTTTGCAGGCCCATTATGTTACCACTAGGGGCCTTGTGGAGGAGCAAACAATGTTTATTTCAATTTTGCAGGCCCATTATGTTACCACTAGGGCCCTTGTGGATGAGTAAACAATTTTGATTTCAATTTGCAGGTTTGCAACTAGGGCCGTGTGGAGGAGCAAACAATGTTTATTTCAATTTTTTGCAGGCCCATTATGTACCACTAGGGCCTTGTGATGAGCAAAACAATGTTATTTCAATTTTGCAGGCCCATTATGTTACCACTAGGGGCCTTGTGGAGGAGCAAACAATGTTTATTTCAATTTTGCAGGCCCATTATGTTACAACTGGGGGCCTTTTGGAGGAGCAAACAATGTTTATTTCAATTTTGCAGGCCCATTATGTTACCACTAGGGGCCTTGTGGAAGAGCAAACAAGGTTTATTTCAATTTTGCAGGCCCATTATGTTACCACTAGGGGCCTTGTGGAGAAGCAAACAATGTTTATTTAAATTTTGCAAGCCCATTATGTTACCACTAGGGGCCTTGTGGAGGAGCAAACAATGTTTATTCAATTGTGCAGGTTCTGTATGTTACCACCAGGGTCACAGGATTTAGATATATGTGATGATTTATATTACATATAATGTGTGTAGTTTCACAGTGGTGTCTTAATAACATGTTTTGATTTTATTGCAGATGTTTGGTTTATTGGTGATTCGTACGTATATTAAGCCAAACAACATGCTGTGCGTCAGGGTATTTCTGTGAACATGGGTCTGGAGCAAGTAAATCTCATCACATGGATGGGCAAGAGGGGCATGCAGTGGAGTGAATTGTCTCCTCGTATTCAATATGAACTAATACACAGATCGCCGCCTGCCGCAATTATCATTCATTTAGGTGCTAATCCACCTGTGTGATGTTGGAGGGGCGACGCTGGAACACCAGATTAGGAATGATATTGCCGCCATTGCGGATATGATCCCGAATACACATATTTTCTTTTCTGGGATGGTGCAGCGGTCTTCTTGGCGTGGTGCGGTATCACTTTCAGCCATCGAAAAGAAGCGCCTACATGCCAATAGGCGTGTTAGAAACTTTATCAATTTCGGGAAGGGCACTTTCATAGATAACTATCGGATTAGCACTCAAGCACCGTCTTTATACCGCAAAGACGGGGTGCATCTTAGTGATGAGGGAATAGACCGCTTTCTAATGAACATTAGAGAGGCACTTAATGCCCAACTGACATAAGTTTTGGCGGAATTTTGGGGCGAACTTGTGTTCGGATGGCAAGAAAATTCCGGGGGCGATAGGAATTCAAATAGATTTATAAATAAATACATATATAAATTTCCTAATAGTTATGACATAATTTCGTAATCTAGTAGTGACTGCGGGTGGTCTGCTCCACTGGGTTTTCATCTGGACGTACGACCATCTGTAGTCGGTCAATTAAAAGTTATTTGTATTATGCTCGAATATTTTTCCCCCATTCAATTCCTCCGGAATTTTACTGCTTATTGACCAATCCGCCACACTATAATGTTAGTTAGATCATTTCACACTATATTGCTATTTAGGTCATTATCATAGGGTCCAATAAAATATGTATTGATCATAACATGTGTTTGTCTAAGTTCTGCCATCTTGAAATAAGAAGGCCTATTGTTTTTAAATAGGCCCGTTTATTTCAGCGCAGAACCCTGTCGGATTGGTGGGCCTAAAAGTTAGCGGCTGAATGTCAGACTTACAACAACAACAAAATTATTAGAAAAATTTATTGTTCGGGCCAAATGAACAGTCATGAGCCATTTTCGGACGATATAATTGGCATTTGTATACTTCGTATATCACACATGAATTTTCACACTGATATCAGGGGCAATAACCGTGTTTCCTTAAAATGTTAACTGACATTACTATTTCTTATCTGTAATTATTTTTTAATGTGCAATGATCATACTTATTAATCTCTCGAAAACATTATTTTTTCATGTGATTCATTTAATTAGTATAAATAATTAAAGAAATACCATGCCTCATTTACATATTAAATTAGCCTGATACCACCGTGCGTCACTATCAGTAAAATAAATATTACTAAATGATTATACATGTATCTGTATAGCGGGCACTCGTAATTTTTAGAACTGGTGGAATAGCGACACAATTATACACTTATTTAATTCCTATAAAGAACAGTTTGTGCCTACTGCGTGGGCATGTACCTTTAATACTAGTACATTACAAATTTGCATAGGAATTTTAGTGGAAATTTTCAGAAATGTCATTAATTTTGCATGTGTACATATAGTAGGGTCACAAAGCCAGATCCCGTGACCAACCTTCGGCAAATATACTTTTATGATTGATTATGGTACTTTAGGGCATTTGTAAAAAAATGAGCTGGTGGGTCCCTCTGGAAACCTTGGGCAACATTCTGTGGAGCGAGAAATCCAAGATGGCCGCCGGTGGCCATTTTGAAATTTTTACTTTTTAGCACAATGACATGTATACCTCTATAATATGTCATTTTAGACTAATTTGAGGGTGAGGAATTCATTTCTGATGTCATTTGTTTGCTTAGATGTCTCTATGACAACGAAATCCAAGATGGCCGCCGGTGGCCATTTTGAAAATGCCAATTTTTTTACCGAAAATGTCCAGAAACGTCCACAATATGTCATTTTTTACTCATCTGAAGGTGAGAAATCCATTTCTGATATTGGCTGTCTGTTTAGAAGTCAATTACATGGACATTCAAATCCAAGATGGCCGGCGGCGGCCATATTGAAACTATAACTTTTTATACAAATGGGTTAGAAAGCCCCATAATATGTCATTTTTGACTGATTTCAGGGTGCGGAACCCATTTCTGATGTCAAGTCTACGATTAGACATATCATTGACACCACTCCAATGCGAGTTCATGTTGGGGTTGTATTGTGTCTCTAGATACTATACATTACAACCATCAGCCACGAAACATATTCTTGACAATGGTACCCAGTTGAGCAGGTTCTAAACATTTTGCAAAGGTTATAAATATTTTGTCACTTTCCATAACCATGATTTTATTGTTTCAGACTCCATGAGCGTGTTGTGCCGTGGTAACCGGATGTGACACGTGACCTCCGAAGCATATGAATGGCGTCTTCACAATTTGACTGCATTTTCCAGTGTGGAACACCGTGTGAGCCTTCAGATTCCTTAGATAAAACACGTGAAGAAGGATGGAACAGTCTTAAATCAAATGCGTTGAACTGGAGAGCCCTTGATAGGTTTGGAAATGTGTACGATTCGGTGGACGGGGTGGGGAAACGGGACCCAGAGGCAAGCATGCACACAATAACTGTCGAATTGATATAAGAAGCACGGTCAAGTTGACTAAATCAAAGAAGAGGCAGCAAAAACGTGACATTGAAGAAACATCTCACGGCATGGATCCGACAGGTCTTCGTAATGAGGATCTGCCATCGTCAGCACCTAAGCGTCTACGTTCTGACATAGGAATCGTACATGATAAAAATCTATGTGTGTGGTGCATGAAACCTAAAGACCATAAACATCCTGAGCGACAAGGCAGGTTTTGTCTCATTTCATATGACAATGCATGGAATTTATTTCGTAGACACACAGTGACACTAGAAGACGACACCATGAGGGACAGAATCAACAAACTCATCGATTCAACTACTGACCCGTATTCAGTAGAGATACGTATCATCACAAGTGCTGGCTTAAATATGTTGTTCCGTTCGAGAAGATGTCAGTTGAAGAAGCCCTTCCTCTCCTATATGATGTGACATTTCGCGAGGCACAGACAATGTTCATAGACCATGCTCGTGAAGTCATTTTTGTTGAACACGAGATCAGAACAGTGCAGAGTTTCTTACGTGATTATCAAAACATTGTAGGTCATTATGGTTTCCCAACATCCAGTACCAAATCCAGGTTATATTAAGGAGTTGCTAGTGCGGGAGAGTTCGGGGTGGGCATAGGTTTTCATACTCGTCCTCAGAAAAATCAGAGCGAGGTTGTATACGATACCGGGGGCTGTGATTCATACGTAGAGGCCGCTCTCTCCTCACTTGGGGTTAGCAATCAGTTGCTAGTCCAGAATATGGCTGGTCGGGTAGGAAATGAGGTCAAAAACACTAAAACAGTAACATGGCCCCCACAGGTTGTAGAATTAGAGCAGAAGGAAGAACTGGCACCTCTGTTGGTTCAACTAGTCATGTCATTGAAACACCCTGGTAAGCAAGTGCCTGACGACACTTTGGCATGTGCACTATCATCCATTCTCACGCATTACATCACTGGTCGTCCAACAACAACTTCAATCAACTTGAGCATGACTTTACATGGTCTTACCCGCAGCAAAGAGCTGATTGATACCTTTCATAATGCAGGCATTTGTATTTGGTATGCATCGGTTCTCCTTCTCAGAGACGCATGGGCAGTGCATGACATCCAGCTCTGCACAGATTGTCCTAGTGAGATCGCTGAGGACATACCAGGTGTTGTCATCGTTGACAATGATGATTTTCGAAATGACACGTTGACTGGCGGGGATACGTCCCACCGTACAAATGTGATGTATGTTCAGTCTGTCTCTCAGGAATATCATGATCCCCAATGTTCTGAACATGTTAAAGATGCTAAAGCCCTATCTTCGACATTAAAGGAGATAACTTCAGATATGCAAACGCATGACCGTTACGTGACTCACAAGCGAGGAGAGCCACCGGTTAGTGATAGGATCCCGAGTGAAGTTCGTAGTACCGAGCCTCAATGGAGGCGCAATGTTATTCACGCCCTGGTGCGCGCCGATGCTTCTGGGGATAGACCATGGCTATAGCTCAGGCAGTTCCTGGTTTCTCTGGATTACAGGCTTTGCTCTCAAGCCCTGTAGAACAGAGCAAGGCTTACTACTTTATGACATACCAGATCCACCAAAAAAGTCAGTTCTGAATGATGTTATGTTGAAGGTTAAGGCTGCGATTGCTAGGAAACGTATGCCTTTGCGGTAGTTGTGGGTGATCAGCCGGTGTACACACTGCTCCTCGAAATCAAGAGTGAGCATCCCCAGGAGTATGAGCATATCATTCCATTCCTAGGCCCCTTCCATACACATTGTTGCATGATCTATGCGATCTACAAGCGTCATAAGGGTAGTGAGATTGCCGAGGTTTTGGTTGCCGCTGGTGTTATTGCTGAAGGTTCTGTGCACCAGGCATTACGGGGAAAGCACTATAGGCGGGCTATGCGCTGCCTGCTGCTGTTGTATGAAGCATTGATGGATCTTGTTCTGAATATGAACGTCGCAGTGTCTCAGTTTGAGGCTTCCACGAAAGCACGACTTGCTGTGCTACGTGACCCAACCACAAACTCTCAAGCGTCACTAGCCACAGCTCATGAGGAGCTTGAGAGTGATCCGGCCATAGCTGCTCTACTCGACAGGCTGTTTCATATGCCTGAGGGGTCGGATATGGGAACCTACTGGTTAGAGATTATGGCAATGGTGGAGGTCTTAGTCATGAATGTACATGCTGTACACACGTGCAACTGGGATGAATATCTTGTCTCCTTGCGAGAGATGATGCCATGGATGATGATATACGACCAGACTAACTATGGTCGCTGGCTCCCCGATTTTTGGGCCATGCTCACATCTCTCCCTGCTGACAAGTCTGAGTTCCTCAGCACAAGTTTTGCCCAGTCGATGACAGGCAAGCCATACACATCCATTCCATGGGACCTCTGGATTGAAATGACCATGAACAAGGGCTCGAAAATGAAAGCTGGCTGGTTGTCAATTCTCAGAAATGAGAAACAGCTGATGGGCTTGACACCATAAATGCAAACAATCTCGCCAGAATTCGAGCCGCACTTCAGCGCCAGCTCAATCGTAAAACAGTTGTCCCGAAAGCACAATGAGTGCTCTCCCAAGCGTATGCGTGTGGATGAACAAGCTGTGCAGGACCTGGTATCCTGCATCAGGGAGTTTGATTGCTTCCCATTTGACCCTGCGTCGCCCGCTCTTCGCACACTGCAGTCAGCAATTCCTGCCCCACCCAAGTTGGTTCTGGATTTTAGTACTGCAAAACAGGACGGTGAGATGAAGCTGAAAACTTTCATGGATGAGCGTGTCTACTCAAAGGATAAATCTCTCCACGATCGTATACAGCGCAGCAATCGCCACACTTTTGCAAATACCACAGCTGACAAAGCTACGGGTGGGGATTTTTTGAAAGTGAAGCAGTGTGAAATGGAGAGTAGGGCTCTGACATCTGTTGTCAACATTGTCGATGTCAGTGGTCTGGTGACACTTTCAGAAGTCTTGAAACACCGTGTCACTGATGAGTGCCTGACATTATTCCATGTCAATGGCACACTCAGGAAGACCCAGAAGTCCAAACTTCTGCAGAAGCTTACACAGCAGCCACTGGATGTTCCATCCTACACTGCTTTGGTTGACATGGGTATGATATGGCGCAGTGCAACACCCACAGCAGAGGATAGGGAGAAGGGGGATGGATCTGCCTATACCTGGGGGGATTATGGTAACAATGTCTCATCTATGGTACTGACACGCCATGCGGATGCGACTACCATCATCTGCGTCAATGACCCCTATGACCATACCGAGTCCATTAAAGATGATGAGCGCGAGTTGCGCATCCAGGGGCAAGGTCACGTCCCCAATGTGTTCATGAAGTCTGGTGATAAATTTCCCTCTGCTCGAGAGTTTAAGACTGTTCTCTGCAGCTCTGGCAACAAAAAGCATCTCCAGGTGCTGATTAAGGCTAGTCTCTGTCATGTAGCACAGTCCACCAAACAGGCACTGTTGTACTCAGTAGGTGAGGATTGTGTTAGACTCCAATCTGGTGAAGTCGAAGAGAGTCTGTGTTTTGATCAGTGTGAAGCAGACACCATCATGCTGTCTATTTACACTGCGCTGAGGTCGTCTGGTTGCAGTGAGCCTGTGGTCATCGATGCGGAAGACACAGACGTGTACGTCCAGGCTGTCGCCATTTCACATGACGTACCGGGCATCCTCTGCATGAGAAAAAAGAAGCAACTGCTTTTCTGCAGAGGTATGTGTGCTGATGATGACATCCCGAAATGCCTTATTGCATTCCATGTCATGACTGGATGTGATGCAAATAGCTGCTTCTATGGTCATGGGAAAATATCTCTATGAGAAAATGATGAAATGTCCCGAGGCCCGTACTCTACTCTCCAAGTGTGGCGATGCCCTTCCACTCACTGATGACGTATTGGGTGACCTCAAGTGCTATGTCATCCGCTACGTGTATGGTGATGCACGGAGTTCATCATTGGATCTTGCTCGGGCAGCCAAGTGGAAAAGGGACAAGAAAAAAACGCTTACGCGTTTGCCACCCGATGATGACAGTCTGCATCAGCATATCGCACGTGCCAACTACCTGGCTTACATCCAGCGTCATCCTGACCTGCGAAGCCACCCCTCCCCCATAGGCCATGGCTGGGAACTGGTTAATGGTCGGTGTAAACCAGTGCGCCATACACAGCCTGCCCTACCCATTGCACTTGTGATCCCAAGTCCACAGGTCAATGATGAATCTGAGGATCCTAGCTCAGTGGCCGAAACTGATGATGAGTTCGACTCAGAAACGGATGACTCATCCGATGAATCTAGAGCTGATTAATTGCTAAGTGTATGAGGGTCACTGTCTCAATCCGTGATGATTCATGATCACATACCAGTAATATATGCAATTCGACGAAATATGAAGCCTAAGCGTGTCCTTCGTGTATTATGTAGAATAACATAGTATGTATAATGAACCAATGACTAGTACTATCACCAAGATTTTCATGAACATAAATATACATGCAATTTCTCAATTTTATTTTGTTGTCACTGTCAGGCCACTTTTAGTAGGGTCACAAAGCCAGATCCCGTGAAATGCATTCAAATTCATCGTTGAGTAAATGCACATCAATAACTGAAGTCAGTTTGTTCACAAGTAGTTTTCAGGAGGAGGAACTTTAAATAATAAGAAATACAAATATTGATATTTGGCGGCCATCTTGGATTTAAGCAATTGACTTAAAAGCAAATGTAGCTTTTAAATACACTGAAAGGCATTATTGAGTAAATTCACATCAATATTGGATGTCAGTTTGTTCATAAATACTTTAGTTGGGAAGGAATAAATGAACTTTAAATAAATTAGTGATATTTCGCGGCTATCTTGGATTTAAGCAATTGCATTAAATGACCATTTATGGTTTAAATGCATTAAAAGACATTTCTGAGTAAATACACACAAACATTTGATATCAGTTTCACAAATATCAAATACATGTATATCAGCAGATTAGAAATGTCTGAAGCCTAAATGACATATTGTGGACGTTTCTGGACATTTTCGGTAAAAAATTGGCGCTTTCAAGATGGCCGCCGGCGCCATCTTGGATTTCGTTGTCATAGAGACATCTAAGCAAACAAATGACATCAGAAATGAATTCCTCACCCTCAAATTAGTCTAAAATGACATATTATAGAGGTATACATGTCATTGTGCTAAAAAGTAAAAATTTCAAAATGGCCACCGGCGGCCATCTTGGATTTCTCGCTCCACAGAATGTTGCCCAAGGTTTCCAGAGGGACCCACCAGCTCATTTTTTTACAAATGCCCTAAAGTACCATAATCAATCATAAAAGTATATTTGCCGAAGGTTGGTCACGGGATCTGGCTTTGTGACCCTACTAATACACCAGTGGTTTGGCTCTATCTGTTGGTGTAACACTGAACTATGAATTTAAAAGATGTTGGCTGGTAACACAAATATTGGCATATTAAATTGGCATTACATGTGGCGGTAACTGCAGAAATGAGTTTTTGGGATTTAGTGGAGCTATGCTGTTCTCCAACAGCTCTTGTTCTTTATATATTTCAGATGAAGATGCTGATAAGAGCAAAAATTCATAATTCGGAGTACCAGTACTGTCAATGCCGATGAACGTGAATGACAAACTAATCGAGACGACATCACCCACAAGAGCACCAAAACACAAAAACACCCACACTAAATCTACATCTGACAACCATACACTTAATACTACCTTAAAACGCACACCATCCGACAAGCAAACACTACAACCTACATCAAACCACACACCTTCAAACATGCACACAAAAACTCCTCGTTCTTCAGGGGTGAAAAGGCCATTGTCACGCAAATACATAGACACCGACACTTCAGACAGTGATGCAGACACCTTACATGTACCAGGCTGAACACCTCATTCTGTAACATACAGAAACACGACAGATACACCGCACATTGCAAACTCATCAGACAATGACGACAGTATACATGAACACAATTTCACACCACTATTACCCTTGCAGCCTTTTCCTTCACCTTCACACAACCAACACATGACCCAAACAGCCAGCAAATGTCCCCGGACTGTGCCCACAGAGACTTTATGCACACAGGAGGCATGTGTTACACTTAGGCAGGATAACCAGCTCTTAAAGGAGCAGATAGGGCTATTAAGAGCTCAAAACACCAGAGACTTCAGCGAGAATGCCAAGGTGGGTCATTTTAACCATCTTGCTCTCCAAACCCACATTTTGATTTTCTCGGTGTTTCAACTCCAGTGACTATGACGTCAGAATCATCTCCATATGCCCCGTCTGCCAGTCGTTGTGGAACAAAGTGGGTTAAATTCTCAGAAATTTTGCGAAATATAGAATTACGCCATAGTCTACATCCTGCTCCCTGAATGAGAAGCTTTCTATTATTGTAGAGTGTTAAGTAGAGTGTTAATACAACCTTCTTGTCAGCAATGTCTGCGTGTGTCTGGGTTCCGTGACCATTTTTGTTGGCTTGAAATGGATACATCCCTTCCAGAAACTGGGTGAATTCAGTATATGTCTCCTGGGTGTAGAACAGAACGGTGATTGCATCACATTTCTGAGAGGCCATGAGATCGTACAGTATGCCATCATTTGTGTCACTATATTGCTTGATTTCATCATCACTGTTGAATCCCTCAAATTCTGCGGAACTTGTTGGACTTGCCATACTGGATATTTTCCATACATGAGTTGAATGTGCTGATCCCCACAGAATAAATGGAAAACACTAATTTATATTAAGGAACACAAATTGAAAGCACATTTTAAAGATAATTTTAGCAGCCTACACACATTTTTATTTTGTTGTTTTGTTGATTTTTTTTGATAAGGACGAAAATTTACACTTTCGTAATTCCACTTAATTTCGCCAAGGCCCCTTTTCACAGATTCTGGGAATTTGGCTTCAGGTTGCTAAGATTAGCTTGATTTGCTGGAGGTATATCGGGGAACGGACAATATCCCCCCCGTATATTTTGACCCAGGCGGACAATATCCCCCCCATCAAAAAGACAGGGCGGACAATATCCCCCCCGTAGAAAATCACAGGGCATATCCCCCCCATCACAAGGCGGACAATATCCCCCCCATCGAAAAGTACAGGCGGACAATATCCCCCGGACATTATCCCCCCTTATAAACTTATAAATTAACAAGCTTTATTTTATTTCTGTATAAGTAATATTGTGTCACATTGTGATATTTTGTCCATCTTTGACCTGTACAATTGTAAGTATACTTTTTTCGTGGTCTCGATACAATGGTGTCCATTCATATATCATTGCAGGTTCGTGTAGCTGCAGGCCGAGTGGACTCCATTAAGCGATCTGCGAGGCGTACGAAACGTGCCGGCGCTCCAAAGGAACCAGAGTCCAGGCCATCGATCCCACATCCACTACCTGATGCTTACCAAACTACGGGCGGCAACGACAACATGCCATTTGTTCTCTACGACAACGGATCATCGGACAATCGCATCATTGTATTCGGCACAGACGCCGGGTTGAATCTACTCGCGGAAAATGACACATGGTACATGGACGGCACATTTGGTACTTCTCCTCCACAGTTTGAACAACTCTTCGTGGTTCGTGTGCATGTAGGCGAGATCCCCGTGTCGGCTGTGTATGCTCTCCTACCGTCTAAATGTCAGTCTGTGTATGAGGAATGTTTAAACGGATTACTTGACGCTTGTTTACTACGAGACATTCGCCCCACGCCATCCACAGTGATCATGGACTTTGAACTCGCCATCCACAATGCTGTGAAAACCATGTTGGGCGACGTCGACATCAAGGGGTGTTTCTATCATCTCACCCAGAGTACCTGGAGACGAGTACAAGCGGAAGGCCTCGCCACTGAGTACCGAGAAAACGACGAGCTGAAGCAGTTTGTCGGAATGATTGACGGCCTGGCGTTCCTGCCGGTTGACGAGGTTGTCGAAGGAATGACGGCACTGAAGGACCTTGCGCCTGGGACTCTGTGATGCCAGTGATAGACTATTTCGACAACACATATGTCAGCGGCGGCTACAAATCGGTTAGGGGACCCAATGGAATCATCAGAATGCACCGTACACCACCGCGCTTTCCACCACCCACATGGAATGTACATGAAACTACACTCAATGGAGGCGACAGAACTAATAACAATTGCGAAAGTTGGAATAACTCATTTAGACATTTAGTTGGACATAGTAATCCCAGTCTGTGGACAGTACTCTCCTGTCTGCAGAAAGACCAGACAGCCGTGAACACCGAGATGGAACGTCAGCAGACTGGACAACCATCGGCCAAACGCGACTAAGAAGACGAGCGTTTCTCTCCAGAAGAGACTAAACAAATTATGCCGCCAGTACCGGGATGGAGCGAAAACGACAGCCAGTTTCCTGTTTGCGATTGGCGAGTGTATTAGACTGTGAAAAATTCTTAGGTTTCGCCACTATGTGCTACATTACATTTACAGCTAAATGACAAGTCTCAATTAGCACTTTCGTGAATAAGACTATAATAAACACCAAAATTCACACAAAATATCGCACTGTCCTACATCATTATTTATCATGCTTATGTGCTTGTATACGGAAATAAAGGTTGTTAACCATTCTTGTTAGTTACTCTTTCTCCTGTGTCGAAATATATGGGGGGGGATAATGTCCGGGGGATTTTATTGTTCGCCCTATGATTTTCTACGGGGGGATATTGTCCGCCCTAGGATTATCCACGGCGATATTGTCGCCTTGTATTTTTGATGGGGGGGATATTGTCCGCCCTGTCTTTTTTGACGGGGGGGGGGGGGGGGATATAAATATCCTGGGTCAAAATATACGGGGAGGGGATATTGTCCGGGGGGGGGGGGGGATATTGTCCTACACTCGGTATATCAATTTACAATTTAATGCACATTTCCAGGATATTGACCATATGTGCCTATAGCAGTGACCTGGATTTCACAGCAGGTGGGACACTTGGGAAGCTGTGATACCACTTAGACAGGCATTCTCCATATTGCACTGTACAATCACAGTTGGTGGTAGCCACAGGAGACTTCCTGGGTAGCAGATATCCAGTGGGCAGCTTTCTAATTTCCCTCTGCCCCAGCAGGCAGCAAGATAATGATGGCACTTATAGAACAATGGAACCATCACAATTTCACTATATTTCCACAAATTACACTGGAATAAAACACTCTTGGCTTAAAGTATTTATATAACTGTATTCCTCATGTTGAATCCATTGTAGTAATATAAAATTCCAAATTTTAGGTCCAAAAATGAATATTTAATCCAAAGAATTTGTCAGAGCTCCAAGAACATGTCTGACCACCTTGACCACCACTCTATTTGTCAGAGCTCCAAGAACATGTCTGACCACCTTGACCACCTTGACCACCACTCTATTTGTCAGAGCTCCAAGAACATGTCTGACCACCTTGCACCACCATTGACCACTCCTGACCACCTTGACCACCACTCTATTTGACTATCTGAAGTATCCTTACATGTGCATGGTCCTCTTAATTTTACAAAAATGTCCTAGTTCTAAATATCTAAAGCTATTTCATGTATCACAGTAAAACATCACCTAAATCATCCTTATGATACTTTCAATTTTATTCAACAAATATGGCTTCATTCAACAAATATGGCCGCCATTACTAAACTTATTGGACAAGCGGGTATTTTTGTCTGCCTTCAGCTACAGGTGTAGTATATTGAATTGAAAACAATATTTTTTTGTGTTTTGTTACCATTATTACATCAATATATTTCCAGATGGTGGAACTTGTTCGAGGTTCGTACGTGTTTTTATATGAAGGGCAGCTAACCCTATAAGTTACTGAGAGTGCCAAGTCCATGTCGGCCTTGGCACGGCTCCTAGTGGATGTGTTTTTCCCATTGGAAAAACAAGTAGAGTCCAACTTATCCGGAGAGAATGGACTACAACGTCTCAACAAGACCATAGTTGAAACTATAATATGTAAGATTTTCTGTTTAGGCCATAATAAAGAAGGTGTTTGTTTGCCCAAACGCGACCGACCCGAAAAAAACACGCCGACTCAAAATCTTTTATCGCCGTGAACGTAGTATTCTTCTTTCTTTTTTTTTGCCGATTTTGCCCCTTTACAATACTATACTATAGTAATAATCAAGTTCGGTATATCCAAATCAAGTACGACCTTATAGACTGTGTAATCCAAACGCTTTACTCTTCCGCGCACCTGCTATTCAACAAAGAGCGTTGTTATTGACGACGTATTATTTAAGCGTTTCAGTGATGGTGACGAAAAAAAACATGGCAGCGCCCTGCAGTGGAAATTTCACGCTGTGTTCAACAATTAAATTAAACTTTAAAAACACAAATAAAGTTAGACAAATCACAAGTAACAGATTGTCAATGTTTAACAGCATCTGGACTGGCCCATTGACGGCTTGAATATCGATTGACGTCCATTCAAATTCGAATCTCATATACATACAGAAGGATGATATTAAATGAGGTATTTCATCAGGGACAGGATCAACACTGTTTGTCAACAGAGTATATTTAGTAAAGAAATATATTCATATATATCCATCTAGTCAACATTCCTAGTCAGTATTGTGATTTAGACGTTCTTTGTATGTTCATCTGACATTATATACAAGTATTGTTGTTTTAACAGCATTAAAGTTACTGTGTTGTTATTAATCGCTTTTTTTTGTGTCGTACAGCTACCTTAAAAAAAAAAGAAGAATATTTTGCCTACCTACCTACCAATTTTTTGAAAGTAGGGTCGGTTTGGGCAAACTTAAAATCTTTTAATTGTGGCCTTATCCTCCATTTGAGGAACGGTAGAGGTATTAAATGTTACCCATGTCCATAAATGGTACCGGTATGTCAAATTACAAACATAATGGTAGTTACTATTATAAACTACATCATGTCCTATGAACAATTTTCCAGTTTATAATATAGTTATTGCATTCCCTCAATTGTAACTACCGTAGTTGGCATGTGTGTTCTCGGACTGATTTATGGAAACAGTCCTTATTTCTCATCAAAAACATGTTTCGGCAGGACAGTAGAATCGTCTCCATAGGATTATACAGTGCTGTCAAAACATGTTTATATATATATGCATAGAAATAATGAAAATATTGAAGAAAAAAAATCAGAGGACAATTTGGATATGCCGCAGAAGACTATACTCGTTCCCCGCATTGTAAGGGGTAAAGAAGTAGTTGATTGTGTTGCAAAACATAACTGTGTATATAATTAACTGTATTTGCTGTATCCAGGGATCATCTGAAGAAACAGTCCCCAGCCGAAATTAGGCAGTCCCTTCGAAATAAGCTTGGCTGCCTACGAGCTCCTTCAAGAAAAAAGAAGCATAATCTCTAGTTTATTATTCTGATTTGATTTATTAAATTGTTAAATTCCAGAGTGTTGATTGTACAATGATGCCATCTATTTGCAGAGTGTTTGCAATGTATTTGCAGACTTTTTGCTATCTATTTGCGAAGTCTTTTCTATCTATTTGCAGAGGGTTTGCAATCTATGTGCGGCAAACATTCTGCAAAGGGTCGTTGAAGTTCTTGCGCATACCCTTTGCAATCTGTTTGCAGTCTGTTTGCACACATCGTTCCAAATGTACAGACTGCAGAATATATTCTGCAAATATCTGTAGAACATACTTTGCAAACAATTTGCAAAGGGATAGAATATATTTGCGGCAAACATTCTGCAAAGGGTTGTTGAGTTCTTGCGCATACCCTTTGCAATCTGTTTGCAGTCTGTTTGCACACGTCGTTCCAAATCTACAGACTGCAGAATATATTCTGCAAATATTTGTAGAACATACTTTGCAAACACTTTTGCAAACAATTTTCAAAGGGATAGAACATATTCCGCATACCCCCCTCCATTCATAGGGGATAGGCCACGCAGACTGATCAGGTGACTAGCGTAGGCCCAGTTCAGTCAGCGTATTTTTCATTGTTCCGATTAATGGAACCAACGTCGCATACAGTAGTCCCAGATACGCAGCATACTCTGTAAAACGAACCTTTATTGGCGCACTGTTATAAATTATATCATTACTATAATGCGTAAAGTCAGCAGAGTGGTATAAACACAGTTGCCTCCCTTAGCGTGGGGGCGCTGCGTACCTAATTATCATAATTTAGTCAGCCATTTTGTAAAAAGAAGTATTTTAATCTCGGTAATTTATTCGATGTTATTCTTGTTTTATCCTGTTCCGTTTTGTCTCACACTGAAGTAAAAAGACGCGGGAAGATCGGAACATTGTTATAGCGAAGTGGTAACGCGGGTTATACCGGTTTCACATGGAACATTGTCGAATAGGGGAAATTCCGTAGATCTATAAATAGAACATTTTGTAAACACAGACGGTTATTTATAAACATTTCGACAATGCCTGTGTCGCGTGTGTTAGTGGTTGGCAGCTCCCATGTTTCGATGTTGGACAGGTTCATCAGCTAGCACCCAGAGTTTGGGAATCTTGATTTGAGCAACACTCGCGTCCAGTTTTGTGGCATCTCGGGACCATGTCTTCAGCCCACGTTTGAGATAGCCATATCGACATTTCGTCCGGATACAGTGATTATGCAGCTTGGAGGAAACGATTTGGCAGAAGATGGGACTGATGAGGCTGGTTTGGAGGTCGCGTTGAGGCTGGCTCTCCTGGCGGAAACCCTCAGATGGGGATAGGCCATTAAACCGCATTAGTCAATCAATTCTTATATCCTGCATACAGTTTTATGTCAATGACATACTTCTTGAGCTGCGATTGGCCGCAATATCACTACCCAGATAGGAGCCACAATTTGTGCGGGGGGGGGGGGTAACCGAGATAGCTTTATCATGATTATGGTAATTGGTTTGGCCCCCAGGTACATTTCTTACAAGTACGAGGTGACATCTGTTGGCCACATCCGCTGGGGCAGGTTTTTGTAACATATTCAATTGGTATTTTGTTGTTGCTTCATGCTACGAAATATTGCTGTATAGTTACTTCATGCCATGTGTTTAATTGATAGTGCTCATTCAACAGTTTAACATGTTTGAAGTGTGTTGATGGTCCAGGCTATAATATTGATGGTGGATGTATTTCATGCCGCGTCTTATTCTAGATTTGTTGCCATCTTATTATCATGATAATCAGATTATGCCCCGTTAGAAAGTAATGAGTTTTTTAGCTGATCATATTACGTGGGGTCATGAGCTAAGTGACTTATGTGGCATGGACCTGGCACCGGGTCAGGATATTCTGATTTCAGGACTGAATATATAGTTTCTGTTTAATATATGAATTTAGCAATTTACCTTATTATAGGTAGGTACAGGATAAATGCTTGGCCTTTATATGACCTTAGCTCTTGATGGGCTGTTAAACTATTTTTAACTTGTATAATTATTGGAGAACTGCACTCCTTATCCAAGATTGTTCTCGATAGATACGATTTTGAGTGACTAATTTCAACTTGGATAATTATTGGAGAACTGCACTCCATA
This sequence comes from Conchocele bisecta, assembly GCA_029237695.1. Taxonomy (NCBI): domain Eukaryota; kingdom Metazoa; phylum Mollusca; class Bivalvia; order Lucinida; family Thyasiridae; genus Conchocele; species Conchocele bisecta. The sequence goes on from CM055267.1 coordinate 54,405,358, forward strand.
TCCACGATTTTCTCAATAGAGAAACGGGTTTGGTGACTATTTTCAACATTGGTTGAATGGTATAGGTCAGGTGTGCCCCTGTGAGATATGTTGTGTCTAATGCTTTATTTCGTCACTTGCTCCTCATTAGAGGAGGTTCATAATTGTATTGCCACATACCTGTTAGGGCTGGTTTGTTGTTGGCTTTAATTTTGTGTAGCCGAGAAACATTATGTGGTAGCGCATTTCGTATACAGATATATATATATTCATTTTTATTGGCGAGCTGCAGCAATGGAGTGTTGATTCTGTTGACTGCACAACCGTTATTACTGTCTATTCAGGTAGTAGATATGCCTCCTCGCAAGAAGAAGCCAACGCCACAGCCACAGAAAATGGTTGCTGACGGTGTCAGTCCAGCGAGTACCGCTAAAAAGCGTGTAATTAAGTAGGTGGTAGGTGTTCCGCCTCCAAATGAGTGTTGCAGCTGTGGTCAGTCCCGTCATCCCAATAGGACCAGCTGCGTGGAGTACGAGGCCGATCCCTGCGGAAACAGCGCCCAACCCGGACACGGATCCGGCTATTCTGCAGCCTCAGCTTCTACAGCAGGAGGTGCTCCAGGCGATGGTCGCGGCGGCAGTGCCGTAGATAACGCAGGCGGTATTGGCGGCGCTTGGACCAGCCGGCTTAGCTGTTCCTGGCCAAGCGACGGGAGGACCGGTCAGTGTTGCCTCCTAGTCCCCTGCAGCATGAAAATATCCTTCACCGAGCACGGGATGCACCATCAGTAGCTGGACACCAACTACAGACTACAGGGGCTACTACGTACAATGTGTCCGCTTATACAACCGACGGCCAGGCAGGTCCCGATGATGTAGTGGTGGGACCACCGTTTCAGGTGATGGACCGAGGTATTGGACACATTTCACCCAAGATACGGTACGCAGTATACTCTGTAAATAATTTTATTCACAGAAGTTGCACATTAGTTAATTTATTGAGTAATTAACCAGCTTCAATAACTGGCCATGGTTGTCTAATTTGGTCGCAATGGTAATTTTCTAATGCCCTGGTTTATTGATTATGAATGAGTTACTGGTTGAGTATTATAGGTGCAAATTGCAATAATTTATCAAATTTAATAGTTTCCATATTTCATGTCACTTGCATCTATGCTTTCTATGTTGCAATATGTCTGAACCTCCTTCTAAACGTAGAAGAGTTGAGTTGTCCCTTGAGGATAAGATTAAAATGATCAGAGAATCAGAAATGGTTCCCAAACCTACAATTAAGGTAAAGAATATTTTACATTTACATGTACATGTACATGTATATACAGATTATACAATGTATATGTGTTTTCCATTTGTACCCCGGGGGCCCAGCACCAAAATGTATGCATTTGCGGGCCGGCGTGCTATTTTTGGTTTGACCATGGGAATATCTTCTTTGATGTCATACTAATACATTTCCACTGTATAGCCCTCTCATTTTTTTGCAAACGCAAATTCAAAATGGCCGCCACATTTTTATATAGAAATATTTAGTCGGAAAATAATTGATGCTAATGACACAGAAACCCGACTAAAACGAGTCAACCATGCTTGCGTTATGCATATAAGATAACAGTGATACTTTACTAATGAAATTACGATATGCAGGGGTACTCCAGCTTCCTCCCAAATGAAAAAAACTCAGAAAATGTCTATAATTACACCAACTTTCGCATATATTGGACACTAAAAGTTGTGTTGCAAATACTAGATCAATTATTTACAATTATTGACGGCAGTAACCTTATTCTAGTCATAAAGACTGTTCACATGTGAATACCCATACATGTATGTGTAACTACGAAACTTCCCTACACTATACCCACTACTACTGACTACTACATATGCAATTATAGCTACCGATATGCGTAATCGGCGAGTATAATAGACATTTATGAACATGGACTCTGCTCTCTCCCATCCACTCCAATATCGCTTTCCATTTCCCATCACCTCCACCCACCCTCCCTCCCTCCCGTATCCCACCTCCTGTCCACCCCCTCATATACATGTATCATTCATGGCGTCGCCTGCTTCCACAAAAGGGGGGTTCGAAATATGTATTGGCTTTTGCGACCAGTGTAGATCCAGAACAGCCTGCGCATCCGCGCAGTCTGATCAGGGTCTACACTGGTCGCTATAGATCTATACAGTATTGAATAGACTGATGAATGAAAAGGGGGATTTGTACGAACCCCTTGAACCTCCTCTGGCAACACCCTTGCCATTGTGAACAACAGTACAATATATATATATTAATGTAAAACAACCATGACTGTACATGTAGCTGAGCATTGAATTTACGTAAATCTATCACGCCACTTATTCCATTCCGAAAGTGTATTGCATACTGGCTATTTTTTAAAACATAGCGTTGTTAAATATACATAAACCAATAACACGTTTGCATCCACCGCGTCGATGAATATCGATTGACACCGGATGCTGTACGTTGCAGTTGGTTTCCGACTGTTCTGCAAGCAGCATTGCTACTAACATATATGCATATGTCATTTTGATCACGTAACGAGTACTGAATTGAAATAACATTTATATAACGCATTCTGTAGTTGAATTGTACGTTTATTGTCTGTCTGTTTGTCTGTTCATATAGATATAAATCTGTTGTCTCTGTCGTAATTCCTGTCCCAATCTGTTTATATCTCCTGTGTGTTAGTTTTCATTTAAAATGGCCAGTCAACTTTGCAGTGGAAGCGTTTCAATGAAGCACCGCGGCAAACGTGGTGTGTCTAGGCGGTTGGACGATTTGAATTATTCCCTCTGCATCATATGTCAAAGAAAAGGGGCAAAGCATATGTTCAATGTGACTGCAGGTAGCATCCCCGTGTTGCATAAAGCCATCGAAGGAAGACATGATGACACGGCTAAAAGGTTGCAGCCATTAATAAAGGATGGTGAGTGGTTGCAAACCATGAATCCGAAATGGCACAAAAGTTGTAGAAGTGCGTATTTGTTGACGAAAAATGTGCATCGAGCTAAAAAGAAAAGAATGAGCAATATGCCTACATGTACATCCCAGAATGTAACGGATGATGAACAGGCTGACACATCACCTACTACATCGCCTGTAAAAACACGATCTAAGGTACCGTCGTATGAACCCAGGACAATGTGCCTAATATGCAACAAGGTCTGGTGTAAGGGGAAAAGGCCTATAAGTAAGGTTTCAACTGACGACAGGGAGGACAAGCTAATAGCAAAAGCAAAGCAATTAAACCGCCAAGATATTCGGTGGCGAATACGAGGCCAAGGACATGACATGGTGTCTAACAACATATGTTATCATAAACAGTGTATGGATGTGTTTATGAACACTATAGTACCCAGGGGAAAAGAGGACACACACAAACTTCACGATGAAGCGTTTTCAGAACTTGTGAAGCAAGTAGATGCGCAGCTATTTGATGATGCGAATGGAATAATGTTGTCTTCACTGAGAGGTATATACCAACGTGAGCTCACAAAACTAGGTTTAGGAAACAGGGATCCTTACAAAATTACCCGTTTGAAAGAAAAACTCATTAAGCACTACGGATCACTATTGACCTTCCTGGAACAAAATCATGGGTCAGCATTTGCGTGTTCATCAAGTGTCCCAGTTGGAGATTGTATTGCGCAGATGAAAGCATTACAAAATGCCGAAGATGATAGCTTGAAGGCGGGAGGAACCAGACAAGTGGTAAAAAAATGCGGCAAAAATTCTTCGGAATGATGCAAAAGCGTGCAAAAGAGAAGCAAGCCAGAAAGATTCAATAGAAATCACAAGAGATTCAGCATCTGGCATAGTACCTGATTCCTTCTACAATTTCACGTCATACTTGTTAACTGATAAAGTCAAAGAGGTAGATAACAATGATCGTGTTGTAGTGGATAAAAACAAAGAAGACAATGCCCTAATGTTGTCACAGCAAATGCTGCACCACACATCGGGGGTAATGACGCCTCTGGGCATTGGCATGACATACAGTCTTTATAACGAAACGCGAAGCAAATCACTGGTAACTCTGAACAACAAACTTAAACAAGGAATCAGTTATGATACACTACAGTGTCAGCTCACTGCAAAATCGACAGAAATACAACATGCGGTGGAACAAACCGGCATCTATATTCCTGAGAATATGACTGCCGGTCACGACCATGTCTTCGCCATGGATAATCTGGACTGGAGAAACCAAACACTTTCCGGTGGAAGTTTCAATGCCACGTCCGCTATTATTGTAGAGACACCAATAGCGTCAACAGATGAGATTATTTCAGAAAGAACAATTACTGTCAAAACATCTGTGTCACGCGACAAAGCAATGGCTGATGTTTCCGAAACTCCACGTCCTGATTGTTATGTATCAAAGAAAGACCGCCGTGAGTCACGATCTCTAGCGAATATTCAAACAGTTGACAATTTACAAACTGAAACTGACGATTTTGATATGAATCTGCTGCTAGCGTGGAAACTTGGTCGGAAAGCATGAAGACTTGTTCGGGAAGGTAGTTCTCATCCTTGGTGGATTCCATCAAGCGCATAACTACCTCAAGGCAATATGTAAAATCATACGAGACAGTGGTGCTGAAGAACTCATTGCCGCAGCAGGTCTATGCTCAGAAGGGACGGCAAACAAGATAATGGGTGAGAAGGGGGATTACTATCAAACTCTACATTCGATTCGAGTACTTAGTGAGGCATTCACTCACATGCACTGGCGAGCATTTGAAAGTTGGGCACAGGAGAATGACGAAACCGCTTGGAATGGCCGCATAATTGGAGTCATAGAAGCCATTGTCGACAATGACATCCCGGCTGATGAACAACTCGAACTGATACGGGGTATTGATCAAGAGTTAACTGACCTAGACAAGTCTCTTACCCACTTCAATCAGACATTGCACAATCAACCCACAGCGGTGTTCTGGTTGACATTTCTCGAAATGGCAGATATTCTTCACAAATTTCTCTACTGTCAGCGTGAAGGAATTTGGTTGGGGAGCCTTAAGTTATCAGCAAACATGCTACCTTATATGGCCGCCGCTGGCCACCACATGTACGCTCTCCAGTCATTGCCTCTCTACATTAAAGAAATGAAACACCTACCTTCTGTCGCCCCAGATGTGCATAATGTGTTAATGAGAGGCGCGTTTGTAGGCAGACGAGCTGATGGCTGTCACAATGCTGTCTCACCTGACATGCTTTTAGAGCAAACGTACAATGCAGATGCTAAGGAACGGGGTGGTTTAGCTGGAATTACAACAAATCAATCTGCACAGACCAAGTGGGTATATACCAAGCACCACACAGCTGCTGTATCATCCCAATTGAAACAGATGATTGGTATTGGCATGCATACAGCAGATGGTATGCACCATGAAGCCGGGAATACTCTGGTTATCCGAAATACAGAGCAAGTGTTGACGATGATCGAGGCTGTGGAGAAAAATCCATTTGAATCCGAGAGTGAGCATCTACATATCGTTACGGAGAACTCAGCCTAATGTGCAAGCAGACCTGACAAATGTCAAAGAGATTGGACATAACGCATTAACCAATGTCATCACTGGAAATGACAAAAAGGTCGTGAAGCTAAACACGTTCTACACACAGCACAAGAAGTCAAAGAAGTCGATGAACAGCCAAACTAGCAAACAGAATAACGAAATGCAGACAATGTTAAGAATGACACAGCTCATTGCATCTGGTGTAGAGGTAGATGTTGAAAATACAGTTGGGCAGTACGAATGCAGCAAAGTTCCACCATCATTGTTCAACGACGACGGGACCATGCGGATACAAGGAACAAAGTCGAGCCTAGTCAAGGTGATATTGAAGGAAACGAAAGTGGAATCTGTATCCACGCTTCCTGATGTAGAACTGAACACAGCCGTTGTTGTTGATGCAATGCATTCTATACATAAATGGTCTTTCAAGAAGGGTGAAAAGTTTGGCAGCATTGGCGATCGATATCTCGATAAGTTGCTCAACGATGTACCATCTCGAACCAAAAGCATTCATCTATGCTGTGACAGGTACCGATCAGACAGTATTAAATCAACACTACGTCAGAAGAGAAAGGGTGATACACACAAAGCCAAAGCATATGAGATCTGCAAGCATTACTCTGCGCCTGATGCCAGCGACTTTTTTGCTCTTGGTGAAAACAAGGCTGCACTTCTCAATTACTTATGCGTGGATTGGTCAGCGAAGCCATTGTCATTCACAGACAAAGAACTGTACCTTGGTGGAGGATTCAAAGAGGAATTAAAAACCATTTTGGTTACGAACCAACAGGTATCCTCTGTTCCGGAGCTGGAGTCCACCCAAGAAGAGGCCGACACCCGGATTATTCTTCACGCTATCTATGCTTGCTGAGAATGGTTGCAGAGCGGGTAGTCGTGCATGGTAATGACACAGACGTCGTGGTGCTCTGCATTTACTATGCCAGCACAGAGAGACTGTCCAACTTGAGAGAACTGTGGGTTCAAACTGACTTTAGTACATACCTTCCAGTTCATGACATTGCATCAGCGCTTGGGCCTTCCATATGTGAACGATTGCCGTTTGTCCACAGTCTAAGTGGTAGAGACACAACAAGCTACCCATATTTCACTGGAAAAAAGGCATGTTTGAAACACCAGAGATTGAACTATTTGGCGAAAATGACAACGAGATCCGCCCAGAAGTAATTCAGGAGGCCACGCTGTTGTTGATCAAAGTGTACAGCAAGAAAGACGATGACTTTGCAGATATTGCAAGTTTAAGAGCACATAAATTTCTTCGCCAGAAATCAGCTGCCCTTCTCAAACTACTACCACCGACGGATGGTGCATTCGAGCAGCACGTGAAACGGTCTGCCTTTGCTAATATGATCAACAAACGTGCGCATGTTGCACAACCGACACTGCCACCATGCAACAACTTCGGCTGGTGTGGTGATGGTGCAGGGAAATCACCAGATCCTGTATTTTCAGGTTCCAGTCATTGGCCTGAACTGATGACACAGTCCCTGTCGTGTAATTGTAAGACAGCTTGTGCAAGCAAAAATTGTTCTTGTTTGCGAAGAGGTGTTCGCTGCTACATCGGCTGCCGTTGCACTGGGACACGCGAAAAATGTTCTCGGGTCCAAGACGCAGAGTCAGACTGATACAGATTGAATTATGATATAAATTGAAATCCGATTGGGGGTCTAAGCACGCATTTGCCAATACCAGCTTCAGTATTTTGGGGTTACATAATGCACATAGGGTACTGTATTGGAACGGTCGTTTGCGCCGTGGGAAACATTTTCAGATATGTATATAATTGCATTTTCAAACTATGATCAAACAAAAAAGAGAGCACGCCGGTCGGAAGTTCACGAAACACACTGGGGCTTCAGTAATATAGTATACATCGGGAGTCGGTAGTGTCGTGGGGGGTACATTTATAATGTAGGTTAACATTTAATACGTGTGTGTACATGTATGCCATGTATGGCTATTCACAAGGGAATGATACTTGATGACCTATAATAAGATTAAGTTCATCAATAATTGTAAATTATATAGTTACAAAGCTTATATAAAATATATGCGACATTTTGGCAATTATATACATTATTTGTGTGTTTTTCGTTTGGGAGGAAGCCGGAGTACCCATGTACACCGCCATTTCCTAAGGAAAGTATCAATATTATTTTATATGCATAAAGCAAGTAGTGGTTAAGTCATTTTGAACGGGGTTTTATGTCATTAGAATTAATTAGTGACTAACTAAATATTTTTTATAAAAAAAAATGGCGGCCATCTTGGATTTGCGTTCCTGAGCATTGAGCAAAAAATTGAGAGGGCTATACAGTGGAAATGTATTATTAGGGGTCCAAATAATATATTCGCATAGTCAAACCAAAAATAGCACGCCGGCCCGGAAGAATCGTGTTGGCCCCCCAGGTATTGACAGGCTATCAATAATGATGATAGATAATAGAATACTACAGTACATGTACATGTATATCAAGTCTTGAGTAAGAATAGTGAAAAACCTCTAAAAACCGGAAACCTCTCTAAACCGGACTTTTTGTCCGGTCCGGAGGCTGTCTGGTATTCGGAGTTTCTACTGTACATGTGGGTGTGGGTTATTTCCCTACTGTACAATTGGTATGTTACGTGCGCAGTGTACCACACATGCTCGGGATACCGGCATATCTCCCTGTGTTTGGGTGGAACTGTAATCTAACATTGGTGTATATGTGTGGGTCATCTTCCGAAAGATCGCTGGCTCAACTCCTTTCAACAGTTAATTATTGGAATGAGATTCTGAAGACTGCATTCATTGACACTGCAGACGAGTCTTGGCTGCAAAATCTCTGCAGTAGGGAGGGATGGTCGACACCCAGCCAATATACATTAACACCAGTTAATTCGATGGCACTACTGTGCCATTGGAGAGTCTTAGCGGCCATCGTGTTTCATTTATCGGAGTAACAACGTGCAACTTTCCGACAGATGACCCCCAAGAAGGATGATCCTGATTTTGTATCAGTGTATGATGACACCCCCAAGGAAGTGGACACTAACATGGTATCGGAATTCTACGTAATCGAGTCAGTGGGCTTTGAGGAGGGGATGAAGGAGGATCCAAGTGGAATGCAAAATCCTGAAATTTGCACTGCAATTGACAGTCATTTCCACTTAGATCGTGCAACAAACCAAATATTCGGGAGGAGTTCCATTCTTGAGTTAATAAGCCATACGGAAGAATCGGTGCCACAAAGTTCCCTGTAAAGGTGACGGGAGGGGTATGCGTGTTTTGCGACCCGCGTACATACCCACAGATATTCCCATCAGATCATGGATTTAAATGTGCGGTTGGATTACACCCAAGAGAAGCCTCCCAGTTGAACTCCAGTTTGATGTCCGAGATTGAAAGCCTACTTAGAAATCCATGTGTAAGGAGGCGAGATTGGATTGGACTACACAGAGCCAGATACGTCCTGGGGGGTGCAAGAGCGCACCCTGAGCCAGTTAATGTTACTAAGTATGCCAATCCGGCCTATAATCTTACATCTGCGGGATAGACAGAATCCATACTCACTCTAATGCTACAAATGCGAAATATTTAAAAATTGCCACCACAAGTTTGGCCTCCACTCAACGGATTCATCTTCATTGTGATACAGGAAATTTGTCAATGACCAAGTTGTGGATGACAAAGATGATGTGATTGTAGAGAAGGGCAGGATAGTGGAGTGCATGCTGAAGATATGTTCAACGTCGATGTCGAGGTCGAGGTCGTAATTGAGGTTGAAGCCCAGGTTGAGGTCACGGCGAGGTCGTAGTCGGACAGATGACAGATATACGCAAATCTAGTTTAGCGGACACGTATTCTAGGCGAAATCCAGGGCGATTTGATAGTCGGGGCCAGGTCGAGGTGGTGTCAGCCCTAGCGATATTCGAGTACTACAGTGGGGCTTCAGATACGGGACACCTAACTATACATAGTGATCATTGATGGATCTAGATATTATATCTAACACTAATTCATCCTGGAATTAGCATTACGCACAAGTTCTGAATGGAATTTGACTATAGTTTCATAAGAGGGTGATATGTTTATAATTAAAGTATAACGCAGACAGTCTGAGGAAATATTGAGCATAACTTATGATGGAGAGTGAACCGGAATGTGTGAACACTGTATTGCTGATGTGTATTACGAAATGACTAATGAACTGACTATATATCCTTATCCTTAAATGTAGGACTATATATTTATTATAAATACTCGGGTTGTGCGACACTGGTGAAAGAATAGTGTGAAATAGGGTTATAGCGTCTGATATGCCTACTAGAGACTTGTTCAAGGCAATAAATATCATATCATTAGTACTCATATGTGTCATTGAGTTTGATTAACTTTACATGCATGTGTCAGTGGATCTACCTGTTTCTCATGTAGTTAAACGTACTATAACATTCTGTCTGTGCTAGTATATGTGACGGTATATATGGGAATGAATGTGGTATGTTTCACAGTTGTCAAAACAGGACATGATTGAATTATGGTGTATTTGCTATAATATAACCTATTAATCAACCCTCGTTGTATTGTAGGTTCCAGCTACTGTGTAATCGCCCCTCAATGGGTTTTTAGTATGAGTTGTTTATTAGCGGGGCCAGTCTTGACATTCCCGTGTTCACATAATGTAATCGTCCATGTGCTGTCCATGTAGTGCCTTGTATTGTCCGGATGGGTGAGTGGTGTGACGTAGGTGTGTGTGTCATCTTTTGATTGGAGAATCTATGCACGAGTAATTTATTCCGGGGCCCGTAACGAGAAACGTGCCGCCGGTATGATTGAGGGCACTCTGTAAGTTTACGTTGGCAAGAGCTGTCGTGTTGTGGGAGGGTGTCGCAATAGGATTTCTTCTATATTTGTCTCGTCATATTGGTGAGTCATTATTTAAGATTCCTAACCATCTTATAGAAACCATATACTAATGTAGCCTAAAGGCTCTAAGGGTAACTAAGTTACCGTATGCATAGACTCCAATAAAAGTACGTTTGTTTTAATCAATTGTAAACCTGGTTCCTGGTAGAAACGTTTGCTTTGAAGCAGACTATAACGTACATGTATATAATAAGGGGTAAACTGCCATAACCTATTGGTAGGGCTCGTTCTAAGGAGTGTGTCATATAATATACATGTATATGTTACCCGTGATTGCGGTACCTGTAAAATGTATATACCATGTCGCTCTATAAATAGAATGTGTTGGTTATCATTTCCCAATATTCATTCCCGTTCTTGACAATGAGGACTTTGTTATGTTGGGAACCAGTGTAGCTCCAGATGAGACGGCGGGAAACTGCAGTCGCATCAGGCGCAGCTGGGCTGAAGGATAGAACTGGCACAATAACGTATGTTGTAACATTTACACCACTGTAGCTCCTGATCAGCCGGTACACATGTACAGTTTGATTGGAATTATCTGGTTTAAGTGTCATTGCTCGTCAGGAGTAATATTGAAGATAGCGTCTATAGATATTTGCTAGGAAATATTAGTTCTTCCTGCTATTTAGCAATGTCTCGTCAGATAGGGCTATGCGGTGGTACATGTATATACTTATGGGTGCCTGTATGTGATTTCAGGCCATCGATGTTACGCTAATAAAAACCAGTCGAACCGAACCTGTGTTAGTCCTTATAAGCAAGAGCTGACCCTGTGACAGATGTATGTGTAAAATACTTGTAATATAATTTGTAAATATGCGGAATACATAAATGTGTAATTTCAGCTTTGCAGAATCCCTTCAATAGTTCACCCTTACCCAAATCCCAATGACTGATTGCACGTTATCATAATCCCGACGTAACAACTGTGCATACTTCGGATTTTCATCTCTTGTTAGACACTTTAATGAAAAACAAATCAAAGCTTTAAAGAACATTCCTATCAATCGTCTGCTCATAGAAACAGACTCCCCCTACTTGCGGCTGTCCAAAGGATGAAACACTACAGCATATTTGGGCGACGTGACGATGCTGGTGGCGGAACGGAAAGGAATTTCAACAGCTGTGCTGCTAAAGGCGAATTCGATAAACGACGAAGAACTGTACAGACTATAACTGGGGACATATGGCTGTAAGTCTAATGTTGGCATTAATACAGAGAGTTGGATTACCTCAGCCCACCCATCGGAGGGTCGAGGCCATAGACAGTCTGCAAGGTTGACCTTAGCCCACCAATTGGAGGGTCGAGGCCATAGATAGGCTACAGAGAGTTAGTTCACCGATTGGAGGGTCGAGGTCATAGACCGGCCATAGAGTCTGTTTACCTCAGCCCACCAATAGGAGGGTCGAGAGAGGCAGTTGGCCTCAGCCCACCAATAGGACGGTAGAGGGATGGTAATAACATTCCTCAGCCCACCGGGTGGAGGGTCGAGACCAAGGACGGGACAAAAAATGTTTATTGAAGTAACATTACTTTCCTCTCTTCCTATTTTAGGATGGGAAGGAGTGTAGTGTTGTGACTTCACGGGATCGGGTCGGCCCGGGTCGAGAATTGTCTGGGATGAACTCGCGTACAATCAAGTTCAGACGTAATCAAGGACACTCGACAAGACAGATGACCGGCATGTTTGTGTAACAAATTGGCGTGTTACTATATCCTAGGATATCCATGTCATCCTTACTGGTTCATCCCATTAGGGTTTATGATATAATTATGTAGCACATATAATTCTTTATTGGCGCTGCGAGCAGGGTCGAGGTCCAGGACAGAACTGAGAATCAGGAGCATCTACCTCAGCCCACTGTTGTGACAGTCGAGGCTATAAATATTACAACTGACATGCACTGCCATCCTCAGCACACCGACAGAAAGGTGGTGATCAAAAACATCATTGAACACCACCAATCCGAACCTGAAACCATCGCAACACAACATCCGGTAGCACAGGGGTTGAAATTTCACTCGCCCAGCTCGCCATGGCGAGTGTTTTTTGTGGCGGTCGAGTACTTTATACAGGCACTCGCCCAGTTTGGCGAGTGAAAATTTGGTCAGGCTATTTTTTTCTGAAGAAATTGCCAATTAATTCCATCGATAACGGCCAACAAATGGTATTAATTCAGCGACTATTTGTTGTTTACAGTTTACGGCAGTTTGCCGGAAGTAAGATTCAAGAAGTGTCTATGTACACGGTTACGGGTAGAATCGCTAATCATTTTGAACACGGTCCATATCGGGCAAATTTAATTCACGGATTAGTTGTCGGCTGTATGCGGCCGGGCTAACAAATAATATGACTGCAAGTATAAACTAGTGTATACACGGCCACATCGTCTCATATACAGTTGGGTTAACACGCATTTCAGACGCCGAACATAACGGTTTGGGACGAAATGGTCGGCGCCGGGTCCGAAACCATTGAATTTAGTAATTAAGGCAGCAAACATAGCCACTATAAATAATACAAAATCTATGACACTCAACGCTTATAGAAAATAAGAAGCAAGCAAGCCTCTGAGCAAATTCGCTGCTAAAAACGTTGTTGATGAAAAAACTCGACGAAGTTTATCTCCCGATAAATAATATTTATTTGTTTGTTTATTTTCATTTAATAATTAAAATATAAATAACAATAATAGTGAATATGTCTTATCCGTTTTGGTAATGATCATATATATGTACAAGCTTTTTTTTTTTTAAATAAGTAACATTACAAATAGCATTTTATTTAAAACAAGAGGGCCATGATGGCCCTAATTCGCTCACCTGACTCCATGAACACCAGAGGAGAATGTGACATTGAGTTCATATGTGTTTTAAAAAAATTGTGCTATTCTTAGATGGCGGTCATCTTGATTAAGCGATGACTCTCATTTACCAAATCTGCAAATGCTTCACCCAAGGATCTTAACTTACTATGAAGTTTGGCCAGCATCGGCCATGTAGTTCCTGAGAAAAAGACGTTCAAAATCTTGAATAAATGGACCTTTTGGAGGCCATTATGGATGACATAATCATCCGATTCCGACAAATATTTCACCAGAGCAATCGCCTCATCGATACCTTCAATTTGATATATGACATGAGCAAATTTGGTCAAAAATAAAATTTTACCCCACAGGCCACGCCCATTTTTTGACCCCGGGGTCACCATTTTAACACCTTTGAAAGAGCATTCTACGTTGATCATTCCTACCAAGTTTCGTCGAAATCCGGCTGGCAGTTCATGAGAAGAAGATTTTTTAACAATTTGATCGCCTATTTGATACCTTCGATTTGATATAGACATGACCATATTTGGGCAAAAATAAAATTTGACACCAATTTGACCCCACGGGCCACGCCCATTTTTGACCCCGTTTTGTCCAAATCCGGCTGGCGGTTCATGAGAAGAAGATTTTTTAAGAATTTGTGCTATTTTTAGACGGCGGCCATCTTTGATTAGCGACGACCTCCGTTTTAACAAATCTGAAAAGGCTTCACCCATGGACCATAACTGTGAAGTTTGGCCACCATGGGCCAAGCGGTTCGTGTGAAGAAGAATTTTGAAATCTCTAATAAAAGAACGACCTTTTGACAAAAAATGCATCAGAGTGATCGCCTCGTTGATACCTTCGATTTGGTGTATAACATGACTATATTCATTCAAAAATAAAATTTGACTTCAATTTGACCCCATTTTTGACCCCGGGGTCACCATTTTAACAACTTTGAAAGAGCATTGTACATCGATCATTCCTACCAAGTTTTGTCGAAATCCGGTTGGCGGTTCTTGAGAAGAAGATTTTTGAAGAATTTGTGCTATTTTTAGACGGCAGCCATGTTGGATTACGTAATGACGTCATTTTAACAAATTGTGTAATCCCCTAACCTAAGGACTATGACCATGAAGTTTGGTGACTATAGGCCCAATGGTTAACGAGGAGAAGACGTTTGAAAATGTTCACGGACGACGGACACATTGCGGTAACAATAGCTCACATGAGCTTCGCTCAGGTGAGCTAAAAAACTGGGCAAGTAACTTTTTGACCTGGGCAAGTTTTTATTTGTACTTGCCCAGCTGAGCGAGTGGAAAAAAAGGATTTTTTCAACCCCTGTTGCACGTATAATTCTTTTATTATATCATGTTATGCAAACAGTAAATGTACATATGCTGCGTATTGATGTATATAGTAACGGTGGAGTGCAGCATACATGTATTTTCATTAAAAGTGGTTATACCCATATTGTAGGAACTCAATTTCCTCCAAATGGGATATAAGGATCCAGTTGTCCGTGGTTGGCCGGGTTGTTGGTGGGTTACACTGGCCAACTTTGTGTCTTCAACCTTCGTTATGTACAACAGCAATGCCGATATATTGCTATATGTGACCCTCCACTACAAAACCAGTCGGAAGTCGCTAGGTCCAATTACGAGATATTGAGCAATATTCATGCTGCAGGCTAAAATCGCCCAATTTTGGATTTCAGCATTTAAACATTAAAAAATATCTATATTTCAACTACAGCAAGTTTATTTTGTGAAAATCATTACAATAATTCCACGGAATCAAATGTCTCGCCTTGTTCCGCCTTGACCTTGGCCCTGGGGCCTTGACCTTGACCCTGGGGCCCCAAGAATAGTCCTATATTCATGTACATATCATAGTAAAGGTATGTATAAAGTTTGATGACTGTAGCTGTTAAGGTGTTGAAGTAATGACCGTAACACGAAAACTTAACATTGAATGATGACGACGACGACTCCGGAAAAGCAAAACCTTAGTCTCGCTTTCCGCTTTCGCGGGCGAGACAATAACAAGAGGGCCATGATGGCCCTAATTTGCTCACCTGACTCCATGAACACCAGAGGAGAATGTGACATTGAATGTGACATTGAGTTCATAAGTGTTTTAAAAAAATTGTGCTATTTTTAGATGACTGTCATCTTGGATTAAGCAACGACTCATTTTAACAAATCTGAAAATGCTTCACCCAAGGATCTTAACTTACTATCAAGTTTGGCCAGCATCGGCCATGTGGTTCCCGAGAAAAATACGTTAAAAATCTCAAATAAATGGACCTTTTGGCAGCTATCATGGATGACATAACATCCGATTCTGACAAATATTTGCACCAGAGCAATCACCTCATCGATACCTTCAATTTGATATATGACATGTGCATATTCATTCAGTCAAAAATAAAATTTGACCCCACGGGCCACGCCCATTTTTGACCCCGGGGTCACCATTTTAACAACTTTGAAAGAGCATTCTACATCGATCATTCCTACCAGGTTTCATCGGAATCCGGCAGGCGGTGAAGTTTGGCCACCATGGGCCAAGTGGTTCGTGTGAAGAAGAATTTTGAAATCTCTAATAAAAGAACAAACTTTTGACCTTTCGGCGGCCATCTTGGATGACATGACCATCCAATTTCGATAAAAAAATGCACCATAGTGATCGCCTCATTGATACCTTCGATTTGAGATATAACATGACCATATTCGGTCAAAAATAAAATTTGACACCCATTTGACCCCACTGGCCACGCCCATTTTTGACCCCGAGGTCACCATTTTAACAACTTTGAAAGAGCATTGTACATCGATAATTCCTACTAAGTTTCGTCGAAATCCAGCTAGCGGTTCACGAGAAGAAGATTTTTTAAGATAATTGATGATATTTTTAGATGGCGGCCATCTTGGATTAGCGATGACGTCCATTTTAACAAATCTGAAAAGGCTTTACCCATTGACCGCAACTTTTAAGTTTGGCTACCATGGGCCAAGCGGTTCATGTGAAGAAGAATTTTGAAATCTCTAATAAAAGAACGACCTTTTGACCTTTCGGCGGCCATCTTGGATGACATAACCATCCAATTTCGACAAAAAAAGTACCAGAGTGATCGCCTCGTTGATACCTTCGATTTGATATATGACATGACCATATTCAGTCAAAAATAAAATTTGACCCCACGGGCCACGCCCATTTGTTACTCCGAGGTCACCATTTTAACAACTTTGAAAGAGCAGTGTACATCGATCATTCCTACCCAGTTTTGTCGAAAACCGGTTGGCGGTTCTTGAGAAGAAGATTTTTGAAGAATTTGTGCTATTTTTAGACGGTGGCCATCTTGGATTACGTAATGACGTCATTTTAACAATTTTGTAATCCCCCTACCTAAGGACCATGACCATGAAGTTTGATGACTATAGGTCCAATGGTTACCGAGGAGAAGACGTTTGAAAATGTTCACGGCCGGACGCCGCCGACGACGGACACATTGCGGTAACAATAGCTCACATGAGCTTCGCTCAGGTGAGCTAAAAAAAAGGTTTGTTTTTCTATAAATCAGTGTAGATCCTGATGAGATGGCTCATTTTGAGCCAATTCATCTGGATCTACACTGTTTGCAAATTTGGGTATTACATGCCTGTAGGGTTTAAAGGGTTAGTGCTCTTGTAGTGGATAAAATCAATATTATTTTGTTTCCTAGTCAATTCTTTGCTTATGACTATTTTCTTATTTTTTCCAGGACATAGAGTCATGGGGTCCAGCAGCTTTTATGAATTTTGGAAGAAACTCTGCCCTTCCATCATTACGGCAAGAGCAATGTCTGATTTATGTTGGACATGTCAGAAAAACAATAATTTGATCTTCAGAAGTGCCAATCTTACTGACGCCAACAAGTGCGAGAGAGTCCTGCTGCAGGAGCAGCACCTCAACATTGTCCAAAAGGAACGGTCGCTGTATAATTCGATGGTGCATGATGCAAGACAGACATGTCAGGACAATGCCATAACTGAAGTCGTGCCAAGTGCTCCCTGCAGTCGCAACCTCACGATGCACTACAGTTTTGATTATGCCCAGCAAGTTCACTTGCCAAGTAATCCCTTACAGCAGGTCCAATTTATTTCCTTATTCCTTTTTCCAAGAAGTATGGATTATTTGGTGTCTGCTGTGAGGCGATTCCTCGACAAGTGAATTTTCTGATTGATGAAGCCCACCTCATCAGTAAAGGGGCAGGGGTTGAAATTTCACTCGCCCAGCTCGCCATGGCGAGTGCCTTTTGTGGCGGTCGAGTACTTTCTACAGGCACTCGCCCAGTTTGGCGAGTGAAAGATTTGGTCAGGATTTTTTTTTCTGAAGAAATTGCCAATTAATTCAATCGATAACGGCCAACAAATGGTATTAATTCAGCGACCATTTGTTGTTTACAGTTTACGTCAATTTGCGGGAAGTAAGATTCAAGCAGTGTCTATGTACACGGTTACGGGTATAATCGCTAGCGATTTTGAACACGGTCCATATCGGGCAAGTTTAATTCACGGATTATTTGTCGGCTGTACGCGGCCGGGCTAACAAATAATATGACTGCGAGTATAGACTAGTGTATACGCGGCCACATATATCGTCTCGTATACAGTTGGGTCAACGCGCATTTCAGACGCCGAACATAACGGCTTGGGACGAAACGGTCGGCACCGGGTCCGAAACCATTGAATTTAGTAATTAAGGCAGCGCGCAGCGCATGCAAACATAGCCACTATAAATTAAACAAAATCTATGTCACTCAACGCTTATAGAAAATAAGAAGCCTCTGAGCAAATTCGCTGCTACAAAACGTTGTAGAAGAAAAAACTCGACGAAGTTTATCTGCCGATAAATAATATTTATTTGTTTGTTTATCATGTTTATGTTCATTTAATACTTAAAATATAAATAACAATAATAGTGAATATGTCTCATACGTTTTGGTAATGATCATATATATGTAAAAGCTTTTTTTTTTTAAATAAGATGCAACATTACAAATACTGGAAATAGCATTTTATTTTTTAAAAAACTGGGCGAGTAACTTTTTGACCTGGGCAAGTACTTTTTTTTTCTACTTGCCCAGCTGGGCGAGTGGAAAAAAATGATTTTTGACCAAATGCGGTTGTGAGTTTCTTGCACTACTTCTTCAGTGATGTTCATCTCCACTGCGATAATTGCTCTGGACAGAACACAAATCGCTTTGTCATTTGGTATTGTGCATGGAGAGTGGCAATGGGTCTTCATAAATCCATAACTCTCAATTTCCTCATAACCGGACACACCAAATTTTCCCCTGATTGGTGTTTTGTGCTTCTCAAGAAGGCATTCAAGCGCCATGTGGTGCCAGCTCTGAGTGTATTGGAGGAAGTGGTGAATGGGAGTTCTGCAGTTAATGTGGCACAGGTGACTGGAAGAGAAGATGGCACCACAGTTGTCCCGGTCTGTGACTGGCAAGCCTTCTCCAAGGACTCTTGCAAGCCTGTTCCTGGGATAAAGAAATGCCAACATTTTTGGTATGTATAACAAATGAAAATTTATTTTGGGGAATTGTAATTTACCCTTGCCCGTCTGTACGTCCATCCGTCCCGATTATGCACAGAAGTTACGTGCGAGTAACTCAAATCTGTCGTAACTTAACTAATGTTCATCCGATCTTCACAATACTTCACACGTGCCTTCATATCAATCTGCAGAAGCCGCCTATTAAAAGTGGGCTTCGTCAAACAAGGTCAAGGTCACTAGATTATGTACAGAAGTTGCGTGCACGTTTCTCTAATTGACAATATAAAGTACTTTCATTAACAGATGAATTCAGGAATTTTTAAAATCTTCATGTTGAGATTTCAGGAATTTTTCCTCAAAATTTCAGGATTTTTTTTTACCCTTATACATTCATTAGCCGATTGCTTTCAATTTGGGTGAAAATATGTCGTGAAATGCCAAATTTGGACAAAAAGCAGTATATATGTTCGGCGCGATATGCGAATCCGCGCTATTCTAGAATCGCGCGGCGCGTTATCGGAATTCCGATAATGCCGGGCGATTCTGGAATGGTATTGGTCAATTCTAGAATAGTACCGCCTTTAAAAGCTATAGGCCAATAGATAAGATGTGTAAATAAGATTCCGATAAAGCGCAGTGCGCATTTTAAGAATGGCACCGCCTTCAATATTTGTTCCAGTCTTAATCCGTTAATACGACATCTTTATTTTAATTACAAACATAGCAAATGAGGAGATGTACGTGACATAGTTAATTGTTCAATAGTACGTGTTGCGTGTTTAATTATACAAGTTGTTCTCGTCTGTGTACATACATGTATTTAATGTTTTGAATGTCGATGTGTGCCAAGAATGGAAACTGAAACAGAACACAAACTTTCGGTTGGAAAATTTATTGAGGCTGTGGCACGGACAAAAAATTCAAAAGATTCTGACAAAGGACAAATATGACCGCATAGTGGCCCACAAAAGTGTGGCGCAGATTCGGATCCGAAGTTTCGCTGGTGGGTGAAGGAAAAAAAATACGAACTTGTCAGCTACCCGGAAATCAATGTCATAGATGTGCTATGCGTCCCAGCGAAGAAAGTTGTAAGTATATAGGTCATATAGTATTTCTATTCTTGATTAGCCAACTTATCCATTTATTTGTGCGCATGCACAAATATTTGGAAAGAAGCAAATATGGTTTTTAACTGTGACAGCTCTCCCGCAAACACATGTACATGTAGTCGGTATCCAGTCAAACGCTGAAAACGTTCCATAATGCGCGTCTTGTCCATGGACACACGCGTCTAGCGGGTTCAAACCACTGACCTGGCGGTCGGTAGTTCAAAATCTGCTAGCGGCGTGTGCCGTTGGGCACGACACTTTATTTACTTTCTGTACTCTCACTTGGTCAGTTGTTAATTGGGTTTTGGTTCACAAGATCGTACCGGTCCTGTACGACCTAAAACTGATCCGGTGGTCAGGTAGCTATTTACCTATTGGATGTGACCAGAACTCGGTCCATTCTTAGCTATGTTCAGTATATGCAGAATATCCCCACTGGGGACTTCCGGTTCTCACGTTGACTGCCGCTGAGGTATTCCACGGCCAATGTACTCTATATCTGTACATTTATATTTCGAGTTAAGGGGCTCAGGTTGGCTTACGATACCATCACCTCTATGTTCATATGTGATGAAGTTGCCAGTTACTTGCCGTGAGTTGGTAGTTTCCTCCGGGAACTCCGGTTTCCTTCACCCTTAAAAACTGGCTGTGCATTGGGTCACTGCGCGCATCATCTAGGCATAAATTAGGTCGAACAGCTGTGACCCTTCTTGGAGCATTTTGACGGACTTTGTCTATTGGGCGTGACGTGTAGCCCCGGCACTTGCAGTCAAATATTTCGAAAAATACGCATATTTGGTGGTCAAGCATGATCGGGTTGCAATGCCTCTGAAGCCAATTACATTTTACTTGTTTTCGAAAGATTAGATTAGTTTCTGGTTCAGACATCGCCACGTGAGAGATCTTACGTACTGGTTCACGAGGAAAAGCAAGGGCATACATGTAGTGTAGGTTATATTGTTGTGTGTAATTAGGTCGGAATTGGGGGTCGAAATGTAGATACCACCCATTGGCCTAAACTTCGCCTTGTGCACAATTCAGAGCTAAATTTGCAGACAAGGCATGGGGCAATTTCAAATGGACCGATGCATGTGCATTGTATCGCAAAACAAAAACAACAGAAGAAACTATTTGAGCGGATGGTTATATGCAAATTTCACCCTTATCGCGTCGCCGTAATTTGCATATTTCATTTAGAAAACCAATGCTATTTTCCGTAAATGGCATCGAAAGTTGACGCAAATTTCAGAGAAAATGTGCAATTAAGTTCTGCATTTGCTCTGAAATTTGTGTCAACTTTCGATGTCATTTACGGAAAATATGGCTATTATATTAATGAAATAATGTAAACTTTATTTACGGCGATGTCATAAGGGTGAAATCTGCATAGTAAGGCTCATTTATAAAATGTAAAAATAGAGAACAAAGGGTCGCGATATATACTTTTTGTGGAGAAATAAGGAAAAGGGCAAAATCTGCGGATTTGTATTTTGAAACTTTTTGTCACCCTGAAGAAACCGGGAGCATAATCATGTGTTCTCAATTAGATGATGTACAATGCATTCATAATGTTACGTGTTTAGGGAAACTTCATATGTATGGCGGGAATTTTCAATTACGCCAACTTTTGATCATAAACAGTATGAAAGTCGGCGAATTTATTCATAGAATTAATTCAATTTGGTATGGAGTTGCTAATGCTTTGATAATTAAACATCAATGCCATAAATACCACTACACGGAGCGAATGCAAGTTTGCAGGGTAGGAGAAAACATACAGGTACAACTGGAATGCTCAACCAGCAATTACCATGATTACACGTCACCGGGAATGCGAAATCTGAGGAGGATCTACAAAAAGTGAATTATTAAATATTGAAAAACCTTTGTTTCCCCCAATTGTTTATATGTAAAATGTAGTATGTAATGGCATGGTGTACGTGAATCTTCGATTAATAGAATGGTTTTGAAAATTAGACAGCCCGTTTTTCTCTGCATTACGCTCTCAGGCCCTAAGAGAATTTGGCACAAAATACGATTCTAAAGCACTCCAAACTTACCAGTTTTGGTGGAGAACAAACAAAATACCACACAAATTACGCTGAAGCTCTGGTATTTCATCAGATTTCTTGAATTTCTAATAATAATAATAATAATAATAGACTTTATTTAAAGAGGGTTACACATTTAGTTATAAACTAATCTTCCATGAGGCCCTCACAGACTTACATACATGTATATACAAAATGTACAGAGTTAAAGGAAAAGTTTAAAACATGATGCAACAAGCAAACATACATTTGTACAACCAACCCATGGCTAAACAATGGACTCAAACATTTCTCCAAAACCTGCAGCTGTCAATTGCATAGACAGACATAAATGATTGGCATACAATCGAGAGATGAAATGCTCTTAACTTTTTGGACGCTAGCGATGAAAACAACAGCCAAATATGTCATGGAATTTCATTAGAACTGCGTTGTGACAACGCAATTCTAATGAAATTGCATGTCTTATCTTCACAGTATTCAGAGAGCAATAAGAAAATAAGATAACAAATTGTCGGCTGCTGATTTTTTACTATTTATAGTCATTTATTTTTCAGCATGCAAAGCATTAAAGTGTGATAGTCCATCTGTTTTCCCTGCTGATGTCTATACTTCAACAACACACATACAATCACATACAATCACATAGCAATAATTGTGCACATACAAAATGTACCATCAATCTTCCAATGGTAAACACACATAGACATACACTATATATATACACACACATTCTTATATTAATATATAAGATGCGAAAATTACACGGAAAGTCGTAGTGTCAATGACATAATTCTCTAGATCATTTTGCTTTCATCCATTGAATGCATTGGCAGTGAAATTTTGTGGCAGTATCTATTGTTTTTAAATAGGCAGGTAAACAGTTCCAAATATAGAGCCAGAATATGATATGCTTTGTTTGAAGATTTCTTTATGTGGTCTTGGAGTAATATAATTTTTGGAGGTTGTGGATCTTAATGTTGGTAAATTTTCATTGTGTGGTCTTAAGTGAAACAATTCATTAATGTAACTTGGTGTTTTATTTCTATTAACATTAACATAAATTTGGCTTTTCTTAAGAATATACGTTCATAAACACTTAATATTTTTAGTTCTTCCATGCTTTTAACTATATCAGTATACTCATAATCTAGAATTATTTTGCAGGCTCGTTTTTGCAGGTTGTACAATCTGGTCAGATTGGTCTGAGATGTACCTCCCCATATAATACTACAATAGTCAATATGTGGCTGTATGTATGTTTTGTAGAATTGTACGCGGTGTTCGAACGACAAAAAATGTTTTTATTGTGCTAAGAAGCCATAAATTGGTTGCAATTTTCTTCGCTATTTTGTCGGTATGAGTTGACCAGGTTAGGTTATTATCGATATGAACACCTAGGATTTTGTCATTAGATACAGTATTTAAAATTTCACCATTAAGTTTTTAATCTCAAACAGTTAATGTCAAACGTATTTGATTTTGGTGCGTAGTTACTAACATTACCTTTGTTTTCGTTGCATTAATAACCATTCCATTTTTAGTACACCACTTTGACAGTTTTTCTAGTGCATTTTCAAGATTTGATTTTACCGTTTGTATTGATTTGCTCATTTCGTAAAGTGTTGTGTCATCA
This sequence comes from Conchocele bisecta, assembly GCA_029237695.1. Lineage (NCBI taxonomy): Eukaryota > Metazoa > Mollusca > Bivalvia > Lucinida > Thyasiridae > Conchocele > Conchocele bisecta. Next base: position 54,428,988 of record CM055267.1, read on the forward strand.
GCATATAAGTCAGTGTTAACTACGTTTGTGTATAAAGGCAAATCGTTTATAAACAGTAAAAACATAAGTGGCCCTAATATAGAGCCCTGAGGGACCCCGGATGTGATGAACTCTGCTTTAGATACTGTATTATTAGTCGATACCTTTTGACTTCGATTGCGTAAATAAGACGAAAACCAGTTAATTGTGGTATTTGAGAATTTGTAGTGACATAGCTTTTTGAGCAGGAGAGAATGATCAACCAAATCGATGCTTTTTTAAAGTCAACCATGACAGCTCCAATAATTCTCCCATTATTTATTGCACCTAACAGTTATCAATCATGCATGCTAGTGCAGTCTCACATGAATGTTTAGGCCTAAAACCAGACTGTGTTTCATGTAGCAAATTGAAAGTAACTAGGTAAGGCCATCAAACAATCATGAACATGTTTTTACTAAGAGTTTGGATAGCACTGGAAGAATTGATATCGGCCTGTAATTATTTGGGTCACTCTTATCACCTGTTTTAAATAATGGAGTCACCTTCCCCTCCCTCTTTCCATTTTTCTGGAAATATTCCCGTTTTAATACTTTGGTTACATAAATGTGTTATGCTGTCAGAAATGTAGGGTGCGGCAATTTTCAACAATCTTGGGCCAATGTCATCTAAACCTGTTGCTTTTGAAACATCAATTGTTTTTAAATATTTCTCTACCTGCACTTTTGTTATTTCTGGAATATTGAAATGGGTGTCTTGAGGCACCTTTTTATATTTCTGGCTGTTAAATGGAGGTGGCCGTTCTAGAGAGGTGACCATTCGTGTAGGTTTGACTGTATGTACTCGGTGGTAACAATGGAACAAGGTTTTCCGATTTGTCTATTCCAGAAAAGGGGATGTTTTTATTGTAGAGAATATGAATATTATTTGCAAAAGGTGCAGGTTATACAACAGCCAAAATGATAAAACCCAAGCTGATGACTTACAACTGCAGTTAGTGCGCATACTTTTATAAACTTGTTAGGGATTTTGGTAATTCTTCCCCAAAACTGGCAGATTGGAAGTGCTTTAGAATCATCTCATTGAGATGATTCTAAAGCACTCCCAACTTGCCAGTTTATGTTAAGAAATAAAAAAGTTTTTGTCAAATTGTGCACCATAACTGTAGCTCTGATTACTATAATGATTTACCTCTCTTCAACAGCCATCTCTCCACAAACAGCCAGTTTTCAGTCTTCCCATGGCTGGCTGCTGTAGAGAGGTCGCACTGTACTGTGCGTATGAAGGAACATCGGAATACAAATGTTCTTTGAATCTGCTGACGGCTCTAATTATTGAAGTATGGTCAACCATGTTACACTACATTGTATGTACAGTTATCTGGTGTGTGGCAGCAGACTGCATGGATAATAATTACCCACTAATCATGCTAATGTATTGGGAGCTCACAATGGCAGCACTTATAACTGACCAGTTGGGTTTAATGGGTTCCCTGAAATTGATTGATATCTTCTCAGGGGAACCAACAACAACGAGCCGGCTCCTCGGGATCTACACAGTTTACATATCACGGTCCATTCAAGTTACTTGGGGTTGAAAGGGTTAATCACGGTGGTGCAGGTGTTTCTCTGTGTCTGTCGATATTCCACTGTATATGTTGTACACTTTCATTAGAATTGCATCGTAATGATGCAATATTAATAAAAGTTCACTACTCATTTTCATAGATTTCAGAGAGCAATGAAAAAATATAACTAATTATAAAATGTCAGCCGGCTCATCAGGATCTACACAGTTTACATATCACGGTCCATTCAAGTTACTTGGGGTTGAAAGGGCTAATCACGGTGGTGCAGGTGTTTCTCCGTGTCTGTCGATATATGTTGTACACTTTCATTAGAATTGCATCGTAACAATTTTAATAACATTTCACTACTCATTTTTCATAGATTTCAGAGAGCAATGAAAAACAAATTAATAAAATGTCGTCTGCCGCATTATTTGAACTATTTTAGCATTTAGTTTACCCAGCATGCAAAACCAAAATCATAAATTGCATCGTTGTTTTTTGTTTTTTGAAAGTTTTTATGAAAACTAATCCATCCCATATAGTTCATTTGCATATCCATGAGGCACATCACTCATATCTACACATGCATAAAACTAGTTCCCAATATGTTTTCTATAATCACTAAAAAAAAAAAAAGTGCTATGCATCGTATCATACATTTTTACTTACGCAAATACATGTATATGTTTTGTAAAACGATGTTGATACATACGTATATTAGCATAATTGTTGAAATAAGTTTGAAATACGGCATTCCAACATGCAAGTTGGGAAAGCTCTAGAATCGTGTCACCGAGACGATTCTAAAGCACTCCCGACTTGCCAGTTTTGGTGAAGAAATGAAAATGATATTCTAATATTTTGATCAAAATACACACATTACCTGGAGCTCTGATTACAGACAGTAAACTTACACTGATGCACATTGGATATCTTTATCTACATAACCTTTAACACCATATGCGGCCGGCGTAAACCACAGATCAGCCTGCAAATATATGCGCAATCTGATCAGTGCCTATGCTGTTCTTTATTGAGACATTGGGATAACATCAGGTATAAATCTATGTGAGCCATGTTCCCAGACTTTAGTCTTATCATATATTGTGTATGTCCTACAAAACCGTTGAAAGAACTGATATTTCAATTTGTGCATTTATACTGGTAGTATAAAGGTTTGTGCGAATTATCATTGCGGGGCGAGTGTAGCAACAAGGTGCAACAAGCTAGCTCGTCGTGCAACGAGAAGTATCGAGAAATCATGATAGGCCTAAAGTCTCAGAAACTGGCTCATTTACAAAATTGACTATATTTCCGTATAAGTCTGATTTTGCAAAAACTTTATAATTTTCATCGCTGAAACAATCGACTATCATTTATGTCTTTAATGTCTTTCTCAGAAAAAGATAAATAATGCAATTTTTTTTAAATTGTGAATCGTCCAGAAATTAGATAAAGTAGTTACTAAAATATTTATGCCATCCGAGTTCCATGTAACAACACACAGACAGCACAATGAACATACGCGTATGAATATCGTTAATCACACAGTGCTCATTCAATAAAGGTAGAGCATATCAAATATGAAGCAATGTTTTTTTTTTTATCACAAAACATTTATTTTATATATATATATTATGAATGTGTTGAGACGCTCTATCAACATGTATACTTAAACTGCAAACACACTAGGGAAGTGGGACTATTTTTTTTTCGTTCCTCATTCCCATTTTACACATGTGTGCATCGCCCGTTGCAGGCATATCCATGGTTCGTAATGGAAATTTGTCGTCTGCTGCAATTTTTTTATTTTTAATATTCCTTATCCACCAAAACACATATTCTCAGCACATGATAATTGTCTCCATTGGAGACGATTCTCATGTTCTGTCAAAACATGTTTTTCAGCAGTGAATATGATAAAAATGCATATAAGCAGACGACAATTTTCATTTCATGATCCTGTATAATGTTAACCCTTTCAACCCTAAATAAATGGAATATACTGTGATATGTTACTTTTGTTACCAATGGTCATATAATGATTTCCAGACTAGCCCATTTATGAAAAGGGGGTGTTTTTTGTTCTAAAATTATGAAAATTACTTGCAAAAGTGCAGATCCTGATTAGACGGCTCGTCACAAGCCGGCTCATCTGGATCTAGACTATTTGCCTACACCTATGTACAGGGCTGTAGGGTTGAAAGCGTTACGTAAATAGGTATAACTTCATTTATCAAACGTTCAGTAATCGATTCTGAGCGACTGGATTGACCGTGTGTAGAACAAAATCCCCCCTCTGCGGACAAAATCCCCCCCTATGATTATTGACACAGGCGGACAAAATCAATCCAAAATTTCAGGACAGAATACCGTTTCTAACTTTCTGTGAGTATTGAGCTCTGATTTCGAGAATTTCCTTCACAATGGAAGGCTGCGTACTTGATATTCCAACCCGTTGGACCGGCCTTGAAGGACCTTAGCTGTTTATAGGCCATTATACACCAATAATCAATCTAAATGTAGATGGGTATTGCGCAATATAATGACAAAGCGAGTTTAGCTGCCACTCTCTGATAACTATTTTTTCCCTATGTGTGAACATATCAACATCATCTGAACCGTCTCGAATAGTGGCCACAATGTATGTATCATTCTAAAGTCTGTTGATTGGTATAGTTCCAGATGAGACTGCTCAATATGATCAGTCACTCAGTTCATCTAGATGTACATATATATGCAAATCTTGTGGAGAATGATTAGTGCTTCCTAATGAAATGAACATGTATAAAGCTATAATTACTAGCTGCAATCTGTGTTATGTGTACTGAAATATGTGTGTAATTGCCACATGACAGATGGTCAGATGGTCAGAACAAGAAAGTAGTCCGGCAAATTGATTTCGCGGAACCACTGGCCATATCCAGTGGTTTTATCAGGTGTTATCTATTAATGGCCTTTTTATAGCATTACACAGTGGGTGTATCCCCCGCCCCACTCCAACCCTGCATTACATAGTGATTTTTGGTGTTATTAGTTGCTTGTTTGTTTAATTCTTACTGTTCCATTAATATTGGAATTGTATGCCTTTTTATTCACAATAATCGGCCGAAAATCCTTGAAAATATTGCCCTGAGAACACAAAATCGCGAACGAATGTAACTTTTCTTGCAGTTTTGTCGAAACCTGTTTAGAATGTTTTGCTTGTACTTTCTTTATCTGATTTCAGAATGAAAACGACCCAACTATCCTTGGAAAGTGGCGAATACAGACGCACGCGGACAACATATATGACATTCTGCGACGAATTCACTGGTCCGAAACAAATCATGTCGGCTACAAGAAGATGCTTGCGCAAGTACAAGCGAAGTACGACGGCATGTGCCAGATCTGTAGTGCAGGAGTTCTGCAGGACCTGTCCCGTCTGTCAGCTAAGTGTACGCCAGACAAACCATGCTGAGCTTAAGCCGATCGTGTCCTCGGGCTTCTTAACCAGAGTACAGATAGACTTAATCGACATGAGACACAAGCCAGATGGAGACTACAACTATATCGCCCATCTGATGGATCACTGGTCCAAATTCCATGTAATATGGCCTATAGAAAGAAAGACGGCAGACGAGGTGGCTACCGGGTTACACGAGCGAGTATTCCCATATATAGGTTTCCCCGCATACTCCACTCTGACAACGGCAGGGAATTTGTGAACAAGGTTATCCATTCAGTGGTAAAGGATTGGGGAGGAGAATGATGATGTCTTGTTCATAAATGGTCGACCCCGCACAGCGCAGTCCCAGGGATTAGTAGAGCAAGGTAACGCAACCATAGAAAGACACATCGCCAACAAACGCGCTTCTCTGGGACTCGAGTCGGATAATAGTTATCCATGGGCACGTTGGTTACCCAAAATTCAATACAACATGAACACTGAAGTAGCAGAGGGTACCAAAAAGATGCCGTACGAAATCGTCTTTGGCCAACCTCCACGAACGACTATATTTCCTGACGCAAAGGTTGAAGGACGCATTGTGAACGAAGAGGAGTTGGATATCGAGAACACGGAATCAACAAATATATTAACTTCTACTGAGGAAACAATTCACACAGAAGAACCGCATCCGGCACCGACGAATGAGCCGATCGCTACTTCAAGCAGAACTGATGACGCAATGGCAACGCCAGTTGTTACATGTACCACCAATGATCCGTCCCACGTCCTATACCAGCACCAAGGTTAATTAACATGCCATGTATATTGAAAAGTACAAGAACAACGAACATTGACCCAAGTAACACACAGGCGACGACGGGTGTATAGTTATTTCTGAGAGCCATAATAATCCCACTGATGAGCTACATGTTCCTATGACACCACCTACCCCAGCACCCAGGCGCAAGAACCATCCCAATGAAATGAAATTATCCTACTAAGCGAACTGGCGGCAATCCACAACATATCAACTGATGAAAAAAAACACTAATAATACGGATATACTTAGTACACCTCCCGCGAACACGTCTGTACAAACTGCTAAAAGCACACTGTCCAAATCCGTCCCTTCATCAGCATCGAACATCACACACTCCGAGAACAACATGTCCAATATCAAGGAACCAATAACGGAGCATATCGATACAAAACCATGGTATTACACAAAGCGAAACACAAGAGCATGGATATAAACAAGCATGATAAAGTACGAAAAGAGGCCGACATCACCTATCGACAAAATGCTGAAAAGATGAAAGCAAAATATGCTAAAAAGAAACGCGTGGACATGATTACGTTCACAGAGGGGCAAGCGGTAACTATCAAAATTCCAAAGATTGATCGTTCCGCGACTGACCATCCTCGACTCGTATGCAAGGTAAAAACAATCAAGGGTGACAGTGAAAAAAGATACCAACTGGTTAGCGAACATGGTATAATTGATACATGGGTACGATCCGGCGATATTATGCCATATCAATCTGCAATCGACAATATTTCGTTCCCGGAATGGAAATCTATCAGTATAAGAGAAGCATCTAGACTGACTAACTCTGCCAATGGAATCAGGAAGAAGAAGTGTAACTGCAAGAGCAAGTGTGCTAAAAACTGTTCTTGTGTAAAACAAAACATAACATGTTCCAGCCACTGTCAATCCTACACTAGTTTGCAGTAATAAAGAGAACATTATACATTCATCAGAAGGCGCAAATTCCACAGTAAACACATCTACAATTAAAGTTCATGAACAGAGTAGCCGTACCAAAGAGCCAGTTGACAATGTTCCCTGGGACATCCAATTATAAACAACTTTTACAAGCGACCAACAGCAATTGTTAACTTCAAACGTCGCTGCAAGTAATGTTCATGAAAATAGTACCCGTCCAGACTCCACAACGACAGGTTGGAAATGCAGCTGGCCGTTCAATTACAAACAATTCTTACAAACGACCGACCACAAGGTCCCCGTCAAACGCCACAGCCACAGCAACCAATACTCGTGCAAAGAGCAGTCGTAAAGAGTTGCCGATTATCAAAGGTGATTGGTTGCCAGAGCTGCTCCTAACCCAAGAAGAACGAAGCGTTGTTACAGCAGGTCGCAAGTTGAATGACAAACATATAAATGCAGCGCAGACTCTATTGAAAAAACAGTTTCCGGAAACAAATGGATTACGCGATACATTCAACAGGAAAGACGCAACCCACCGAAATTGGTCCCACCGTACCTACAAATCTACCACGTTAATGCAGAACACTGATTACTGTTCAAGGATATGACTCACCAAATGCAATAGAAGTGTATGACTCGCTAAATACAGATCGCTCTAGTACAATACCGGTCGTCGCCAAAAGTCACCCGCATCACGCAGTGAAGAAGATTATGAACATGCAAACGCCAGGAAGGTACAAAAGACTGCGGCCTATTCGCCATTGCCTCTGTGACCTCCCTCTGCAATGGTGAGGATCCAACATCGCAAATATTTAACCAACAGCAAATGCGTGAACATTTCATCTCAAATTTGGAAAGTGGGCGTATGACGATATTTCCACACACGGAACAGCGGTGTAAACGCAGAGTTAAATTCAATGTTTAATGCTGTCGTTAATACGGATAAGTATACGTACGTCGAATGGAAACGCGGCCTTAGAGTAAAACGTACAAAATTGTAAATGCATACATGTCTGTTTCGTTTATTATATAAGAACACTTGTAGTACGTGTACATGTACATACAGTATTCTGTGACAGTATATTGTGACGACCAGAAAACATAACTGGGAGAAGGCATATCAGTAATTAGACTTGTGTGGCATTTGCTTTGGGTGTACTGAATGTGTCTTAGTCTCGTATGTCCTATACATGTACCTTATTTACCGTATGGTACAAGCCACAGTCCACTGCGAAAAAAGTGGGGTGGGATTACAAGGTACATAATTATGCATGAGACAATTACGTGTGTTAAATCCAAGAACCAAACAACCCATGTACTCATTCAGTTGCGGATTAAACAGGTACTAATCTCCAGCACCCCCACTTTTCGCAATGGACTGTGGCCGTCCCATACGGTTTTATTAAGGGTCACTTTATTAATAATTACGTTTTGTTTTACCATATCTGCTCTGTTACTATCACCGTATTCACGAGATGCACGAATGCGTGGGTATAAACCTAGGCATTGTTATCCACCGGCCGAGGGGATATAACGATCGCTCAGGGACAAGTTATCATACTCGCCATGTAAGGTCTACGAGCCAATTACGGGCGTTAAATCCAAGCAACTAACTAACTAACTAAGTTATCATAATTAGTCCCTGTATCGCTCTGGACAGCGTCTGTTTACCATTGTACATATATGTCGTATACACATGAATGGATGTACATGTATGTCGTCTGTAGACGCACATTTCAAATGTTTTGTTTGTTTCCATTGACCGATTTATACCACATCAATGTTACTCGACATTGCAGCTCGTCCACGAACACATTTATGTGCATTATTATACCCCCGGCATACAAAGTATGCCGAGGGGTATATAGTTTTGGCCATTCCGTCCGTCCGTCCGTCCGTCCGTCCGTCCGTCCGTCCGTTCGTTCGTCCGTCCGTCGCACTTGCGTTAATGTTTTCGGGTACCCAATATCTATGTAACCGTAAGTCCAATTGACCTCAAACTTCATATACATCTTTATCATCATCCATATTTTCATTCTATACCATGCCCATGCGGCCTTCAGGCCCAAGGTCAAGGTCAAATTACTTAGAAATTTGTGTGCAATATTTGCATTAAAGTTTTTGGCTACCCAATATCTATGTAACCTTAAGTCCGATTGACTTCAAACTTCATATACTTCTTGTTCATCTTCCATATTTCCATTCTATACAATATCCATGTGGCATTCATGTCCAAGGTCAAGGCCATATTACTTAAATGTTTGTGCTTCCATTGATAGCTGTGTCCAGGCGGTGGCCGGGGGTATACGTGAGCCCCCGCTCACTGATTGCTCTAGTTTTCGCAGATTTGCACGGGTCTGTATTGGGCATACAAAGAATTAAGGGAATCAGGTGTCAATAAATGGTACACGAATACAGTGTTGCTCATTTCGGGGTAATGGCGACAGCGGTTTTATTCCATAGTTTTAGTACGCTGAATCCAAAAATATTGTCGACCAAGCTGAATTCCGAAGTTTCGACACGTAGCGTTGACGTACAAATTACGGTACATATACAGTCGGGGAGCGCCAATATTCATTATTGAAATAAACGCATGTCTTTTGGCGGCCATTTTGTTTTTCCACTTTGAAGGTCGAAACTTCGGAATTCAGCTTGGTCGACCATTTTCTTTTGGATTCAGCGTACTCATATTATGCTAAAATCCGCTGTCAACTGACCATTACCCGAAAATGCCTTCATCATTAACATATTCTTGTTTTAGTTCCTGACTAACTTACACGCTGAACAGTGTGCGAAATGAAAACATGTTAACGTTTAACACCTGCGACACAGAACGTGTTTTAAAAGCCTACTCTCATATTATGTGTTTTCACAGTTTGAAAAATAAAAGCATAATATTGTATGCTCTAGTCTGCAAAAGCCAATATGGTTACATTTTCGCAAGTTTAATGTTCATTTATAATTGTATTACTTTGATATTGATGTACTTTATAGTTGTGAATGTCTTCCAAATACACATGTTTTTTCTTATTACATTGTTTCACATATTTCGCAAATCTCTGTTTTCTTTTCTCTCCAGTTCGCGAAATAACTTGAATATTTGGTGATAAAAATGTACTCATTATAAGTATTGTCTTATTACACGTCGTTCACGTTCAACGAGAGACGTAATAAGCAGTTCTTTGGTTCAACGCATCGTTTTTATCGAGTGTTATTGGACCTTCCAAATTGACGTTTACGTCATTTTCAACTTAAAACACGTGTAAAATTATGTTTAACCAATATCAGGTTACGCTATAGTCATATAGAGGATGAATAATCAACATTGTGGTTGACAGTCAGATAACTCTGACGCACAGGCGCCAGACAATTATATCAATATACGTATATGTTCATAGTAGTATATATAGTAGTATATATTAGAAGGTAGACAGCGAGCTGAAATACATGGAATTTCAAATAAGCGAAAAAGTACCCAAAACAGTCTAACATTTTGTCAATGCGGTATTTATTCTTGAGGAAAGACATTAAATATTATTACTTTGCACTTTACCGGGTCTAAAACAGCCATGTTTTCGTTATACAGCTCAAAGTTTGAGACACATTTCTCTTCACAAAAACACGTCGTTATCACCGGCCCCTCGACAGCACGGAACGTCACGCCGTCAGCCAGTAAGCCAATCACAACGTCGCAACTAACGTCGCGGGAAAACTTTTGTTTACTGACGTCAGGGAGGGGTGGTTTGCGACGTTGTGATTGGGCTTACTGGCTGACGGCGTGACGTTCCGTACCTTTTCGCTTATTTGAAATTCCATGTATTTCAGCTCGCTGTCTACCTTCTAATACTACTATGAACATTATACGTATTGATAGAATTGTCTGGCACGTACAAAACATGAAAAAAAAGGAAATGGCGCGTGTGCCTTTCATGCAAATGTTTTATTCAAGGAAACATGCATGTGCGAATTCAGAAATGGTTCTTCGTTACAGATTCGTCAAATAAGACGCCAACGTTATATCTTTGCAAAAGAGTGACTGTTTTACTGTTTCTAGTTTTGCTGAGTATATGTTTATGTCTTTGATATGTTTTTATATCCGTCATAATGCAGTTATTGATATTAAAGCACCACCCCATCTCATCCACACAGACATACAGATAGACATGCAGCAGGCAGAAAGGCATGCCATAATTTCATCCCGTTTTTCAAACGGGTGTATAAAAAGTGACCGTGCGGATAGACAATTATTCCAATACTGTCCCGATTCCAATAACGCGCACAGACAATTCCGGAATCGTACTGCGCAATATAAGAATTCTTAAACGGTCCGACAATATCGGAATTCCTATAAAGCGCAGCGCGATTCTAGAATAGCGCAGATTCCAATACTGCGCATAACATATACAATGTATAACAAATTCTTATTAACAATTATGTTTAAATACACCATTTTAATGATTTGGCTGTGCAATTGGACAATTGGTATTATTTTGTTTCCTAGTCAATTCTTTGCTTATAATTATTTTCTTATTTTTTCCAGGACATAGAGTCATGGGGTCCAGCAGCTTTTATGAATTTTGGAAGAAACTTTGCCCTTCCATCATTACGGCAAGACCAATGTCTGATTTATGTTGGGACATGTCAGAAAAACAATAATTTGACCTTCAGAAGTGCCAATCTTACTGACGCCAACAAGTGCGAGAGAGTCCTGCTGCAGGAGCAGCACCTCAACATTGTCCAAAAGGAACGGTCGCTGTATAATTCGATGGTGCATGATGCAAGACAGACATGTCAGGACAATGCCATAACTGAAGTCGTGCCAAGTGCTCCCTGCAGTCGCAACCTTATGCCAAATTTGGACAAAAAGCAGTATATATAACAAATTCTTATTAACAATTATGTTTAAATACACCCTTTTAATGATTTGGCTGTGCAATTGGACAATTGGTATGACTTTGGAAAAAAAATAAAAAATTCCCTTTTTTATTCATAATTTCGGGCGTCATATACGTCGATGTCCGCTTAATGAAAACACTGAATATATAAATTTGTTTCTCAGGTTTGATGCTGACCAGCCTGGCACAGTGTTTGTGAAGAATGACTCGGAAGCCGAAGAAGTGGCCTTTAGAGTTCTGCTGCCAAATACGACATTCCCGGATGGAGAGGCTCCAGAGATTGACCCTCCAGGACTCCCCCTTCAGAGGCAGCAGTACCTCTATAAATCAATAAGGGAATTTGTAGACAATCCTTATAAGGATATTGTGTGCCCAAGACCAGATGTAATTCCACCAGATGATTCAGATGATGAAGGACTGGATAATTGTGGTCGCGGGCGTGGTCGCGCGCATAGCCGTGCCCGTGGTGGTGCGCGTGGTCGTGCGCGTGGTCATGGGCAGAGGGCAGAATGATTGTACAAGTAGTTGTAGCCCAAATTAGACTACCTGACAATATCTGATGATGATAGTACATGTGAACCGTAAACGGTGATTGTAGTTTTTGTACATAAATCTCGAAAAAGTTGAAAATCCTGAAAGTTTGATTTTTTTTTTTTTATGTTTCCATGAGAATATTTTAATGAAATTCTGTGTATATAAAGGTTGTCTAAGAATACATTGTAACATTTGAGCTAACTGCCGTTATATATTCATTATAAAGTACCTTGCTAGCTACCATTGACATTGACACTACACAATTGATTCACAATATGCATGTATTCTTGTGCTAAGGAGCCTCAACAAAGCAGAGCATTTTCCGGCATCCATGCTTCTTATATCTTACATGGTGTCAGAATACTTCGAAATACACGCCAACAACGCATTTTACCCGTCAGCAGTACCCGTATATTGATCATCAATATTCTCGTGTTGTAAATTAACAATTTACATATTATCAACGGTGTAATTTGTGTCCAAAACTCTTGAATTTCTACTCGACTTTCAACAACAAAACACGTGTCGATATTTAACGAGATCATGGCATCCAGTATGCAATTCGACCAACCCACAATGAATTGTGGAGCACCTGACATTTATCAGGAATTCCAAAGGTTTAGTCAGCATGTTGAATTCACTTTCAAAGGGCCACTGTCCAAAACTGACAATAAAGACCGTGCAGGTTGGTTGGGGTTGTGGATCAGACAACAAGGTCGGGAGATCTACAAAACTTTTGACTGGGAAGAAGGCCATTGTTGGGGTTGCCAGGGAGCTCTTGGGAATATTACATTATAGAATCAGCGTGTGTCTTTGTCTTTCATCTTTCGATCAAATTGAGCCGTAATTCCCAAATCCAAAATTAACAGTAACAGCAATGAAACTAATAAACATAAAACCACCACTCACTGTAACAGTTTGGTGGAGAGTCTTTAGATCCTCGGTCATGTTAATTTGGACTTAAGTGAACAAAATTATAAGTAACGGTTAATCAGTTCTTTCGATGGAAACTAGAACAAATTGAGGAACTTTACACAGATGGATTTTGTGACACGCAGTCAGTGTAAATTTAATAACATTTTGAAGATGGAGGAGAAGAAAAGTGTAGCCACTCACTTTGTCAATGTTTGCCTACGTGACGGAAAGCAGTCATATTTGGAACATTGTGTCTTGTTATTATATTCGAAGACGACAATCTACACTGGTGCACACATGCCGTTTACAATTATTCAAAGGAACCCATACTGCAGTTGCTGAAAACCGATTCCAGGACCTTAGAAACCAGAATGTGTGACGGGGCCTACCCGCACATTCTGGAAGGAACTAGGCTGCGAATCTCGGACCGGGGTGTGCTAGGGACACGTGCCGCACATCCTACATGCCAACAATAGGACCATCGACGACAGAAGACAGAAGACGGAAGATATAACAATGGCATAAATACATTTTTGGAATTTTATTGACAGTTTGCAGTTTCATGTTGCAATTTCATTCATGTACATTCACATTTCATATTGTGTGGGATTTGATCTATAGCGCATCTTCTTTCTTTTCTCATACTTTTCTTCCGAAAATCCACATACTATGACATGGAAGGTGATGTTTGAGGTCAATACCTGAATCTGTAACTTTAATATGTCTTTTAATTTAAAATATTCCATAAATGGACCAGTAATAATTAATTCCAGTGCATATCTGCCATAATAATGGAATTATGACTTACCAGTGACATACATGTATCAATTATTACGTTTCCAATTACAACGGATTACATGTATTACGATTGATGATTTACTAATTAACCTGATTTTGATAAATGAAACGGTATTGCATATCATGGACGTTTGGTGTTACATAATTCATAGTGCAACATACTGCCTATAATTGAATAACTGTACACCTTACACATATGCTCAATACCTGAATCTGCAACTTTAACATGTCGTTTAATATAAAATATTCCAATTAAATGGATTACGGATTATTACGATGATCTGCGCTGATCAAGACTGTTGATGGAACGTATATGGACTATACCATATTTATTCTAATGTTAACCCTTCTATGCTTTTTGTTTAATTGTGTTTTTTTACCATATCAAACACACTTACATAACAATTGGAAATGTTTTTAGTTACATAATTTTAATTTTTCAAATGTTGCATAGATGAGGGTGTTTATTAGAGGAAGTACGGTATAATGTATTTCATGTCTTACTGCATGCATTACTTTGATGTTTGATTGTAGTGTGTGAGGGTGTGTGAATGGATATTTCTTGTGTTACAATATTCATACTTATTTCTTGTACCGTTACATGTAATATTTGGTTCACATGGTTGTTTCTCCATATTTCATTTGGGGACCAAATGTTTCGAACCAGGAGGGTATTGTTATAGTGTACCAATTAGAAGGATTGAATGGCAAACAGTATAAACCCTGACTAAACCATGCAGATGCATTTATCCAATCTGGGACTAGACTGGTTGCAAAGGAATGGTAGTTGATTTGTTTATGAATTGAGAACACAATGGTTGAATAGGTTAGTGGTCAGAACCTACACTATTCACTATATTAATGGTGCTGAGATGAAATATAAACATTGCTACAGATACATAATGAGATTATGTAATATTACAATTTAGGGCTGGTGATAGAGAATATACATGTTTTGAATAGTCATTTGAACCATATCATTCTTTGTTCATGTGGAATCAGGTCATGACCTCTGAGTAACTCTCTGCAGGAACCAGACACCCTTAATGGGCTAAATGCCCTGGTCAAATAGCTTGGGGTCACACACAATGAATGCAGGATTGCTGTTGCAATGCTTAATTGTTGTCTGCAATTGTTCTTGTGCAATTCATATAATCATGTAATAACTCTTTTGAGACTGAACATAGATGACTAGTATTTGAGCTACACTGAGTCGAAACATAATACTATAACATGTAGTTAATCACAGTCATTTGCATATTACAGATGGTTCCAAATATGACAGTCCGATGTCTAAATTGACTTTGATATGCGTATTAAAAGCCAATTTAGACACTGCAAAATTACCTCGATCGACTCCATCAGTGGGAGCTCCAGTGGGATATGGAGTTCAATCCAGGTAAGTGTAATGTAATACACATCACCAAAGCCCGTTCTCCTATCCCAACCACAAAGTTGCAACTCCAACACTCGATAAGACCGACTCGAAAGTCTCACCTCCTCGCATATAGACAGATACAGGCCACTGAAGTCTACTACAACTTGTCATTCTTTCCCCTGGCTGTTGTGGAGTGGAATAGACTCCCGCATAACATTGTTATGTTACCATTCATTGAGTCAGTAACATACTCCACTACAGCCCTTAATTTGGAACCACTGTTTTTATCCCTTTTTAATCTCACCTTGATCTAATCGAGCTCTTAACCTATATAACAGTATCATCTGTACATTCCACTCCACTACTTTTTTTACTTTTGCACTCTCCCTTTTTACTAACTGCTCTGACGCGCAGGCCTGCCCATAATCTCCGCGAGGGGGTGTGGCAGTAACAATAGATAGATAGTATTGCTCTTTTTACAGTATTAAAATTTGCGATTTTTATTTATGTTAGGCCTAATTAAGTTATTGTTAAAATTTTACAGTTGATCCGTAGAACCGCTTTTCCCAGAGAAAATTCGCAGAAAACCGAAAAGAAAATCGGCAAATTTGACCACCCTGTTAAATTAGAATGGCAAGAACTTGAGAACGAACGAGACACAGTGAAGCGATCCTTGCAAATCGCTGAACATCTCTGGTCAACGGCAATCCATTCAGACTGCCATTCCCGAACATTGTTTTGGATGAATACCAGATGCTGTAATCAAGTCCGACCCATGTTGCAGCGCCGTGAAGCTGTATTTCGGTAAAGTTCGGTAGTTGTCGGTAATATATCTTAATCCAATAAATTAAGCTTGTTTTTAATGTTTTCATATTAACTATTAATTACAATGAATACAAATGTATATCTGCTGCACATTCTACTCAATTCATAGAAAATTGGCTGTCTTTAGAGCGCCTCGTGAAGTTTCGATAAAACTCGGCAACGTACAGATGTTGTGGGTTGCTGATTCTGTGCCATATATGGAAGTCTGCGACTCACGTGATGCTTGCCACAGAATTTCAAATTGGCATAGCCTACTGAGATTCCAAGTTAGAAACACGCCTTGAATTTACATTTTGAACAATGGTGGACGTGCAGAAGCTACTAGCACTCTCTATCTGGATAGACGACAAGCCACCTTTTGGAAGCATCTTGGCCTTGCGGGATATCATTGAACCACGGAAAAAGCTAGACGATTATAAAGTTGGAGAAGTCATGAATGCGCCATGTCGGGGTTTTCGTGGTGCGCATCGATGTGTCCTGGCAAGGATCGGCGGTAAATATGTTTTACCATTGCGTACACCCGTCTGTGCACCCGCCTATCAACCAAACAAATCTCTGTGGTGTAAATTTAGAGAAAATTTAGAGAAAATAATAATGCTCACTGTATATCACTGTTTTACACATGTGTCCCATTCTAAAATCATTGTAGCATTATCTGCGATTTTATAATAATCAATAGTCAAATATTTCCTGAAATTGGTAATTTCCTTCTTTGTCTACTGCAGTATATATTTGAAAAAAAAACATGAAAAATCCTAATTCCTGAAGATAAGTATTAATGAGAACAATGGGCATTAAATTTATTTTTTATTGGTGGGAGGGGATAGTTGTCAGTAAATTATCGATAACTGCCACTTAAATAACAATTATATATGACAACAAGCACACGTACACCATTTAGAGCCATTGTTGTATAATATTTTGTAGGCGAAGATAGTCGCAAAACCTTTGAGGGGGTGATGCGCCGCAGCTAACAAGACTCCTACGATGAAGCGAAAGAGGAAAATTGTGGACAAGAACAGGCAGCAAATTGGAACCGTCAGAAATTTGGTAAATTATAGCCTTCATCATTATCATTGTTAAGGCCAAACAAAAATCTGTTTGGGGTTCCCCAACCGACCCTATTTTTTCTTGCGACCCTAATTTTTATTTTTTTTTACTTCCGCAAGAACGACAACTCTCGCATCACTTATTTCGGAGTTATACCCCTTAGTTCGGTTTTTTATTCGATTTCGTGTCCGGACCATAACTCGAACAGCGGATGAAATATTTTAACGAGACTTCACACATGAATACATATCGGTCCAAAGGACATGCACACATCACCTTACATCTAGCAAAACCACTCTGAAGTATGTGACCTTTACCCAATTTTCAGGTTAAATTTCTTTCTTACTTCTCTTGTATTTTTTTGTGACAAGGCGTAACCGGGGGATACAATGCGGTCGTGGGTGTCTGTCGTTCTTTTTGGGGCCTAACCAATCTCAAAACTCGGACACAATCTTATTTGTTGGTTGCTCGATCAATCGGTATCATTTGAATTTAATAAATAAGAGTTTGATGAAACTTAACGTAATTGTTAAGGTTGCACTCCAAAGAGTTTTCAATACCACTACAATAATTTATTTGTACAGTTGAATTATAATTTTAAAATGTGGAAATATTGATGCAGCCATTCCTAAGTCTATTTTTAGCTCACCTGAGCGAAGATCATGTGAGATATTGGGATCGTTTTTCTTCCGTCGTCGTCATCCACATGTTCAAACATCTTCTCCCGAACCGCTGGGGCTATATATAGTCGCGAAACTTCACAGACAAGATGGCCGACGTCTAAAAATAGCGCAAATTATTAAAACAATCTTCTCAAGAACCGATGATACGATTTTGACGAATAATCGATGTACAATGCACTTTCAAAGTTGTTAAAATGGGAGTGGCCTCGAAGGTCAAAAGTAGATCAAAATGTAGCTGTAATACATACTGTCAATACTAATTAAGTATCGCTGCCTTGAAATTTGTCAATACAGGACAAAGTAGCCGAGGACATGCAGCTGACGGAGTTGGCACAAACAGTCTCCAGCTGTATCAACACAGATACCGGTACAGAGACTGGAGCTACAGTCACTGATTCAACGGACACAACATATACGGCATTAACAGTTGCTATGTAAGTATACTTCATGTCTATTAATATTTACATGGTCAGTGCTTTCATTAACAGAATTATTGGACTTGAATTACTCCCTCAAACTGGCCAAAAACATTCCTGAAATTGGTCTCTTCCTTCTTTGTCTATACCTTTATGTACAATCTCCTGAAATTTGCAGAAAAAAAAACATTCCTGAAAATTAATATTAATGAATTTGAGCACTGCATGTCATCTAATTTTTTAAATTCCATTAAAGGTAGGCAAAACATAGCATTGTATAGATAATTTCCAGAGAAGAGCAATGATAACAATACCAGAACAGTATCTTGATAAATGAAAAAGCACAATTTTTGTACAACATAGAAAAATGTATTTATGCTCTCTGGCCTGAGAGTCGCACGTCGCTTGGGTGGCAGTTTCCCCAATAATACTCTTTACGTATTTTAATACACATCTATTTATAATCGTAAGCTTGAGGTCATGCATAAATTATCTATGTGAAAGAAAACATCAATATTTTTACAAGCTTTTACGATCAAATTTCTACTGTGTAAGTTGCTTTATTTTACTTTATAAGTACGCAACTGTTTATATCTACGTCTATCATCTCGTATGCTGATGGGTGCAAGCTCTACAGCCATGGCAGAATGCGTAAATTCGTTAATCTTGGGGCATTCTTTTGTTCGCCGACTTCGCGATTGGTGTGTCCAAAATGGCCGCATGAAGCTTGGATTGGATGCTGATACGAACTCTGTACAATGGCATGGTGTCGGGGGTGGACGCGTCTATGGAGCGGCACAACCCAGCAAAGATCTGTGGAATGACCTATCGTTGGTTCGCGATCTTGAATCCCACGTTGTATTTCTGGAGATCGGCAGCAACGACCTAAGCGTTCGGGGAATTCGGCCTGCTGAACTCGTCGCCACACTGTTGGACTTTGGAAATCAGTGTATCCAGACAGGTGCGCGTGTGGTCTTGTTTGGGGAGATTATGCCCAGACAAAACCAACCACAGTACAATGAGCGTGTTGCTACCACAAACGATCTTCTGAGACGAGCGGTATCTGGACATCAGGACCTGTATTTCTGGGACCACACTGGACACAATTTCTCGTCCAGATTTCTGACGGACTTCATCTCCGGTGACGGCATCCATGTGAACAATGAGGGTGGTATGCGGGCTTACTACCGATCCATCCGAGGCGCCGTGATATTCGCCAAGAACCGTTTATAGATGTCTCGTGATTGTCAACCGCAGGAAAACCAGAAACTCTCCAAGAATCTTTGAGGTGGCCATATGTACTTATTTTTTGAGGCCTATATATTGACATTGTTAGAGATTGTCTGCTTGTCTTTCAATACATCTCTCTCTACATGTGCACATGTATCCTATACTTGGAGTACCTTAAGTTAACCTATGATTGCTCACCCCCAAGTAAATAGAATGGACTGTGACATGCTAAGTTCGCAATCAATTATATGGTCACAAATTGGTTTCAGACCAGTCCATTTATGAAAAAGGTGTTTTTTGTTAAAAAATATGAAAATTACTTGCAAGAGGTGGATCCAGATGAGACGGCTCCATGAGCCGGCTCATCTGGAACTACACTTTCTGCCCAAACCACTATAGAGGTCTGTGACCCGGGTTTTCGCTTGCATGTTTATGAACGCAGTGGGCTGTGTATCACTGCAAAGCTAATCTTTGTACCATCTGCTGTGTTGCTACTTTGCCAGCATCCGTGGGCAGTGTACCACAATATATATGTTGAGGACTGTGTGCCTCAGTGTTTCCCTATGTAAAATATTACATGCCAGGGGAGTCTCAGTGTTTCTATGTAGAGCACTACAGTTTTATGAACAGGCAGTGGGCTGTGTATCACTGCATCTGTTTTATATTCTCTAGCTTATTTTAAACTTCTATTAAACTATTGCCAGCATCAGTGGGCAGTGTACCACAATATATTGTTGAGGACTGTGTGCCTCACTGTTCTCCCATGTACAACATTACATGCCGGGGAGTCTCAGTGTTTCTAGGTAGAGCACCACAGTGTTTATGAACATGCAGTGGGCTGTGTATCACTGAACCTGTTTTATATTCTCTAGCTTACTTTATACTTTTAGTATGTTGCCAGCATCTGTGGACAGTCTACCACAATTTATATAGGGTTGAGGATTGTGGGCCTCAATGTTGCCTGATAGGCGGCCGACTGTGTTGTATATTATTACGTATTGCACAGTCCCTACTTGTCAGATGGTCAGTGTACCAGATTATGTTTTGTTGCACAGTTCTACATTAGGTTGATGTATTAGAATACATGTATTTATTGCAGTATGCCGAAGGCCAGCCGGAAGAGACGGCTTGTCAGTGCGGACCCGACACCGGCCGCGACACCACAACTGGATCTGGGCGACATACTTGCCCGGGAGATCCGGGCAAACCCCGCACTTCGCGACCAGATCCTGGGCTCTATCGACCTGTCCCAGGATGTCCCGCAGCGGCCGTCGACGAGCAGACAAACCAACCTCGATGGAACTGAGGCGGCACTACAGCCCTCGTACACCGTCGATACAGACTCATCGACCTCGTCTGAAGGTGAGAGCGATGTGGAGGCTGCTGACATCGACCTCGGGATATTCAGCACCATTTCCGGGCCAGATATTCCGGATAGGTTACGGGATAAAATTTGGGCGGGGGAGTACATAGACTTGTCAATCTTGTACTTTGGAACGGACGAGTCCGAAGTTGAGATTACAGTCAAGAAGTCGAAGCATGAGTCGTGCAAGACGGTCAAACACGCAGCACCAAAGACCATCAACAACATCCTGACCTGGTCCCGTGCGTTCCAACGCTATGCCAGTGTCTATACGTTGAAGTTTCCATCCGAGGCGTCACAGATGTTCCAGTACATGACCCTCATCCAGTCATTAGCAACAAAATTTCCAAATTGGTATCTGTACGATACAAAATTCAGGGCCCTGAAATCGAAACGCACACTCCCCTGGGGTTCCATTCACACAGAAACATATCTCTATGTAAACCTCATGGCCACAACGAAACCTCGACCCACAAATCCCACCCGTTTGTCAAACCTTCCCAACCACACAGTTTCAGGGGTCAAATCCGGCAATCAGCTTTTTCGTGAAGGCTATTGCTGGAACTACCAAAAATCCGGAAATTGTGCTCGACAAAAGTGCCCACATTTGCACAAGTGCTCCTTGTGCACAGGAACCCATCCAGGTTCCATGTGCAGAAGGGGCGGGGCCCAGTCTTCCGAGCACACTGCCCAATCTGGACAAAAATCAGCAGGGGGTCCGCCACCCAAGTAATATAACACGTTTTAAGGTCCCTACCCCCATTGACCCAGTCAAACTCGCAATGTATTTACGTGATTTTCCTGTCGATAAAACTGATTATTTAGTCAATGGTTTTACTCACGGTTTCTCACTGGGAATAGAGGGTCCGATATCAAGTCGCGTCTCACACAATCACCCATCCGCGTCAAAACATTCTGATTTTGTTCATCAAAAAATATTGAACGAATGCCGGTTAGGCCGAACAAAGGGGCCGTATAGTTCAGCGCCGTTGGACAATTTCCGGTCCAGCCCGCTGGCTGTTGTTCCAAAACGTGAGGTAGGCAAGTTCCGATTAATTCATGATCTCTCGTTCCCAAAACAACATTCAGTAAATGATAGTATACCTTTTGAAAATTCCACAGTCTCACTAGAATCGTTCGATGATGTGGCTAGGCTCGTCCTGAAATATGGCAGGCACTGTCTCATTGCCAAGGCAGACATTGAAGAAGCATATAGAATTATGCCAGTCTCGCCTTTGGATTATAATAAACTTGGCTTCATGCTTGGTAATAAATTTTATTTTGATCGCGTGCTACCAATGGGGGCTTCTAGCTCCGTGCAGATTTTTGTTTTTGAATCTTTTGCAAAGGCTTTGCAGTGGATATTGAGAAATGTGCGACATATTGAGGGTGTTTCGCACATCATTGATGATTTCATATTTGTTGGTGAAGCGGATACACCCACATGCAGCTTGGCTTTGCAAGGGTTTGAGAGTTTATGCGGAGATCTGGGTGTCCCAATCAAAAACAGTAAAACTGTTCAGCCTACAACATGCGCCCCTATACACGGGCTCGAATTGGATACTGATCTAATGCAGGCCCGACTGCCTGCTGATAAACTTCAGAACCTTAGATGTATGCTAGGGGCGGCCCAACGCAGGAGGAAGATCACATTGCATGAATTGCAATCTATTCTCGGGCATCTGAATTTCGCGTGCAAAGTTATTAAACCTGGCCGATGTTTCCTTAGAGGTTATATGATCTGACGTGCGGAATGACAAATAAAAATCGTCATATCAAACTAAATGCGGAATCGCGTGCCGACTTGGCGCTCTGGTGCGATTTTCTTGACCACTACAATGGATGTACACTCTGACTAATGACATTTTTGTTTCCTCGAACACACTTCAGTTGCATAGCGATGCCGCACAGTCCAAAGGTTTTGCCTGCATGTACGGTCAACATTGGGCATGGGGAGGGGACCATTTCCTGCCAGTGTGAAGAAACTTCACATTAGCATCCTGGAATTATATCCCATCGCACTTGCCGTGTTTCTGTTTGGGCATCGCTGGCAGAATACAAATATTATGTTTATATGTGACAATCTGGGTGTGGTACATTGCATTAACAAACAAACATCGAAGGACAAGCACATTATGCGTCTACTGCGAATCATTGTGCTACAGAGTTTAAAACATAATTTCTGTTTTGCATCTAGACACATTTCCTCAAAACGCAATGTTGTTTGTGACCTCCTTTCACGTTTTCAGGTTGCGGAGGCCAAGTTGCAGGCACCACATCTAGAGGCCGTTCCCACCTCAATCCCAGCACATCTGGCACCAGAGTCATTACCGACTCAGTAAGGTCGCTGGTGAGTGCGTCCCTGGCATCATCGACACGCACACAATACAATCGTTACTTGACACGTTTCCACACTTTTTGCCAAGCATCAGCACCATCGCTGCCGTATTGCCCCTCAAACCCATCCACAATCGCGCAATTTGTCGCGCACATGCATATACAGGGTTTGGCCCCCAGTACTATATGTGGCCACGTATCTGCCATCGCCTTTATGCACAAATTGGCACATGTCGGGGACCCCACCACCGACTTCCTGGTGCAACGCACGATTCTGGGGTGTAAAAAGCGGGGTGCAACACAGGATGCTAGACTGCCAATTCTGCCCCCGCTGCTTGCACAGTTGGCACAAACATGTACATTATTGTTTAATAGGTATGACGCCAGTCTGTACAGGGCAGTGTTCATGACCGCATTTCACGTTTTTTTCAGGATGGGTGAGCTAGTTCCAAGTCGCCTGGCTCAGTCTGAGTATGTGGTACAATTCAAGGACGTACATATAACACACAAACATGTCACTCTCCGTCTGCACCATTACAAAACGAAATCATACAACAGCTCCGTGGATGTTATGTTGCACCCCACCAGCTCTGTTCCATGCCCTGTTGCGATTCTGAAGGTGTATCTCAAACATCGGGGTGTGAAAGCAGGGCCTCTGTTTCTGCACGTCGGTCAAACTCCGCTTGTTGCTCCCACTCTCAGTGCTGCTCTAAGACGCGTGGTTGACTTTCTTGGCCTCCCTGTTGCCCTGTACACAGGTCATAGTTTCCGTATTGGGGCATGCACACATGCTATCACATCCGGGGTGCCGGAGGGTCAAGTAATGCGACTTGGTCGGTGGAGATCCTCTGCTTACAAGAAATATATCAGACTCCCGCCAGTTACCTAATTTAGTGGCGTCACTCACATGCACACTGGCACATTCAGCAGGGTGGGTAGTGGAGTGGCCGGCCATGGGGTATGAGTCGGCCACAACACTACCCTTTTTACATGTGTCGTATTTTTTACTATCTATATGATTGTCAATTGCTATTGCTGGTCAGTTTCCAAGTATATAATACCATTTACACGCCTTCTCCGAGCCGGCCATGGGGTATGGGCCGGTTGCCGGTCTCGGCTAAATGTAGCATACGACACTCAGTTAAATACATCATGTGTTGCTAGTATGGTCTATATGTTACTAGGTACTTACATGTGCTGGTCAGACCACGGGTTACATGCATGTTCCGAGCTGGCTCATGTGGTATGGGCCAGCTGCTGGATATAGTATACAACACATATTTTTGCACATGCGTTTGCTATTCGTATGATCTATATTCTCCCCAATTACCATGATTACTAGTGCGTGTTAATGCTCACACATGTCCCCAGTTACATGCACTTTACGGGCCGGCTCATGGGGTATGGGCCGGCTGCTGGTCTACTGCTGTACATAGTCCTCTTGTCGGGATATATAGTATTATACATGTATGTCTTGTCACAGGTGCATGCTTGAGCTGGCTCATGGGGTATGAGTCAAGCAAAAGCATATACAATGTGGCCCATAGTCATATGGTGTGTATCTGTATGTTATATTCATGTCATAGATGCTTTAAACAACCTAGTATGTGTTTTGTCTAGTCATACTCTGTTTATATTTTCATTGTCATAAATGGTTGCAATTTTACATGCATATATAATGTAGTGTGCTTCTACCTCTAGTGATGTGTTTTTCCTGGACGGCCATGTGGTATGTGTCGTCCAGGCCACCATTCTGTATAGATCTGCCGGAGTTGGCCATGGGGTATGTGCCATCCGCATAGTAGCTTTTGACATACTTTTTATCTGCTACACAATGATTCTACACTACATTATATATGCAAAACGTGGCTTATGTACTAGCCGCTGTGTGTCAATCAGGTTTCCACATTTTGACTTGTTTGCTACTTCCCCGGTGTCCTTGGTTGGGTCGGTTTTGGGTGGTTTACGCTGACCAACTTTGTGTCTCCAACTTTCACTATGTACAACATCAAATTCAATACATTGCTATACTTGGATTTGATAGTATGCTATAATGTTGATATAGTACTATGGTCACATTGGTTTTGAAATACCATATTGTTGGATTGTTGCACTTGTCATAGTACTATTTTCACATTTGAGAGTTAAATAAACTCTGTCTGACCCTCAGGTCAGACCATTACAACATATCTCATGGCATATGTCTTTATAATAACCCCTAGACACAAATAAACTCGGACACCGGGTACTAGCAATTTCGGTTCCCAACACAGCACTTTTCAATTCTTTCGCCCATTTGTTAAAACAGTATCTGTTGATGGGCGACTAAACACCATTTTTGATAACGATCAACTTTTACAACAATTTGTCTTAGCAGTTCCTGATGATTTAAACCCACCAACTGTGTGTTCTCAGCATCAAATTCAAAATCTTGCTATATACTTGTATTTGTTATTATGCTATAACATTGAATATAGTTGGGTGGTTTACGCTGACCAACTTTGTGTCTCCAACTTTCACTATGTACAACATCAAATTCAATACATTGCTATACTTGGATTTGATAGTATGCTATAATGTTGATATAGTACTATGGTCACATTGGTTTTGAAATATATTGTTGGATTGTTGCACTTGTCATAGTACTATTTTCACATTTTGAGAGTTAAATAAACTCTGTCTGACCCTCAGGTCACCATTACAACATATCTCATGGCATATGTCTTTATAATAACCCTAGACACAAATAAACTCGGACACCGGGTACTAGCAATTTCGGTTCCCAACACTAGCGCCGGGTCCCACCGGACTAGTGGGGGGAATATATCACTTAAGGTGCCTGCATCATACTGGATAGTCGGACAGTATCTGGGTTGATGCAGGGACTATATTATGTTTAGGTTTTGAGTACGCTCTACAACACGTACATCTGTACATGGACCGATCCCCCTTTAGGGTACCTGCATCATACTGGATAGTCAGTAGCCGGGTTGATGCAGGCACTATATTACGTCAGAGCCAGATAGCATAAATAAAACAATAAAATTGATAGGAACGTGTCTAGGCACTCAACCGCGCATTCGCAGATGGCCAGAGTTGGTCATGATGATGATCCTGTCTGAACCAGAATGTTTTTCAATCATTAATGTTGATACATGTATGTTGCCTAAATGAATGTACAATGCAAACTTTGACACAGATGCACATATGGATATGGACTCGCATGCATGAAAGTGTTGAGTACATGTGCATCACATTGTCTGCAGGTGGGTGGAGTCGGGGGACAAAAATAGGCCTGGTCTCGCAACACAATAAAACATTTTAGGCATACAGAATTGGATTCATCTGACAGACAGCCAATCCCTATGCCAACCACATGCAGGGTACCAACCACAGGCAGGACCACAGGCAGGGTGCCAACCACAGGCAGGGTATTTTACACCAAGCCGTTCAAATGACCAGGGGCAGGGCGGATGGATGCAGCAGTTGCAGTCACCAACAAATGCTGTAGGAGAGGGCTTTCTTCCATTTTCTCGCCAGGATCAACATTTTCAACAAGGTAATGCTTATAATAATGATTACAAATATTAATTCTTGTGTAACAATGATAAACATGCAGATACTTGTATATTTCTATTTTTGTCGCGCCTGCTTGCGGAAAGTGCAATATAATCGGCACTTTGGCATTAGTTTTTCCGTCTTTACTATCAAATGCCTCGTAGTACTATCCAATGCCCTCGTAGGGCGCAACATGCGGGCCGTGGCCATCTAGTATTTGTATGTTTTACATATGTACTGTTGCAGAGATGAAGGTATTGACAAAAATAATGCAAAAAATACAAAATTGTATTGGCCTGTATTTGCAAACATTGGCCTGTGTAGAGGATGATGGGGTTGAAAGGGTTCATACAGAATTGGCACATGAAACGGTATTAAGCACTTTCAGCCTTTTGCTTAAAACTTAATGTGTCAAGCATTCTGCAGATCATAGTTGATATGTGTTCATATGCAAGAAAATTCATATTTCAGCGAATGTGAGAAGTTTCATATAATGTCACGAGTGCGGCAAGAGACGAGTGGTCTACAGTCCGAGGCGGATAGACGTGCACATGGTATTTGCACTTGACAGGGTGGAGGAAGAGCTGACATTTTCCTGTGGAAGCTGTTTGTTCCCAGAAAGCCACAGATTTAAGGATGCTTTGGTTGTTAGGGAAAGTCTATGCTGTTCATCTCCCATGGAAACCAACTATTATGCAGGTAGGCCAAGTTCTAGATAAGCATCATACTAAGGCTAGTACCTTCATTGTTCGAGACGTATTACTTCTGATAATCTGTATAATTCGAGGGGCGGAGCTGAAGTCTGGGGATGCTATGGATTTGACGTCACTCCGCCACGTCTGCCGCAGACACTTTTATGTTCGGGGCTGAAGTCCAATACCGTACTGAATATTTTAACAATACTTCACACATGCGTAGATATCTGGTCGAAGGTTTTGTCAGTTCCTTGAACAATATTAAATATATAACTTTTAATCGGACATGATTTACGCCATCCACACAGGCCATGTTGCAAAAGTTTGCAAACAATGTAGATCCAGATGAATGGCTCGTATTATAAAGGAACTATCATCAGAATCTGCACTATTTGCCACTATTGCTCTCATTTTTGTCATACCCGCTTGCAGAAAGCGCGATATAGTCGGGACTTTGACGTGCGGACGTGCGTCCTGACTTGCGTTCAGTTCAGGTTTTATAAAAGTTGAGTCCAGCACTCGTAGGGTGCGACATGCGGGCCGCGGCCATCTAGTTTTAAAAAATACCCCTTTTCTGATGAGTGGACTGGTCTGAACCACAGCATGGAAGAGTCCAGGTCAGATATTAACGGGTGAAAGGGTTAACATTCTTTTACAGTATTGCCATATTAAATTACTGGTACTCTAAATATTGGGAAACGTTAACTGCAATTTAATATCCTAAAATTTGAACAAGTTGATTGTACTACCAAGCGATGTGTCAAAATTGTGCTGGCAGAATGGCAAACAGTTCAGACCCTCGTCAGACTGCTGGGAGTAGTGTGATCTGGGTCTACACTATTTGCTGAGGCACTTCTGTCCCCGTATATAGGGAACTTTAATTCTGTACTGGCATTTTAAAAAACCAACAACATATGCAGACAGTTTTTGTCGTGCCCGCTTGCGGAAAGCGCAATATAGTCGGCACTCTGGAGTGCGTGCGTTAGTCCATTCGTGCGTTCGGATTTACGTTAAAGTATTTGAAAGTTATGTCCAGCATTCATAGGGTGCGACATGCGGGCCGCGTCCATCGAGTTAATTTCTACTTATTATTAAAGGTGTCACACAGAAATTCACTGATGTCTGCTTCTACTGTGGAGATACAGAAGTGGCAACAGAAGGGGAAAGTGAGGCAGTCAGGGAAAAGAAGACCCAGTACTCCATTGTCCGACCGATCTGTCAGACGTGCTTAAATCTTGGGAAAACACCCGCTTATAGAAATGCCCTGAAAGTTGCTAAGATGAAAGTTGCTAACAGGAAGTAGATTTGGACACAGTGTCAGACATTATGAACATGTTGAGACATGAAAAACATATTGAACAGTCTGATTTCTTGTTTTCATTCCCTGGCGAAGGAAAAGGGGGATGCAAATGTTGTCTGTCACAAATTTTGGACATACGTCCAAGTTCTGTTTTTCTCACTGAAGTAGTGTATCAATGAATTCATGGTGTCTATCGATGATTTTTGTCATGTCCGCTTGCGGAAAGCGTGACATAGTCGGCACTTTGACATGTGTCTGTCCGTCTGTTAGTCTGTGCGTCCGGGTTTACAACTGACAACCAATCAGAATGCAGAAAGTGAACCTATCTGTGAGAGTTTGTAATTATAATGACATAAATGCTGTGTAGCAATGACATTCATGCTGTAAATCAACGACATGTATGTTGTGAATGACATTTTAATATGCTGTGTATTATAAATGACATGTACAGAGCCGCCGATTTAAAGACATACTATTAACGTACCAATATATATTTTCACACTGCCATGTTTCTCGGAAAACAATTCTGAAAATGGGCGATGCTTTCTGTAACTGATGTCCAAAGTTAGCGAAATTTCCAAAGCAAATGTGGAATTTCATACCGCATTTGCTCTGAAAATTTTACTTACTATTTCATTTACGGAAATGATCGCTATTATTAAACATTGACAAATATGGCGATGTGATAGACTATAATGGTACGTTAGTATAGGCGATCTTCAAACTGGCGGCTCTGTGTTATTATGCTGTGTATGCTGTGTTATTATGCTGTGTATCAATGACATTTATGCCCTGAATTGTATGATCGGAAGAGGAACTGAGCGCAAAATTTGGTATTAAATTTCATAATATTTTTTGGATTTCTCTGTCATGTGGGTACTCGTTATAATCACCTCCATGAGTTGATTCTAATGATTACCCACAACATATATTTTCATGAAGAAATACGAGCATTTACAGACGGGCACTTCTGCAGATGAAGCTCTACTATGTTGACAAAATTTCTATTAAAGATGTGGAAAATAACTTTCAGCGCAAATCCCTAAAATCAATCATCGGAACTATGAAGATCCATCAGTTAATTACCACAACACCTGCAAACATAAAATACCGTGATGTAAGCTGCTTTTGCTCGGATGATACATGCCTTGATCACAAGTTCAATGGATTTGCGTTTGCTCCTTCAATAATTTCAGACAGCAAGCGTAAAAGAACTGATGACCCACTAAGAAAGAGGAGGAAAATCACTTGAAAATGTGAGTAATATACCAGAGAATAATTCCTTAAATTATTTGAACAAATTACAGAGATGTAAAACATTCGAAGAGCTCAAATTTGAAAGTCGCAAAATGGAAGATATTGAAGGTCAGAGAAGAAGTATTTTGGGAGACATGAGAGTTGTAGATGAGAGTGCCATGGATATATTTCCAGATGATGTTCCAGGAGATCAGAAATTCACCGAAAATCAAGCGGTCCAGGAAACTTCGCTGCTCACCTTACGCAGAGACTGAATCCGGAACTGTTTGGAGCTGGTGGTCACCGTGCGAATTACAATTACTATGGTGGTGGCCAGCTAGGAAAGAGGGAACTATGCCCGATAAGGAAAGGTGCCGCACGTGCATACGTAACTAAATTCTATCCGGAAGTAGTTAGTGAAAATGTGTGGCATGACACTGTGGTACCGAACGTTAATGAATCGTTGCGCCGTAAGCTA
Organism: Conchocele bisecta; assembly: GCA_029237695.1. Lineage (NCBI taxonomy): Eukaryota > Metazoa > Mollusca > Bivalvia > Lucinida > Thyasiridae > Conchocele > Conchocele bisecta. The sequence continues at coordinate 54,459,387 of CM055267.1, forward strand.
AAGGTGAAAAAGAATGTGCATGTCCCTGAAAACTGCGAAGCCAGACAAAGCCCTACACATGTTCCAGTCGCGTCGCCGGACATGTCGGGACAGTCATATACTGGATTGTTAAATTACTTTGACGAGGATTACATGAATTTGTGAAAAGTGTAGGTCCTGATCAGACTGCAAACTCAATAAGCACAGTTTTCTCATGTTTATACATGAACATGCTAGGATGTATATACAGTGAAGCAATATGATGATCAGTGTTACACTGTTTGCCAAATAATTTGTGATCAGGACCTACACGTTTCAGAAATTAATTGGCAGACAGTGTAAACCCTGATCATCACATTGCTCCACTGTATATACATCCTAGCATGTATATGCAGAAACAAGAGAAAATGTGATTAAGGATTTAAATTTTGGTCAAAATGTTTAACAAATTAAAAATATTGAACTTTTTATTATTTTGTTGTTAATACAATTCCCAACCATACATAGAGCAGTAGCCGACTTGTGTGCTAGTAAATGTGGTTTTTATTATCACTAAAATAGAGAAGTATAAACCATAAGGGGTCAATGAGGCAGGGAAACCTTCCAAGGGGCGTCTGTGGGAGACATTGTCATTGTAATTACTTATGTTGTGACAACAGTCAGTTTTACTGCGACAATTGTTCAACTTTTGATCATACCCCACCAATGAAATTTATATTGATTGTTGCAAAGTTCACAAGTTTACAAATAACACATTCTCCTATTCTAGTGCATGGCATGGTCTCATCCTTGGACATGAATCCAAATGCCAACCCTACGGCATTTTAAAATATTTTTTCTAGCAGTTCACATTTATTGTTGTTGTTACTAGCAGTTAGAATGTCCCCGTGTCCCCCAACTTTATATCCCAATCACATATTTATGCAAATTACGGTGTTCATTTCATGTATCTACAAACAGTTTGGTCAATTTTCATTAACTATACACAAATGTTTGTTATCATCAGAGGACGAAACATGCATAATACTCAGTTCCCTATGTCCAAGGTCAATGTCCCAAGGTCAAATACACATTGTCGGGGTATCTATTTTTCCTAAATTTGCTTGTTTTACATGTTCCAGGAATACAAGAAGAAAACAGGAACAGAAAGGAAGCACAGCCAGCACAACAATGTAGCTGCTCGTCTGTTCAGCTGTGCTTGTCAACCAATGCATGTGAGCACATGTGAAATTACTAACAGTGTAACACTAACCATGATAATATTTCAGCCAATTCAACCATTTCTCACCCTGTCCTTACAACACAATATATCATTACCATGACAATCACTTGCACCCAGCCAACCATAGCAACTATGGCCACTGGGACAACACCCACCATTTCACCAATTGTCGTTAAAGAGACACCATCCTCGGTCATTTCGACCACTGGAAATGTATTCCTCACCAACATACCACCGACATGCAATACTAATGGAATCCAACAACATACAATGCAATCCACGCCCTTCTCACCCAGTACTAATACTACTGATGGCATGAAATCACCCCCATTTTCGCCCAATATTAACTGAATGCAACCCCCACCCTTGACACACAATACCAATACTAATAGTATGCAATCCCCACCCTTCACACCCAATGCCAATACCAAGGGTATGCAATGCCCACCGTTCTTGCCAAATATGCGATCCTCCCCCTTTCCTTAGGGACTGTTTCCTCCCAGCACCGTAGCCACGTTGAGGCACACGGAGGCATCTGCCTCTGTGATATTTTCCGGATTTTTTTTTATAATATTATTTGTTCATTGTAGTAAATTGATTCTCATTCACATTACTATTCTGATACCTATTAACATCAGTGTACAGAGACCTAAGAAATTATTATTGACAAAACTCCTTCCAGACATAAATATCCTTGGTTCAGAATGTAAAATAAACCTGTGTTATAAATCCCTTATATCTTGTCTTCCATCGGCCATCCAATTATTATAATGGCGACGAGTAAAACTTGAAGTATCAGATTATATTCTATGGCTCACTAGTCAATAATTGTTTTAGTATATGATAATAGTCGGTATATAGCACTTACGACCGTATGCTACTAGACAAAAATGGAAAAAGAATTTGAAAAAAAAAACAAGAAACGAGGCAAAGCCACGAAGGCCAGGTTTTTTCCAAGCATAGACACTTGGATAACATAATTATACCCACTTTTTGTAGACTAGATGGCCGTGGCCTGCATGTCGTGCCTTGGGGCGAGGCATGGACACGAAAAAAAGAGATATAGTAGATGGAAAAACTTTAACCGGACACACGGACGGACGGACGGACGGACGGACGTATGCCAAAATGCCGACTATATCGCGCTTTCCGCAAGCGGGCGCGACAATGATGATAAACACCCATGTGAAGTATCAAGGTAATGGGTGAAGCAGTTGCAGAGATATAGTACACAAACAAGAAACGAGGCAAAGCCACGAAGGCCAGGTTTTTTCCAAGCATGGACACTTGGATAACATAATTATACCCACTTTTTGTAGACTAGATGGCCGTGACCTGCATGTCGCGCCTTAGAGCGAGGCATGGACACTAAAAAAATAGATATAGTAGATGGAAAAACTTTAACGAAAAAACTTTAACCGGACACACGGACGTACGGACGGACGTTCTTACATTAGGGTACTTATGTGGCTTATCACATGTTAAATATTAGCCACATAAAACGATTTTTAGCCACATAAAACGATTTTTTAGGTGGCTAACTGTAACCAACCCTATCCTTTAACAAGTCCATAACCCTGTGGGGCTAGCCACATAAGTACCCTAATGTGTGCCCGGACGGACTGACGGACGGACGTATGCGAAAATGCCGACGATATCGCGCTTTCCGCAAGCGGGTGCGACAATGATGATAAACACCCATGTGAAGTATGAAGGTAATGGGTGAAGCAGTTGCAGAGATATAGTACACGAAAAAACTTTAACAAATAAATTCAAAGTAATTTGACCTTGACATTGTGCACAGGGGCCGCACGGTTGGGGGTTAGAATGAAAATATGGACGATGATAAACACCCATGTGAAGTTTCAAGGTAATGGGCGAAGCAGTTGCAGAGATATAGTATAACGAAAAAGTTTTAACCAAAAAACTTTAACCAGACGTACGTTAAAAAGTTAACGTTGAAAATGGCTAAGTCAATTACGTATGAAATAATAGGTGAAGGTAAAAAAATGGTCACATGTTGGATAGTTGTATGTGGTAGGCACCTCTTGGTTATGAAGCTGTGAAAGTTTGGTGGTCCTAGGTGGTACAGTACCAAAGAAATGGACTTAAACACGAAAACTTAACATTGCAAACGCGAAAACTTAACATTGAAAATGGCTAAGTCGACTGCGTGGAAAAAATGGGTCAAGTTAAAAAAAAAGTAACATGTTGGATAGTGATATGTGGTGGGCACCCCTTGATTATGAAGCTGTGAAAGTTTGGTGGTCCTAGGTGGTACAGTACCAAAGAAATGGACTCAAACACGAAAACTTAACATTGATTGTGGACGTTGCCCACCCGCCGCCCACCCGCCGCCCACCCGCCCGGCTTTCGCCAATCCAATAGCCTGGATTTTTAAAAAAAAAACCTGGCTAAAAAATCAAAGTAATTTGACCTTGACATTGGGCACAGGGGCCGCATGGTTGGGGGGTAGAATGAAAATATGGATGATGATAAACACCCATGTAAAGTTTCAAGGTAATGGGCGAAGCAGTTGCAGAGATATAGTATAACGAAAAACTTTAACCAAAAAACTTTAACCAGACATACGTTAAAAAGTTAACGTTGAAAATGGCCAAGTCAATTACGTAGAAATAATAGGTGAAGGTAAAAAAAATGGTCACATGTTGGATAGTTGTATGTGGTGGGCACCCCTTGGTTATGAAGCTGTGAAAGTTTGGTGGTCCTAGGTGGTACAGTACCAAAGAAATGGACTTAAACACGAAAACTTAACATTGTAAACGCGAAAAGTAAACATTGACTGCGTGGAAAAAATGGGTCAAGTTCAAAAAGGTAACATGTTGGATAGTGATATGTGGTGGGCACCCTTGGTTATGAAGCTGTGAAAGTTTGTTGGTCCTATGTGTTACAGTAACAAAGAAATGGACTGAAACACGAAAACTTAACATTGATTGTGGACGCCGCCCGCCCGCCTGGCTTTCGCCAATCCAATAGCCTGGATTTTTCCCCCCAAAAAACCTGGCTAAAAATGGAAAAAAAGTTTAAAAAAAAAAAAGTTTAAAATTAACAAAAAAAAAATGCTCGCTACTGGAGCCCAGATTTTTTTATAATAGTCCTATATTTATCTACATATCATATCTGCACAGGTCCACATATTGCCACAATATTGTCAACACAGTTTACGGAAATGTAATTATGCAGGTATAATAATTTACCTGTATAAATTACCTGTAATAATTTAGCTGCCACAGGAACCTCAGTGTGTCGATATGCCATATTTTCTTGTTTATTGTTAAAAAATACTTTAATTGTATTCCAATTATTACTTTGCGATATTCTCTGCAGTTATGTTGTTTTGACTTCTCATAGAATGCTTTGTTTGATTTCAGATCCAGTCAGGGGTTACTTTTAGCTGGGATGAAGCTATGCAGAGGCAGGGTGATCAGGAGCCAGATGATGATATTGATCAGCATACAAGTGAGATTTATCCTCATGTGTTCGAGGCGATAACACAAGATATTCAAGAGGAATTTCCTGATGAACAGGAATATATTGAAGACATTGGTGATAGCTTTGAAGAGACTGAATCACTGATTTCTGACCCTGATGAAATGCCCATTTATCCTGGAGCTAGTGTGACCGTTGGTGCTGTGATGCTTTTAATTGCAGTATTTACCATGAACCACAACATTACTGGGGATGGCATACAGCAGCTTCTGAGCTTATTTGCTTTGCTTTTGCCGAATGACCACCTTCTCTGTCGGTCCTTGCATCGATTTAAACTATACTTTCTCAAACTGAAAAATCCACTAGTTTTGCATTACTACTGTTCATATTGTTTTGCACTTCTTCACAGTAATAACCTCCCTCAGTGTCCAAATACTTCCTGCGGTAAAGTGCTGAACAAGGGAAATATTTCGTACTTCGTGCAAGTGCCATTAATTCAGCAGTTAAAGAACTTTTTCGTTCAAGATGGGTTTTATAACCGTCTGCAGGGTCGATTTAATCGCAGAGCTGATCATGACAGCATGGAAGACATTTATGATGGAAATCTGTATAAACAGAACTTTGACAGTGGATTTTTGAGCTGCCCAGACAACATTTCCTTTATCTTCAACACTGACGGTGCACCAGTTTTTAAGAGTAGCAAAGTATCAATATGGCCGCTTTATCTTTGCATCAATGAACTTGATTACAAATCTAGAATGCGAAAAGAATACATGTTATTTGCAGGATTATGGTTTGGTAATAGTAAGCCAGCGATGTGGACATTTTTGAAACCATTTTGGGAAGAGATGAAATTGTTGTACAGTGGTGTCGAGTGCGAAGGCCCTGATCGGGGTAGTTTTATATGCAGGGCAATACTCCTTTGTGGTACAGCTGATCTACCTGCTAGGAGTTTAATGTGTAACAGTATTCAGTACAACGGTGCTCATAGTTGCTGGAAATGTCTGCAAAAGGGCAAGACTGCTGCTGTAGGGAAAGGGCATGCACATATGTTTCCATATGAGGCCTCTGATCCAAAAGGACCTGCTAGGACATCGGAAAATGTTATTTCATTTTCAAAACTAGCACTTGAGCAACAACGGTCTGGAAAGCAAAATGTTAATGTCAATGGTGTGAAGGGACCATCATGGCTGATGTTTTTTCCCATGTTTGATATTGTTCGTGGAGTAGCTATTGATTACATGCACGGTGTTCTTTTAGGTGTTCAAAAGTTATTGCTCAAATTGTGGTTTGATAAAAGTTTTTCACAAAAAACATTCAGTGCATATACAAAAGTTGGGCTCGTGGACTCAAGGCTAGCAGACATAAAACCGACACTAGATATTACACAACTGCCAAGATCAATTAGTACAGATTTCAAATATTGGAAGGCGTCCGAATTTCGTTCATTTTTGCTGTTTTATGGACCCCCAGTCCTACATGGAATTCTAGATCATGCAAGGTTTGAACACTATATGTTGTTAACAAATGCTATTTTCTTGTTGTTGCAGTCTAGTATATCTCATGCTGATATTGACCAAGCAGAAACTATGCTGTTTCATTTTTGTTCTCAGTTTCATCAAATGTATGACGTGTGTCACATGACACTGAATGTTCATCAGTTGTTACACTTGGCAGATGGTGTCCGGGATCTTGGGCCTCTATTTACCCACAGCTGTTTTTCTTTTGAGGATAAAAATGGTTTTGTGCTTAAGTTAATTCGAGGTACACAGAACATAGACAGTCAGTTGATAACAGGCATTTCTTTTGTCCAGAAATTGCCAGAACTTAAAGATAAATGTATTTTAAATGGGTCAAATGAAGAAAAACTGTACTTTGCTATGGATATGCCACATTTGCTAAAACGAGGAAGTGTGTTGGCTGAACGTATATACGTTTTAGGTGCCATTAAGAAAAGAATGCTAAAACCCGATGAGTTTGATTCAGTGATAGAGTGTTTAGGTTATGTACCTAGTTGTACTGAGTTTTCATGTTTTAATCGAATAGAGATTAATGGTGATCTTATTTATGGCAGCAATTATGGCCGAATGCAAAAGCGCAACCAATCCACAGTAAAATACAACTGCAGCGGAATACAGTTTGGCAGTGTACTTTGTGCAGTTTGGCTTTGTGCAGTATCAATCTGACAATGGTCAGCTGTACAATATGGCATGTGTGGAGAAGCTGAGATGTTTACATTTTTATCCTAAAGCACACATTGTGGCAGTGAAAACTGTTTCTGCTTTAGAAGCAGTACCAGTAGAATGTATTATTTCAAACTGTATGATGGTTACTTATTCTGGGTCGGAAACAATGTACGTTTGTGAATTTCCAAATAAGCTAGAGAGTGACTAGTAGTCGATTGATCATGTCATTGACCATAATGATTTGACCAACATACCAGTATATCCAATACACAAATAAAAGAAAGACTATCAAACTACACTTGAATTGTATGTGTGTGAAGTTTTGTATTCAGTACTCCGAGCTAATCCTGTTATGCTCCATTAAGAAGTAATAAGCTTCTAGCTAATCATGTTATTTCAGGGCAAGAGCTAAGTGACTGGTGTGGTATAGATCTGGCACCAGGTCAGGATATTCTAATTTCAGGGCTGAATATTGAGCTCTGATTTTAGGAAATTTCCCTCATTTTTTTTACAGGTTGAAAGCGGAATAGTCCATCCCGTTGGCCCGGCCTTAAATGACCTTAGCTGTTGATAGGCCGTCAAACACCAATAATCAGTCAATCAATACATAACCAGAGAAGGCCAACCGACATGATTTGGCTCTCTTGTACTATTTTGGCCCCTGGTACTTGACAGCTAAATCCTGTTATGCGCCATTAAGAAGTAATAAGCTTATAGCTATCCTGTTACTTTGGGGGAAGAGCTAAGTGACTCTGGTGTGGCATGGACCTGGCATCAGGTCAGGATATTCTGATTTCAGGGCTGAATATATAGTTTATGTAAATATTGAGTTCTGAGTTTAGGAATTTCCCTCATTTTTTACAGGTTGAATGCGGGATAGTCCATCCCGTTGGCCCGGCCTTACATGACCCTGGCTGTTGATAGGCCGTTAAACACCAATAATCAATAAAAAAAAACAACAGAGATGCACTTTCTTGTCATAAACTTATTTTGTCCAGATGGAGTCTCCAGCAGGGAGCCAATGCATAAAGTCTGCCTAAGTTGTCCATGCTCAGTTTGTTTCAATCTCCAGGCGGAGTCCGCCTGGTAGCATAGTCCAGGCGGAGTCCGCCTGGTTGTCCAGGCGGAGTCCGCCTCGTCGCATAGTCCGCCTGGTCAACCTGGTCCACCTGGTCCAGGCGGAGTCCGCCTGGTTGTCCAGGCGGAGTTCAGGCGGAGTCCGCCTCGTCGCATAGTCCCTGGTTGACCAGGCGGAGTCCGCCTGGTTGTCCAGGCGTAATTGTATGTCCGGGCGGATTCCGCCTGGAAAACTTGAATCCCGCCTGGTTTCCGCCCAGATTCCGTGTGTTTTCCGCCTCGTTTTTTCGTATGGGTACCCAGGTATAATAATTTACCTGTATAAATTACCTGTAATAATTTAGCTGGACATTTAGTGGTCAAGCTGGAAATTTGCACATGCTTGCACATGCAGAAGTGTTCAACTGGAGAAGGCTATTGTTCTCTCTACAGGTAAGGTGTACAGAGCGCACGATAAAACGGGTCTTCATGCATTAATGTTCAGTTTGTAGCATAGAAAGAAATAGAGTTTGACCTTGACCCTGGAGCCTGGAATTTTGTTTAATAGTCCTATGTTCATCTACATATCATAGTAAAGGTATGTATAAAGTTTGATGACAGTAGCTGATAAGGTGTTGGAAGTAATGACCATAACACGAAAACTTAACATTGAATGATGACGCCGACACCGACGCCACCGACTCCGGAAAAGCAAAACCTATGTCTCGCTTTCCGCTTTGCGGGCGAGACAATAACTATTCCCCTGGACAACCATACACACACTTCCCATATCCCAACTTGCAGCAAACATGGCCACTACAACCGGAGTCATCAAACACACAATCAGCCATGCAACAGGCGACAGATCTGACACAAACCACTATACTTGACATTAGCGACAATTACCCATATTCATCTACATAAAAAATGATTCCATGTTCTATTCAAGTTGCGGATGATACTTTTCACAACTCAAAGAATTATCCATTGACCTGTCACCATTAGATCAAAGTTCCCTCCATCCGCCACATCCCCATTGCCATCAACAGCATGACCAACAGTGAGTGGACTGTTATATAAAAGACCGTGAGATCAGTGAACTGAAAAGCCGTACACGGGAGCTAAAACAATTTGGAAATCATCAAACAATATGACCATGCAGAAATATGAAGTATGTTTATACACCCATGTGCCATATACAGATGTAATAAAATTTCCCGTAGACGTACAAGTACATGATGATGCAAGACATATATTATTTCACTTTTCATGGCACCGTGGCCAACTTCTTTTTCGCTCAAATCATGTAAACACTTTCATTGTTATTAACTCATTCGACCCTAGTGCCCCGTTATCGTGGCATACCTGTAGCGCTTTGACTCCCGCGTGCCATCAATATGCGTCGGTATTGGTTTTAAACCTGTCCCGTATGCCCCGAATTGGTGGCTCGCTAAAGCTAGTATCGAGTCCCGCGTGCCCCGATATGTCGTCACGTTTCATTTGTTGTTTTGAAGGCCAATGTCACAAATTGCCGCCTATCAACCAATCAGAACGTGCGTTACATATGAGGTAGAATGATTTAGCAAACAAAGAGACTTTGAATTGAAAAAATCCGTCCACGCATTTTGTTGTTATTTTCTGTTGTAAATCATCAAAAATCGTAAGTTATCATGGCAAATCGGCGACTTGATCTCGACGAAGCACTGGCTATTGTAGCACAGGATGATCCAGATGGGTCTACTAGCGATGTCAGTATCAACAATGAGAGTGACAGTGATTCAGATACTGAACATTATTTTTCTGATCAATCTGAGACTGAAGAAGTTGATCAAGACAGACCACCAGTGCCCGTGGCAGATCGTTGGATTGTAGATGCTCGCACAGACATACCAAAGGCGGCATTCACCGGTCCGGACCCGGGACCAACTATAGACTTGGACCCAGATACCACAGAGGTCGACTTCATGGAACTGTTTTTGCCTGACTATCTCATTGCGACTTTGGTGACGCAGACAAATTTATATGCCATGCAGCTTCAGATGGAGAAGCCGGATCCTAACTGGCGGCCAGTGACGGAGAACGAGATGAAGGCCTGGCTCGGTATACGGGTCTACATGAGCATTTTGGAGGTAAATAAATTATGTTTACAATACATATTTATCGGTGTCACTGAATTATGAGCCTCACACCGGGCGTAACAACTGCACCTGGCCCTGGTACGATTTGACGGGCCTCAGATTTTGAAAGAAAAATAAATGTTTACCATTTTACCATTTCTTTTGTGTTTTTGTTTCATATTTACATGGTGTCTGGTCAAATCGGCCCATGGTCATCTCGGCCCATATTTCAATCTCGGCCCAGATCGCTGGTCAATGCCGACTTGACCATGGGCCGACTTGACCTGTATTCATTTACATGTGTTCTGCATTGGATGGAGATTAAATTATTGAACTACCATTTGTAAATTTCACTGCCGCACTAGCAAAACAAGTGACACTTTCCGTAAGATTATTATTGAATATTGAATGCCACAAAATGTATATTGTTCCAAAGTTTTGAGTGTTGTTTACTTTATATTTCAGCTTCCACAGACGGCTATGTACTGGTCGACTGACAGTTTGTTCGGCAACCTTCATATCCGAAAGACTATGAAGCGGGATCGTTTTGACAAACTGCAACAATACTTTCACGCGAACGACCGGACCAAAAACCCTGGAAAGGGCCAGCCGGGTCATGACAAGCTGCATCATGTGCGTCCAATCATTGAAGAAGTCATGAAGCAGTGTCTTTGCCGTTACACTCCACATCAAAATACAAGTGTGGATGAAGCGATGGTCAAGTTCCGTGGGCGACTGTCCTTTCGCCAATACATGCTGGCCAAACCAGCCAGGTACGGGATAAAGGTGTGGATGCGGGCTGACCCGATGAACGGCTACACCAATGAGTTCCAGGTGTACACCGGCAGGGAGCAGGGAAGACCAGAAGTTGGTTTGTCAAGCCGCGTCGTTCAGGATATGACGCAGAAAATATAGAATAAAAACCATATCGTCAACATCGACAACTATTTCACAAGTTCTGCCCTTCTAGATACATTGCTTCAGAATGGGACATATGCTCGCGGGACAGTGCGAAAAAACCGCAAAGGTCTCCCAGCCCAACTGAAAGAAAAAGATATTAAAAATGTCGGAGAGTTCAAGACGGCCCAAAAGGGGGAAATGACAGCGTGTATTTGGAAAGAAAAGAAACACGTGTATGTGCTGTCTACAGCAGAAAATCCATCAAAAATTGACAGCACTGTGAATCGGAAATCAAAAAATGGGGAGGTGAAAGAAATCAGCGCACCAAGCATTATACCCGCGTACAACTCAAACATGAACGGGGTTGACACCGCAGATCAGCTAAGAACGCAGCACAACACATACCGAACGACGCGGAAGTGGTGGCGGTATTTGTTTTGGTTTCTTTTTGACATCGCTGTCACTAACGGATTCATATTGATGAAGGAGTCCGTCAATCATCAACGCGCTACTAAAACTGGAAAACCGAAGAAACTGACCATGATAGAGTATCGAATGGCCCTGGCGAAACAATTGATCGGGGACTATGTTGAAAACGAAAGGGCAGCTCTGACGACGATTGCGGCTGGCCATTTCCCGAAAACGGTTGACAAGCGAGGACGGTGCAAGCAATGTTAGAAGACGGGAAAGTAAGTAAGCATGCAAAAACTTAACAAGATATGTAGTCTATTTGGATAAAAATTATTTTGAATGTCTGAACATTTCACAAAAAAATATGAAATGTATATACCGGTAGTCGAGATATGCTGCTTATCTGAATTCCTGTACAATATATTTTTGTTATTTCTTCATGAAAATATATGCGCGACTTCTCAATTGTACCACTTTTATGAGACGGTCCAAATGAGAGCTCACAACGTAAACATTTCCGCAGAAATAAGATTTTTTTTCTTATTTCTGTGTGAATGTATGTGTTTTTGTCTCATTTGAACCATCTATATTGGACGATACAAATAAAATGTAATATCACAGCATATATACGCTTAGGAGAAATAAGTAGTCAAAAATATGTATCATCTAATATCACACAGTAGGTAACATACAGATTATCAGCGTCTATCAGGAGATAATTCACGAGCATTAGAAAGCGGAGTATCAATGGTAGAGGCAGGTAATCTGTATGTTGCATGTACCTGCTTTTCATATATATATACACATGTACTCATACAGAACAGAAAATCAGCCAAAGGTACAGATGTAATCCTAAATCAACATGTTTCTTATGATCGGAGTGAAAATACATAGAAAATCACCAGATTTGTTCAGTCTGAAAATGTACTGTATGTGGAACATTAATTTTGCTTTCTTCATAGTTTTTCCATCAAATATGCAAGCTGTTTGCTACTTACTATTTCCAAAAGATCTCACAATTGCACGTTTGATGCAGAAATATGGAATATTGTACGGATATCTGGGATGTTGTTTATAACAAAATGTACATATTGTTGTGAAGCTGTAATTGGTGTATTGTACCCTACGGTGTGTAGGTACATTTACTACCATGCTAATTTCACATGTCTTACCACGTGACTAGCTTAAAGCTGCTTGGCCAATCGTGTTCCTGCTTACATGTTCTGCCCAATCAGATGATGCCTCACAAACCACGGGCCGGACCTTGTGCACCAATCGACCTTGTGCGCTCTCTCCTCCCAGCCGCCAACCAAGCAACCTCGTAACATTACGATTTAGGAGACTGGGCACTTATTCACTGCCTACCAAGTAAGTTGTAGGTTGTGATACAATTATACATGCCTTACTATTCACACCATTACAACAATGGCGCTGCGAGCAGGGTCACTTTCCTGTTATTGTGAATTGTATTGTGAATATTGACAAAATTTTGTCGTCTTCACAATTTCGTTGTTGTGAATTTGTCAGTGAGATTTTTTCTTTCTCACCATTGTGTGCTTCACAGTACAGACGCACACACACATGATGTCTGTGGAAAATACCATTGACATGAAACTAGCCACTGCAGAAGCTCTGCAAGTAATTCATGGTATTGGCCCCGAACGATCGGCCAAAATCGTGGAAATACGAACACGCCACAAAAAACTAACGCCCCAAATTCTCGCTGACGAGAACGTCATGTCGTTCGAGTTTTGGGACCAGTTAATAAAGGCAGGTACTGTTGTCTTCGAAATACTTGAAGACGAAGACGGCAGTACTGTGTCGAGTCCACATGCGTCCCCACATGCACCCTCGCACGCGTCATCCCACGAGTCATCCCACGCGCCAACAACTGCGATCGACTTGATAACACTAGAAAATCTCACACATGAGTTTGATTTTCGACTTCGAAATTCTTTCGATGGAGTGAAAAACTGGTTCTCCGACCAAGTTTCCGAACTAACGGGGAGAATCACAGGCATTGAAAAAGCAACAACATCCATTGATAATCAGCTAGGTCTATTGGATACCAAAGTTCATACCAATGAAATTGCGTTGTTGGAAACCAAAACAATGGCCGAAAACGTTGTGCGTGGAATGAGCGTCACACACAACCGGCTGAATCAACATGACCGTCTCATTGATGATGAAAAAGCTGAACATGAAAATGATATTCGTACGCTCGACCAAAAAGTAAAACTGTTAGAAAATTTTACGGACAAAAAGCAAACGCCAAAAGAATTGAAGAAATTGCAAGGCAACATCTAACCACAATGCAAAACATCCAACGTGTCATCCCTGAGGACGGTATATATAAGTCCAAAGACACAAAAAAGGATTTGAACCTTCCGCCGGAAGGCAAAATACTAGTTGGGACTCGTGTCCTTCCCCGAAAACAAACAAACACACAACCACTTCCGTTAAGGCGGAATCTGAAACATTCGGCAATCGAAGCCCGCCCAGACCCCGTATGCAAATATTTACGGGGGACAAAACTATTGCGATAGAAACATTCCTGTTTCAGATTTACTCGCGTAGCGAATAGAAGGGGGTGGGGTAATGAAAAACGTGCCGACACCCTTCTAGATTGTTTGGGGGGTGATGCGTTGGAGTTTGTTAACAGGTTGGGGGAGGCCGCACTCGATAATTTTGATAAATTGAAGTTATGCCTCGTTGAGAGGTTCACCACAAAGTTGGAACCACGCGTAGCTCGTAAAGAGTTAACAAACGTTCGACAGTTAGAAACCGAGGCTCTCGACGATTACGCACACCGCGTATTATGTCTAGCCCAAGACGCCTACTGCGATATGGCCCAGGAAGCCCTGGACCAGATTGCAGTAGAATCATTCCTGAGAGGGGGGGTTGACAAAGACGCTTCAAGGTATGTCCTGGACTCCAATCCTAAGTCCATAACACTGGCCCTTAAACAACTCAAGGAATATCAGGCCAACAACAAGGCCATATATGGTACTTCAACTCGGGCATACAAGCAACGAAATGTAACTTTCTCCTGTGAATCGGACATTGATGTTCAGATAAAAAAATCCCTGGACGATTACCTGCAGAAAAATCTCTCTGTAGGGGTCCGCCGCAAAGAAAGTTTGCCGGCACGCTCTGACCCCACGCCTGAGGCTCCGAGGTATCCACGCCAGTCCACTTTTCAGAGCAACAGTTATAGTTCTGACTCGCGTGGTTTGCCAAATCCATGGCCTAATTACAACAACCAATCAAGGCCCTACAATCCGTCTAGCAGGGCGCAGTCGCCTAATCGCGCATACACAGGTTCAAGGTCACCCGACCGCGTGTACCATGGGTCAACGACCTCCAATCGTGACCCAAGGTCACCCAAGCCCTACGACAGGTCAAGGTCACCTAATTCCTATGACCGGTCAAGGTCACCCAATCGGTGGAATCCAGGGTCAAGGTCCCCCGGGTACCGTAATGAGATAGCGAGGTCACCTGAGCGAGCAAAAATAAATGTAGGTCAAGGTCAACCGGGTGCCGCATCACCAACGCGCGTAACAGGTCCCACCGTACGCAGCCCGTCGCGTGAATCTAATCATTTAAACGCGAACGAACTGGGTCAGTAAGTGATCCTCACCCAGTTCCAATTTCCTCAGATCACCCGGAACCCGTGGCACTAAAACAACCCCCCATATTGCCCCAATTAGATGTCCGCTCCACCAAAGGCATAAGTTTGGTGATTGACGTGTCCGTCAATGGGACGGAAACAGAGGCAGTTGTGGACACCGCCGCCATGGTAACCCTGATGAGCACCTCATTTTTTTATGCTACTATTGGTCCCTATCGAAAACATAATCAGGGGGGTCAAGTACAACTTAGAGGCTTATCAGATCACCCCATCCAAGGTACATTTTACAATAATGTATGCATCCGAATAGGGGACAGAAATTACAAGTGGAATGTGTGTGTAGCCCCCATGTCAGATAACATCATTCTTGGCATAGATTTTCTGAAATCATTTTCTGCAATTGTAGATCTGGGCCGGAATGTTGTCTGCTTGGGAAATCACATTATTTCTGCAAAAGTAAAAATCTCCCCAGATGACACGCATATACATATTTCTCGTGTCCACGTGGCCCAAAAGTCAACCATTCCGCCCCAAACCATTGGTTTTGTTAAGGGGAGGCTGGTAAACACTGTGGACACCAGCGGCCCTCAAGTATTTGAGCCATTACCGGCAAGAGACGGTGTGCTGGTGTCGTCCGTGTTAACCCAGGGGGGTACATTCATGGTAAAGGTGATTAACGACTCTGACAGTTATGTGTCATTCAAGAAAGGCCGTGTATTAGGCCTGTCCGAGCCATGTACACCTCTTCCCCCCCCAAGTCAGCAATATGATGTCAAAATGGTAAATACTAACCCATTGCCACAACTTGATCAGACCAACCATGCACCCTGACCCGACCCGGATATTACATTGCCTATTCATATGCAGGCCCTGTATGACTCTTCTTGTGATGGCCTTGACACTGTACAATGTTCCCGGTTGAAGCATCTACTCTATGAATACAGTGATGTTTTCGCCAAGAATGATCTAGACCTTGGTTGTTTACACAGGGTGTATCACCATATTGACACCGGGGATGCACCACCTGTCAATGAAAAGGTCAGACGAACACCCCTGGGTTTCCAAGAGCTAGAGCATGACCATTTGCAAAAGCTGTTAGATGCGGGTGTCATACAACCATCCACCTCAGAATGGGCCTCTGCTCCCGTTCTAATCCGGAAAAAATGTGGGTCCGTCCGGTATTGTCTGGACTACAGAAAACTCAATTTGGCCTGTAAAAAAGATAGATTTCCCCTTCCAAACATATCAGATTGCCTAGACACCTTGCAAGGCACTGCCTTGTTTTCAACTCTAGATTTAGCCATGGGATATTACCAGCTACAAATTCATCCAGACTCGCAACAAAAGACGGCCTTTATAACCAAATATGGGCAGTTTTCACATGTGAGAATGGGATTCGGGCTGTGTAATGCGCCCGCCACCTTTCAGCGGGCCATACAATTATTGTTGAGAGGCATGCTTTGGGAAGAGGTCCTGGCTTACCTCGATGATATCATTGTACTGGCCAAAGATTTCAACGACGCATTGCTGAATCTCGGCAAGGTGCTCGATAGATTTCGACAACACAACCTGAAGTTGAAACCGGCTAAGTGTAAATTGCTTAGGAATCAAGTTCAATTCCTTGGGAAAATAGTGACCAAGGATGGGATAAGCATAGCACGCCCAAAACTAGATGCAGTACAGTCATGGCCAGTTCCCACTACTCAAAAAGAGCTTCAATCATTCCTGGGGTTCGTGAATTACCACAGGGACCACGTTAGTCATTTCGCTGAAATAGCCGCCCCACTATATGACCTTTCGACCGTTAAAGGCTCAGTGACCCTCTCAGAATCCCACCTATTGGCATTTAATGCTTTGAAACAAGCTGTAACCACCGCCCCATGTCTGGCCTTCCCCATTCCTGACGGTCAATTCATTCTAGACGTCGATGCATCTAACCTGACTATAGGTGCCGAACTGTCCCAGATTCAGGATGGTGTCATCAAGCCAATTTGCTACGCCAGCCATACCCTGCTGAAAACGCAACAAAAATATTGCACAACCAGGAAGGAGTTGCTGAGCGTAGTCAAATTTTGTAGACACTTCAGGCATTATCTGCTGGGTAATCGTTTCCTAGTTAGGACCGACCATAACAGCTTGGTCTGGCTAACCAGGTTTAAGGATATACAAGGCCAACTTGCCAGGTGGGTGGAGGAATTGTCGCAGTATGACATGGAGATCTTACACAGACCAGGTAAATCTCATGTTAACTGTGATGCCTTATCTCGTATCCCCGATACACTAGCCCCATGTGACTGCTATAACGCGGGCATGTCTCCAAGTTCACTACCATGTGGGGGTTGTTCCTACTGTACTAGGGCACACAACCAATGGAGTCAGTTTAGTGAAGACGTGGATGATGTTGTGCCCCTGGCGGTGAGAACAATCACCACCTCCACTCAACCCAGAACTCCTCACCCTGATCCTGACCCTATATCACTACCGTCTGAAGACACCTCGGGCATACATGTATCTAACTGGATACAGGCGTTCTCATCCACTGAGCTACGGGCGATACAATCTCAAGATCCTGATATCGCTACCATAGTTCAGTGGCTGGAAACCGATACCGTACCCTCCCCTAGACAGCTCCGACTATGTAGTCCTGACACTCGCGCCTACTGGTTGTGTAGAGAACATTTACAATTTATTGATGGTGTTCTGCATTACCAGTGGGAGGAGGGAGGAAACCAGAGTACCCCTCGCTCATTACTACTAGTTCCCGAAGGTCTAAGAAAGCAGGTTCTATTTCTCTGTCATGACGCTCGACATGTCGGCCATCTGGGTATACAGAAAACTGTTGAAAGATTAAAACGCAGTTTCCACTGGTACGGCATGTCTCGTGATGGTAGGGAATATGTTCGGGCTTGTTCGGCTTGCAATAATAGCAAGAAGGCAAGTTCGACACCCAGAGCCCCGCTACGTGCATTCCATGCCGGCTTTCCCATGGAAAGGATCCACATGGACATTCTTGGTCCTTTCAATATCAGTTCATTGGGCAATAAATATATCCTGATGGTCATCTGTCAATTCACTAAGTGGATTGACATGATCCCCCTTCCTGACCAAACGGCAGAATCAGTTGCCAAAGAATTCCTGGCACGGGTTGTGTCCTACTTCGGGGTCCCGTTAGAGATTTTCACTGACCAGGGCTCGAACTTCCAGAGCAATCTGTTCACAGCATTCTGTGAGCTCCTGGAGGTTACCAAAAACCGTACCACCCCGTATAGACCCTCTGGTAATGGCCAAATCGAGAGGTACAACCGTGTTGTCTTGCAGATGGTCCGTTGTTACATACAGGGCAAGGTTAAAGAATGGGACCAAGATCTCCATCTATTGGCCATGGCCTTGCGGACCACTGTTCACAGGCAAACCGGTTTTACCCCTAATCGCCTTATGTTAGGGCCGGGACGGTCCTACAACCCATTGATCTACTGTTGGGGCTCAGTGCAGAACAGTTAAAACGGTATGAACCATATCCATGGGTTCAACACCTTGCACGCGAGTCCACATCAGCCCACAGAATTGCTCGTGAACATGTTGACGGTGCTCAATTGAGGCAGAAACGTGACTATGACCTCCGCCTCCTGGAACATACCTATGAGGTGGGGGACCTAGTCTTCAAGCGGGATTCTGCCACTAAAGTTGGCATCAGTGCCAAACTGCGACCACCCTGGGTCGGGCCCTATATAGTGGTCGGATGTACACCCCCACTGTACAGGGTCACAGACAGGAAACGCGAGTATGTTTTGCACCATGACCGACTAAAGTTATGTCAGGATGGGCAAATCCCCATTTGGGCGCGTAAAAAACGCCATCAAATCACTGCCACTTCCCTACCCCCGGGTGATTCTGGGGAAGATATAGAGACGGATGATTTAGACGCCACATTACCCTATGTTGGTGGGGATCCAGAACCCCTCGTAGAGGAATTTCTGGGCCCCCCACCCATAGGGAGTCATGACACTCTGCATAATGCAGCTGAGCGCCCTGTCATTCAGTCTGCAGGGGAATTGAGTCGCGAATATCCAGTAATGTACTCGTCGGATGATGACTGCGTTACTGAGGAAGAGGTACTCGCTCCTGTAGGTGACTCAGAGCAGGGTCCGGCTCACTCTAGGTCTGGCAGGCGCATAAACCGTCCGTCCCGATATCTGGACTAAATATAAAAACATAAAAAAAAAATACATAAAAAAAACATAAAAAAAACACAGCAAATGACAGAACGCATACCGTAGCATTAATCTATCTAATTTTAGTGTGGATAGCCACTAAATTTATAATCATGATCACTTAGCTGCTTGATAATAAACAAACCAAGCGTTTTACCACATTGAAGTATCACTCGTATGTAAATTCCATATTATTGTTACATTTCCATATTATTGGTTTTAAAAGTAACAAAGTAAGTATTAACGAAGGATTATAAGCAAGTTATTAATTGTTCGATTTGCTATTGTAAAACAATGCGAAGGAATACCGTAGTGCACAATGGTTTTATACAATATGCTTGGAGACAAATCATAATAATAATTAACCAGTTATCGACAATTACCTATAATCAGACTGCTAGATAATAATGCTGATCTGTCAACCAAAATAAATATATATATGCTATTACATGTATGAATGTAGCTTAAAAATTGTATTTAACTACGTAAAATATATGCGTTTAAATCTATACATTTTCCATGTTTAATTGTACATGTATTACAAAACATAACATTTAATGGTTGAGTCACGAGTATCCGGTAATGTACTCGTCGGATGATGACTGCGTTACTGTGGTGCTTTCCGCTGCAACGGCATGAAGTGCTGGTTATGTTTCTGTAATATTGGACGAAGGAATTATGTATTGGTTTGGATGTACAACAAATTCAAATGTAAATATATAGCCGTATACAATACTTAACGAGATGACAGGTAGTCAATGGTCTAATGTATTGTCGTGAATGTGTGTGCGTCTGTGTTGTCCAAGGTACCATGAACTGTAAATAATTTTGTACTTTTATGATATCACAACATCCACTTAAACACATATATGCTATTGCATTTACAGATAAACTGCTCACTTCAGCTCACCACTTCACGTTGTGATGGCTGCGAAACATTCATCACCGACCATGGGCTCTTTGGAGGAAGAGGTAGGGTACACCTCGGCAGATGAATTAGAATTCATGGCAGTGGATGCAGCAACTACGTGCAGCCCATCCACTCTTCAACCATCTCTTCAACCGCCATCCGTTGAAGGATCTACCAAAAGTAGAAAACAGAGCTCTTGCCCTCTTCCTCTTTGCCCACACACCTCAAAACACCTTCGTCCCATGTTCTACGTGATCATCTACCCTTTTTCATCGATCCATTACATTGATCAGGGACGCTCTGCCACCATTATGGAATTGCGTAACACACACCACAAATTTTGGCGGATCAAGGAATCATGTCAGTTGTTTTCTGGGAAAATCATGAAAAATCTGGGGTGGTCTCATTTAATCAAACAACCGTTACGGTCTCGAGACCACATCCATCTACAACCAGTCAAAACACCAATCAATCTGATTTTCCCCATGATTTAATCATTCAGTTGGAGAGAATGTTCAGGCTTTTTCGAGAGGAACTGCGCTGTGATATATAGCAACACAAAGCCAAACTTAAGAAAGTTATTTCAAACAAAATGACAGGCATGACTCGCTTCAGACAAGCAAATTTTCGAAATACAAGATCTTCATTTAAAGGTACATGCCCACTCAGTAGGCACAAACTGCTCTTTATAGGAATTAAATATGTATATAATTGAGTAACTATTCCACCAGTTCTAAAAATTATGAGTGCCCGCTCTACTGTACAGATAATCATTTAGTAATATTTATTTTACTGATAGTGACTCGCAGTGGTATCTGGCTATTTTCATATGCAAATGAAATATGAGCTATTTGAATTATTTATACTAATTAAATGTGTATAATATTTTCGACATTATAAAGTATGATCATTGCACATCAAACAAGAGTTGTCAGAGGACAACAAAGCACGCCCGGTGGCAGCAAAGGAACCGAGGGCACATTTGAACGTGGATTTTCCACAGCGCAGTAGAGGACCCTTGGAGCAATGCGTGTGTGAAATATGAAGCAAATCCAAGCAAGGAAACAGAAAATATAGGCCATTATTTACCCGAGCGTCCGAGCGTTAAGGTTTTGAGATGCACAAAGTATGTGACCTTCACCCTGGGCTTAGAAGGGGCGGCACGGACTTGCCACAGCGCAGTAGAGGACCCTTGGAGCAATGCGTGTGTGAAATATGAAGCAAATCCAAGCAAGGAAACAGAAAATATAGGCCATTACTTAAACGAGCGACCGAGCGTTAAGGTTTCGAGATGCACAAAGTATGTGACCTTGACCCTGGGCTTAGAAGGGGCAGCACGGACTTGCCACAGCGCAGTAGAGGACCCTTGGAGCAATGCGTGTGTGAAATATGAAGCAAATCCAAGCATAGGCAATTATAATTTTTGAAGACAGACGGACGGACGGACGGACGGACCGACGTACTAACATTTTCGGTTTATGGGCTATTTGTTCTTTAAAAGATCAAAGGAATAGCCCCTAAACTACAATAGGTTTAGGGGCTACCGGAATAAATCTATTGTATTCTATTGTCTTAGGCTCGTCCCCCTAGCCCCTAAACCCATAATGTTAGCCCGGACAAACCTACGAATGGATACTTGTTGGGTTTTTACTGTATAAAAAATACCCAAAAATACCCAACACTAACCCTAACCCTACCAAATAAGACCCCTAAAAAGCTTGCCCAGCACACGAGAGGGCATTTGTTGGGTACTTTTGTACCCAACAAGTGCCCTCTTGTGTGCCCGGACGGACGCACGGACACCATTGTGATCACTATGTCTCGCTTTCCGCAAGCGGGCTCGACAAAAATCATCCACTACATAGTCGCTATCCACCCACCGAATAATCTCCTCATATATCCTCAGACCCTAGGACCAGACAAATCCGCATACAAACACATCCATATAAATATTCTTTCTACCCTCGAAAAGTAACACAATGGAACCTTCTACCACCCTCTGTACATTCAGCAGACACAGTGGATGGGTTTAAAGTCACAAAATACGCCCGTCGAATATGGGCCAGACAGCGAAGATGCAGAAATGTGAAGCTGTCACCAAGGCAAGAAACATTAATGAGAATTTGAAAGTTTATAGCATTATTTCTTCATCTCGTTGTGCTAAACATGTATACTAATTTAGGCAGAGATAGAAAAGTAGAGTGTAAAGTAGAAATGATAGGGAATTGGACACAATAATGCAGAAAAAATGGCTAAGATAAAAAGGTGATATTTTTGTTAAAAATATTTCTTCGACATAAAAACACCAAGGTGGACATCTTCAATATGTGTAGAAGACGTGTGTATAGTTTCAGATCGATCGACTGAATGGTTTCAGAGGAGTTGTGTACACAAACTCTGTACCGTATATAGAATTGTATAGAAAAATGTATAAAAAATGACTAAGTTAAAAAGGTGATATTTTTGTTAAAAAATACTTTTTCGGCATAAAACACCAAGGTGCACATCTTCAATATGTGTAGAAGACGTGTGCATAGTTTCAGATCGATCAACTGAACGATTTCGGAGGAGTCGTGTACACAAACTCTGTACCGTATATAGAACTGTATAGAAAAATGTAGAATGGCTAAGTTAAAAAGGTGATATTTTTGTTAAAAAATATTTTTTCGCCATAAAAACACCAAGGTGCACATCTTCAATATGTGTAGAAGACGTGAGTATAGTTTCAGAACGATCGACTGAATGGTTTCGGAGGAGTTGTTTACACGAACTATGCACTTTTTCTTCAGCTGCCCGCCCGCCCGCCGCCCGCCACCCGCCATGCGGTAAAACATAATACGTACCGTTTTTTAAAAACGGTCGTATAAAAATACGTAAAATAATATATGTTGTCATGTCCATTCAATGAGCACTTTCGACCAAATATGCATGTTTTATAAAAAAAATCACTTAAAAAACAGGTATAAAATTGTATATACACAGCGCCGGCACATAATCTTCAGTTTATGAAGGAGTGCTCAGTAACTCTGAAGAAGAAGAAGAATCGGGACGAGACCAGGAACTGCCATCTGACGTAAACAGTGGGTGGGGTAATGTTGACAACACACCGTTGGCGATACCATTTCTTGGGACACCTGGATTGACATGCGAGCTACCCAATGACCAAACACAGTTGGACATATTCAATATAATGTTTGATGACAGCATGAGGACACACATTGTTGAACAAACAAACCGTTATGCTACAAGCAAGATTGCCAGTCAACAACTGAAGCCTCACAGTCGGTTGAATCAGACGAGTTGAAAGTATTCTTCGCGCTGATAATAAGCATGGGCATGACAAGAAAGACTGATCTTGAAATGTATTGGTCTACAGAAGAGTGTCTGTCTACACCATTTTTTGGAAAGTAGATGGCAAAAAATATGTTTCTGCTGCTTCTGTCCAACCTCCATGTGGCCGACAACTCAACAGCAGTAAATGCCGGTGAACCAGGATACGACCGACTACATAAAGTACGACTTTTCATCAGCATGGCCCGTAAAAAATTCCTCAAGTATGAACCGGAGATGGACATCAGCTTTGATGAAGGCAAATGCCGTTCAAAGGTCGCGTTAAATTCCGTGTTTATAATCCAATGAAGACAAACAAATTTGGAATGAAGCTGTACGAAGTATGTCAATCATCTTCCGGTTACTGTGTGGGATTTGATATTTATCACGGCGACACAGAATGTGCATCATATGTCGACGCTTTGGAAATTGAGAATGAAAATAGGCAGCCATCAAACATGTATTCAGATCTAACTCAGACCCCAAAAATAGTTATTGGAATGCGGTTTCAAACTGGCCTACTATCCAAACGTTACCACATATACACGGATAACTACTACACGTCTCCGGAATTATTCACGGAACTAAACTTGCTTGATACATACGCGTGTGGAACTTTACGCATCAATCGAAAGGGAGTCCCAAAAGCATTAGGACTTGTAAGTAAAAAAAGTTGAAGCAAGGAGACACCATCTATCGCCACAAGGAAAATATGCTGGCCATCAAATACTATGACAAACGCGATGTCCATATGTTGTCGACTATCCATGAGGCAAAATTGGGCGTTACTGACAGGGTTGACAGAAGAACAAATGAGCCGATTCTGAAGCCGACAGCCGTCATAAACTACATGTACTGTTATATTTGTCTCTTGGGATGAGTCGTGAGAAGCTCTGATCACATAGTCACACATACAGGTGTATAAGCATATAGGATACATGTACATGTAGAGCCCAAAAGATAGCGGCTGACTTTTGGTGTTGGCTGAACAGAGTGATCTCCCTTGCGGAAGCACATGGGCAAGAACGCTAGCAGATCGATATCACTGCGCCTTTATGTTTGCTGACTATTAAAAACAGTATTACGAAGCACATCTACTTTGTTCGTTATCGAAAACGATCTTGCTATTTCCCCAAGCAAGACATGGTGGTGAATCTAAAGTTCCAACATTGAACAAGACGAATGAATTTGTTTTCTGTCTACTCATGCTACTCGCCCACGAACCAACTCGTCCCTAGCTCTGCGAATGACAAGCC
>CM055267.1:54484545-54613827 GCA_029237695.1 Conchocele bisecta
GGCTAGTATTTTCCAAATTGTAATGCCATCCTACATGCAGTAATGTTTATAAATATTGACAAGTTTAGTGTTTGAAGTTAACAGTTTCTGTACTCATGACAACTCGCTTTTCAGGTTCATTTATGTATGTTATGATCCTATTTTGGAATTTGCACATGGGTAGACTCTTTGCTGTTACATTTTTACTTTTTACCAATTTTGGTACACATGTCCAATTTTGGCGATAGGTATATTTTTTGTATGTGATGTTAGTTTTTATCTGCTGATCACAGGTAAATAGTATGTTAGTGTGTATGTATGCTGACATGTGATAGCTTATGATATTCTGTCTTGTGCAGATTTCTCATCTGGTACTTGATTATACATAATTGTCATTTGTTGAGTTTGTCAATAGCCTAGTGCTTATGTACTTATTTTTGGGACTGCCACGTGCTCAGATTTTCTCACAACTCATGTAAAAATTGTTCTACAATTTTATTTTTTAGCGGGGGGATGTTATATTTGTCTCTTGGGATGAGTCGTGAGAAGCTCTGATCACATAGTCACACATACAGGTGTATAAGCATATAGGATACATGTACATGTAGAGCCCAAAAGATAGCGGCTGACTTTTGGTGTTGGCTGAACAGAGTGATCTCCCTTGCGGAAGCACATGGGCAAGAACGCTAGCAGATCGATATCACTGCGCCTTTATGTTTGCTGACTATTAAAAACAGTATTACGAAGCACATCTACTTTGTTCGTTATCGAAAACGATCTTGCTATTTCCCCAAGCAAGACAGTACATCCAGAAAATGGGAGGTGTAGACCTCAGTGACCAAATTGTGCAGTACTATGACGTTCTGCGCAAATGTCTAAAGTGGTGGAAGAACATTTTCTTTCATTTGTTCAATTTGGCGCATGTAAATGCCTATTCCTTGTATTGCAAGTATGGACATAACCAGAAACGCTCACATGGAGAATTCCGGACGGAGCTAGTGACGTCGCTGATCGAATCCGCACCTGAAGCGCCTGACCAGCCTGTGGTGGACGGAAGACCGATGACATAGCCCGGATAACTGCCAGGCATTTTGCTGCGAAAATCCAGCCAAAGGAGGACGCTAAGCGAAAAAATACAATCAGAGACTTCATTGTATGCAAAATAGAGAAAAGCAAGATGATCGGGGCAAACAGAAAGCAGACCAGTATGGAGTGTCGGCAGTGTGAAAAGGCGATGTGTGTGCCAGACTGAAAAAGTTCAAAGTTGCTGGCCAAGATGACAATGAATAATTCCAGCACAAAAATATTTACACAATTCCCTAACATTTGATTGGTCCGTAGCAAGTCTCTGTCCAAAGTTTATATCCCAGTAAACTCCCACGCCGAACTACTTTCCGTAACAGTGAGGCGCAGTTAAAATAATTATTAAGAAAACGGAAAATAAACACATTTTCTTGATGAATTTATTTCAAATGCTGGAATTATAAGGAATGAATGGCCTTTTTGTGGAATTTATCGGGGATATAAACTTGGAAAAGTCGCAGGAATACTGGACGAGGCCTTAAAAAATTACAATTTTCGAAAAAAAATCCAAAACAATCTTTCTTTTTTTTTTTCGAAAATTGTAATTTTTTATCGCTTCGTCCAGTATTCCCGCGACTTTTCCAAGTTTATACTCCGATAAATTCCACAAAAAGGCCATTCATTCCTATAGTGAATGACGTAAATGCCAGGCTGTAATTGTTGCAACCTGTTTGACGAAATACTTTAGTGACGACACAATTCAGGTACTGTGATATTTGCAACAAGAAGACTGCCTCTGAAAAAAATTACCATATTGCATATCATTATTTTTCTATGATTTCCTTGACAAAAATACCAACATAGACACACATAAGCATCCAGGCATTTGATAGATCCAGATCAGCCTGTGCATCCGCAGTCTGACCAGAATCTGCACTGTTCGCCATTTCATCAATAAAACACGTGCATGTCATGTTTCTAGCAAACAAACATGTTATCTGGCTACAGGAGGTGTGCTCTTTGATCAGGAGCTACACAGGTCACAATTCCCATAAGCCCCATTTCTCCAGTCACAGCCACAATTACATTTCTTATTTCTCCATAAACTATGCAAACTGTAAAGTTCTTTATGACCGCTTCTGAAGAAATTGCAAGTTCCATACATTTACATATTTTCTGAACGAAGTAGTTGAAATATGTAATGAGTTTCTATTATATTTCAGATGTAATAATAAAACACAAACTCAAACCTCATACAGTGGGGTCAGCGTGTAAGTGCACACACGAACGAACACGACAGGTTGGTTCAACCTGTCGTGTTCGTTCGTGTGTGCACTTACACGCTGACCCCACTGTACATCCAAGGTTGCCCGTTTGAATCCTGTTAATGTAAACTATGGTTTTGTACATATATTTTGATTCATTTCATACAATTTGGAAATAATATCATGACAGAACATAAAAAATAATAATGATAAAACTAACTTTATTATTTTCTTTCATGTTTTTTTACAAAAGATAATTTATGTAAATAAATGGGTTTGGATCACATCCTTGATTGTGAAAGACGTTTGTCCTCCGAATGAATCCATTTTCACATTTTGTTCCACTCTATATTTTACGACAGGTCATCCTAAACCAATCAGAAGTGAGGAATTTGCAAAGGCTAATTTTAGACAGCCTGCCTTGTCTGTCTGGCAGACATGGGTTATGTCGATTTTACTTTTCTGGATGGCAGACTCTCTGCCATCCAGAAAAGTAAAATCGACATGACCCATGTAAATTTCTCCCGAGAATTGCAGTCTCAGGAGTAAGCAGATAAGTATAATTATTTGCGTAATTCGTGACTAACCGAGTAAACAAATTTGTATGCCCAAAACAGGCTGCAAACAATGGAACTGAAGCCGCACAGCAGGATGAACAAATGGAAACCAACAACAGTGGCGGAAATAAAGGTATTCTTCGCGTTGACATTGGCAATGGGGCAAACCAGAAAAAGCGACGTAATGGACTTTTGGTCGACAAAAGAAAGCCTGTCAACTCCATTTTTCTGAAACAGAAATTTCGGAAGCAGATTTCTACTGTTGTTGTCCAGTCTGCATCTCGCAGATAATACCAACGCAATAGCTGCTCACATGCCTGGGCATGATTCACTATACAAAGTTCGCTCGTTCATCCGGATGCTACAGACCAACTTCCTCAAATATATTCCAGAAAGGGACCTACGTTTTGACGAAGGCCTGTGCCCATTCAAAGGTTGTGTTCACTACGAGTGTACAACCCCAAGAAGCCAAATAAATTTGGTATGAAGCTGTTCCAAGTGTGCGAAGCGTCATCCAGCTACTGTGTCGGCTTCGACATTTATCATGATGTAACGGAGTGTGGAGATTTTGTTACGGCTTTGGAAACAGATGACAGAGGCCACTATGACAGTCTGGGAATGACAACAAAAGTTGTAATGGGCATGCTAGCATATTGTGGACTGCTATCAAAGGTACACCATGTGTACATGGACAATTATTATAATTCCCCGGAACTGTTTGACAAGTTAGATTTGCTAGATACTTACGCATGTGGGACTGTATGGACTAATTGCAAAAAAGTTCCAAAATCATTTGGAAAAGTGAAACGAGGATGGCCGCGGCCCGCATGTCGAGTCCGCCGAGGCATTTGATGGTCTCAGAGTGTATTTATTTTAGTTTGATGCCCAATAAGCATACAAAGTTTCAAGCAAATCTGACTTACGGTTACAGAGGTAGTAGGTATGTGAAAACTTTAACGCAAATTTTGACAGAAACTTTAACACAAACTTCTAAGTCATTTGACCTTGAAATAGGGGCACAGGGGCCGCATGAGTGGGACACAGAATGAATATATGGATGATGACTAATAAGTATATGAAGTTTCAAGTCAATGTGACTTAGGACTGCAGAGATACAAGGTATTTAAAAACTTTAACGCAGATTTCGGAACGCAAACTTCAAAGTCATTTGACCTTGACCTTGGGCAGAGGGGTTGCATGAGTGGGATACACCATGAATATATGGATGATGATGGACGGACGGACGGACGGACGGACGGACACACGGAAACCCGGATGTCATTGTGATCACTATGTCTCGCTTTCCGCAAGCGGGCTCGACAAAAACTGAAACAGGGTGAAGGGATCTTCAGACGGAGGGGCAATTTGCTGGCGGTGAAGTACCATAAGCGGGACATCCACATGCTGTCAACAATCCACACCGCGACCATTGGCCAAACAAACAAAGTCCATCGACAAACAGGAGAGGCAATAACAAAGCCAAAACTCATCATTGACTATGTCAAAAATATGGGCGGTGTTGATTTGAGCGACCAGATCGTGCAATATTACGACGTTCTGCGCAAATGTGTGAAGTGGTGGAAGAAACTATTTGTTCACCCCTTGCCGTACATCAGGGCTCTAGATAAGGATTTATTCACTGAGTATTTTTACTCCATGATATTTTTTTCAATTGGTTATTTTCAATTATCAATGAGCGTCATCGGTTGGTTATCTGCCCCGATAACAAATACAGAGGGCGCCTCAACTACATTGGTCCTAGAGTAAACTTCCGGTTTAGAATTCTATTCATGTGTAGCGAAGCGTATGACAGGTGTTTAACAAAATCGATAACACAATGCCAGAAACTACGTGTATCGTCCCCAATTGTAGTAGAAAGGGTGACCACATTATCCCAAAGGACAAACAGCGTCGCGACGCATGAATTCACGCGATTCGACGAGGCAAATCGAGATTTGAACAAGAAACGAGGCAAAGCCACGAAGGCCAGGTTTTTTCCAAGCATGGACACTTGGATAACATAATTATACCCACTTTTTGTAGACTAGATGGCCGTGGCCTGCATGTCACGCCTTGGGGCGAGGCATGGACACTAAAAAAATAGATATAGTAGATGGAAAAACTTTAACGAAAAAACTTTAACCGGACACACGGACGTACGGACGGACGTATGCCAAAATGCCGACGATATCGCGGGTGCGACAATGATGATAAACACCCATGTGAAGTATCAAGGTAATGGGTGAAGCAGTTGCAGAGATATAGTACACGAAAAAACTTTAACAAA
The DNA here is from genome assembly GCA_029237695.1 of Conchocele bisecta. Lineage (NCBI taxonomy): Eukaryota > Metazoa > Mollusca > Bivalvia > Lucinida > Thyasiridae > Conchocele > Conchocele bisecta. The sequence goes on from CM055267.1 coordinate 54,489,657, forward strand.
TAAATTCAAAGTAATTTGACCTTGACATTGCGGACAAGGGCCGCACGGTTGGGGGTTAGAGTGAAAATATGGACGATGATAAACACCCATGTGAAGTTTCAAGGTAATGGGCGAAGCAGTTGCAGAGATATAGTATAACAAAAAAGTTTTAACCAAAAAATTTAACCAGACGTACGTTAAAGGTACATGCCCACGCAGTAGGCACAAAATGTTCTTTATAGGAATTAAATAAGTGTATAATTATGTCACTATTCCACCAGTTCTAAAAATTACGAGTGCCAGCTATACAAATATAATCATTTATTAATTATCAATTTACTGTTAGCGACGCGCAGCGGTAACAGTCTATTTTGATAATGTGCGGGGACGACGACTTTCACATCACGGCTTGCGGTGCGCATACGCAGTATACTACGAGCGCCAGTAGGCTTCCCAATATGTAAACAAAAATATCAACATGTCGAAACGTCCAGGACGGAAATTGTATGAAACGGCATCGGCCAAAAAAAAAGGCGAAATGTCTGAGGGACAGGCAGTACAGAGAGAGTGGTTAATATTGGCGACCAGATCACCAAATGGAAAGAGTTACGTGGAGATTTAGATTTGGACTCGAACAGAGATTTTTCTTCTCAACTTCCGATACTTCACTGCGCATGTGATATGATTGACCATGTCACGTGACGCGTATTGGTAAAAATAGCACGAGGTCGGAACATACCTTTTCTGGTCGCGGCATATAAAATGCAATTTAACACCAATTAACACGCGCCGTAATTAAAAATAACTCGTTAGTGGGTAGACAAATGGCTCATATAAGGCATGACAGAAAATGAAAAGTATTAGTACAGTGTAACCTGCTGCGTGGGCATGTACCTTTAAAAAGTTAACGTTGAAAATGGCTAAGTCAATTACGTAGAAATAATAGGTGAAGGTAAAAAAATGGTCACATGTTGGATAGTTGTATGTGGTAGGCACCCCTTGGTTATGAAGCTGTGAAAGTTTGGTGGTCCTAGGTGGTACAGTACCAAAGAAATGGACTTAAACACGAAAACTTAACATTGTAAACGCGAAAAGTTAACATTGAAAATGGCTAAGTCGACTGCGCGGAAAAAATGGGTCAAGTTAAAAAAAAAGTAACATGTTGGATAGTGATATGTGGTGGGCACCCCTTGATTATGAAGCTGTGAAAGTTTGGTGGTCCTAGGTGGTACAGTAACAAAGAAATGGACTTAAACACGAAAACTTAACATTGATTATGGACGCCGACCGCCGCCCGCCCGCCCGGCTTTCGCCAATCCAATAGCCTGGATTTTTTTTCAAAATATCTGGCTAAAAATTGTATTGACTGGATATCAAAAATGTTTCACGGCACCGTGTTTCACGGCACATACGCGTTGACGGGATAAATCCAAATACGCGGGTGATTGTAGATGGCAGAGTGCCCAGTGAAAAAAACAAAAAATCCAACATCACAGCAAGCCACATTCTCAACATACAAGAACCGCAACACTGTGGAAATTCTGGGTGATGCCACACCCGGAGGACTAGTGTCATACATTTCTCCGGCATTTGGAGGATCAACTAGTGATCGCCAAATTGTTGAACGGAGCAACCTTGTGAACATGTGTGATCCGAAAGAGAGCATTATTGCTGATAAAGGATTTAATGTGCAAGATTTGTTTGCAACTAGAGATGTTCATTATAAACATTCCCACTTTCTTTAGGAAAAAAAAACAGGATGTCTGGTGATGCAGTAATAAGGGATAGGAGTGAGTGAGTGAGTGAATAGGGTTTAACGTCCGCTTTTCTGACATAGAGGTACAAGCCTCAGGGAGTCTACACGCAGACGGGTCAACGGGGTCGAGTCCCATATCCACCTGTCCAAGGGGGGTAAATCCCAACTTCAGAACTCAATATTTACAATCAAAATATATATTCAGTCCTGAAATTAGAACAACCTGATCTGGTGCCAGGCCCTCGCCACACCAGCATCATTTATCCCATCCCCTAAAAGTAATAGGATTAGCGCTAATCTTACTTTTATATATGGGGCATAGCCCGACTCAACTCTCACATACAAGAAAGCCAAAAATGTACATGAGGGCCAAATCCGGTATAGTGGGTTCCGGAAAGTATGAACCCAATCGTTAAGCCAGTTTAGTCGCCTTTTACGACAAGCAATGGCTACTGCAGCACTATTCTCAGGATCAGTTGATCCCGCCCCGGTGCCTGCACGGGGCTCAATAAGGGATAGGAAGATATCTAGTAAGAGAGTACACATTGAGAGGATTATTGGCTTAGTGAAGACATTATGTATTCTCGTTGAGCCAATGACCTCCACAGAAGCAAAATTGTCAACAAAAATAACATATAACTGTTTTATGTAGTGTAATTTCAGAAATTGTATTATTCCAAAACATGCATAACAAATTAATAAATTTATCCTAATATTGAAAATTTCTCCCTCAAAGTATACTTTGCTAGAAAAGTATGCTTTGCAATGTTGGTGAAATAGGCTACTGCTACGCTGAATCGGGGAAGCTCAGTCGGCTGAATGAAGAGGTGCCTCTATTGGGTGTATCTAAAAAAAACGACTCAAATAATGAAGAATTGGAGGAAATAATGGATTCCCATTTGGAAGCAGACGACACTGAAGTTACGTGAAGAATTGAATGACAAAGAATTGAATGAAATAAATCAAGTCTATGAGAAGAACCATGAGCACACTATGTTGTTTGATGATTGCCCAGACGTTGATGATACAGTAGAAGATGCACCAACTTCAACTAATGGTGATCGATCAGCCGATCTTCCCAGGTTCACAGCTCAAATTGGAAGCCAGGGCCCGGTTGTTCAAAACATCAGTTAGCTTAACGGACTGTTAAATCCTTAACTGAATGGTTAAAATCTCTGTTAAACAGAGATTTTAACCATTCAGTTAAGGATTTAACAGAGATTTTAACCATTCAGTTAAGGATTTAACAGTCCGTTAAGCTAACTGATGTTTTGAACAACCGGGCCCAGCATGTTACTCATAATGACATTTGCATTAAAATATTCACTTACTGGAGAAGGGTTGGGTGACTTACTGAATTTGATTACATTACACTGTCCAGTTGGAAACTTACTATCAAATTCAGTTGCATCATTTAAAAAATGGTTCCAGAACATAAAACACCCACTGAAAGTTCACAAATATTGTAGCTATTGTTGTCTACACATAAGTGATAATGACTTAGAAAATGATGAATGTCCAAATATACAATGTAGGAGAAGCATTTCACAAGATTCTGGTTTATCACATTTTATTGAAATACCCATTGCAGACCAAATAAAATCATTTTTTGCAAGACCATCATTCATGGAGGACAGATTCAAGAGGAAAAAAAAGTGGCAGGAGCAATAGATGTAGCTATATTATATAGCAGATTTTATGTGCAGAATCCAGACGATCTTCCCTGACATTGCACCCCGCATCCCGCCTCCCGCATATGAATCATTTTCCAAGCGGACCGCGAATTAAGGCTGTCCGCAATAAACAACACATGTGCTCCATTTTTCTATCAAGAGACCTGGCGTTTTTCCGACAGAGATTTGTTGGTACATTGTTCATGCATATTACATAACTGGTGTACATACTGACCCTTCTTTGAAGACTCTTGCTACGAGCATATGTCAATATTTATTCTCTATTAAATTGATGCCTAAGATCGGGGCATCTGTGCCTAAAATATGCACAAATATTATACACCATGTTTACATGTACATTATTACTTTGTTGTACACTACGAGCACAGTAGCGTCACTGTTTCAGACCTTAATCTTGGCATAGACATGTGAACTCACACAAGTTTTGCAAATCCCCACAGGCGATCATGGCTCCGAAGAGAAAGAAGACCAGTCCGGGGTCCAAGAGGAAGGGCGATGCAGGGTCTGTGGCAACTACGAGCACGGTAGTTACACTTTACACCTAACCATGCACTACGAGCACAGTAGTGACAGTTTTTATCAAAATACATGCGTTACCATGGTTACCGAGGCATGAGCCTGGTACTAACATATTGTTACACTACGAGTACGGTAGTGACAATTAACATACGTTTATCAGGTGTGTCTGTATCATAATTACCGTACAAAGTTCAAATACAGTGGCAATAATTATGAGAATAATATCTACATGTCTGTACATGGTTACTGGATGGCGATTCGGCCATTGGCATCGTTTTGCACTACAAGATGGTCATAGCATTATTTTATGCATAAAATAATCAGTACCTAAATTGAGTGAAACATTAAATCGTGGAGTCTCACTACGAGTACTGTAGTGGTAGCACCAGAAGCACTGTATCATCCAAGTAACGTAATACGGTACACATCGTAAATATAGTATCTATGGTTAAAGCTACATAAATATACTGGCACATATTAACATGCCCCATTGTGCTTTGTCGTACACTACGAGCACAGTAGTGTCAGGTTTACATATAAAATATATACTCGCACGTGATGCAAATCCCACAGGTGATCATGGCTCCAAAGAGGAAGAAGACCGGTCCGGGGTCCAGGAAGAAGGGCGATGCAGGGTCCGTGGCAACTACGAGCACGGTAGTTACACATTTACACCTAACCATGCACTACGAGCACAGTAGTGACAGTTTTTATCAAAATACATGCGTTACCATGGTTACCGAGGCACGAACCTGGTACTAACATTTTGTTACACTACAAGTACTGGAGTAACTATTTCTACAGAATTATAGGTTTCATGTGACGTCATTCAATGACCTGCTTAAAGAGCTATTTATACAAGTATAAAACGACACGCACAATTCTATAATATGTCATTATTGACGTCATTTTGCACTACGAGTACTACCGTGGCGATGTTAACAACAATATTTAGCGTATGCAAACGGGTATACAACACGAGCACTGTAGTGTCAAATTTTGTAATTGGGTAAACCTAATCGGTAGGTTCTTCTCCATACTTTTTCACACAGGTGCTGCCATCAGAGGACACGTCTGGCAACCTGAACCAGGCCCCACTGGACGTGCAGGCCCTGACACGAACCATCACCTCCAGCGTCACGGAGGCGGTGATGGCTAACTGAGGAATGCTGGTCTACTACCAGCGGCCGACCAGGAACAACCGGCACTTACTTCCGGTCAGCACTCGCGTCAGATTTGTGAGCCGGCCCCACAGGCCCCAGATGTAACATTCGGACTCAATATAGTTCATGGTAGTACTCCCTCCTCTGGCGGCATGGACACCTCCACGGCGTTGCCCGCATCAGATCTGCCTCAACCACCAATTTATTCGGCACGTCATTTTGTTTCATCTCGTTTGCCTCTACATGCAACGGTGCCGCTAAAAACAAAAGAAAAGATCTGGGCTGGTGAATTTGTGGAGTTGTCCACCTTGCAGGATGAGGGAGTGTCAGACATAACATTTAATATGTCCACCGGCAAAATGGCCACTCAACAACCAAAGAAAAAGTACATGTCTATTGAACAGTGGACGGATGCATTTAACATTTATGCATCCGTCTACCGCATCAAATACCCCGAGGCAGCTGAAGGGCTGGCCTCCTACCAAGGCCTCATTTGGCGTATCTCCAATGAACACGGCTCGTGGTTCTACTACGACAATAACTTCAGGCGCATCCAGCGGGATGCAAAATTTATCCCGTGGGATGCGGTTGAAAATGAGTGGCACTCAGTAGAAAACAGCCCTTTCGACCAACCCGGGATCAGAGTGGCCGATCCCAAAATCAGCCCATCATACGAACGGGTCCACAATCCACCATACGATATCAGACGTGTCACAAATATAACGGAGGGCTTCCATGTGCCGGATGCAAATATTCACATTCCTGTAATGGGTGTGGCGGCAACCACCCAGTCTCAAAATGCCCTCAGTCATGGCCGCAGCCACCTAAAGCCACCCCAAATCTTGCCCCTGGCACCATCAGGCCCTTCGGCCGTCCCCCGGCCCCACGTTCAGGACTGCCAATGCCCCGGGCCCTATTCAACCGACCTGCCAACCCCTATTAACTGGAGGAAACTTGAGTTCCTTTTGGATGGGTATCCGGAGGATGAGAAAATGTATCTTGTCAATGGTTTCCGCTATGGCTTTCGTTTAGGATTTATCGGCCCCAGGGAATCTAGTGATAGTCCAAACCTCAAGTCTGCCCTAGATAATCCTACTATTGTCAACAATAAAATACATAAAGAAATTTCTGCTGGTCGCATTATGGGCCCATTCACAGATAAACCATTTCCGAATCTTAAGTTGTCTCCCCTAGGAGTTGTTCCTAAGAAGACCGAAGGAGAGTTTCGTCTAATTCACCATCTATCATATCCTCGACGCAATGATTCCTCCGTTAATGCTGGCATTGATAAGGACAACGTTACGGTCCACTATTCTAACATAGAAGAAGCAATTTCTCACATACGGACGTTGGGCATGGGACGTGGCTGACCAAAACAGATATTCAAAATGCCTTCCGCATTCTACCCGTGCATCCTGATGATTACGAGCTGTTGGGCTTCTCGTGGGAAAATGATATCTATTATGACCGAGCACTCCCGATGGGAGCTTCATGTAGTCCTTGCATTTTCGAGAAATTTAGCACAGCATTGGAGTGGATTGCTTACCACAAAGTGGGATGTAATGCAGTGGTACACGTGCTTGATGACTTCCTGTTTCTGGAGAAATCCCAGGCCCAATGCCTACGGTCTTTGAAAGCCTTCTTGGAAGTGTGTGAAATGATTGGGGTCCCTATTTCTTCCGATAAGACGCACCTCCCCTCAATCTCTATGGTCTTTGTCGGTATTACATTAGATTCCATTAAGTTTGAGGCACGTCTCCCAGAAGATAAACTGGAGAAATGTAAGACTATGCTTGAATCTTTCCAGCAAAAACGGGCATGCACACTTCGGGAGTTACAGTCGTTACTTGGGTTTCTGAACTTTTGTTGCTCTGTGATTCTGCCTGGCCGGGCATTCCTTCGTCGACTCCACAACTTGTGCATAGGGGTTACTCAGCCTCATTACTATGTTAAGCTTAGAGTTGAAACACAAAAGGACCTGGCAACATGGCTCAAATTCATTGGGAAGTACAATGGTCGGTGCATGTTCCTGAACGAACGTTTTCTCTCAAACTCGGTATTATCCATGCACACTGATTCTTCCAAGATAGGATACGGAGCACTCTACGGATCGTCATGGATCTATGGACCTTTCCCATCCAGTTGGCAGTCATTCAATATCACATTCCTCGAATTATATCCCATAGTTGTAGCGGCTTTGGTTTGGGGGAACCTGTGGAAGAACCATTGCATAGTGTTTTTCACTGACAACGAGGCACTTGTATCCATTATAAACAAACAATCATCAAAAGATTACATGGTCATGATGCTAATCCGACATCTCGTGCTGGTATGTCTGGAGTCCAACATTGTGTTCCGGGCAAGACATGTGAGTGGATGCACAAATATTTATGCTGACGCATTGTCCCGGTTGCAGGTAGAGAAGTTTCGTCAGTTACACCCATCCAGCCACCAAGAACCAACGTTAGTTCCTGCACGTTTCCTACCAGAGAACTTGCTTGCAGCTTCAATGACCTCTGGAATTCTGCACTGGCAAACATCAACAAAAACAACATACACTCGTTTTACGACAATTCGCTGAAATTACCATTATCAGTAGATCATATCAGTATATTTGTCGCATATCTGTATCATGAATGCTTCGCTCCGAAAACTATGTCCACATACTTATCAGCTATCGCTTATGCTCACAAAATAGGTGGATACCCTGACCCTACATCAACGTTTCTTGTAAACAAACTTGTTGCAGGGGCATATCGATTACAGCCCTCAGTGGACCTTCGTCTTCCAATAACGGTGCCAATATTAGATAAACTGATCACCGCATTACAGCACACGACTCCAACCACTTATGATAAGGTGCTCTTTGAAGCAATGTTTTTGTTTGCCTTTAATGCATTTGCTAGAATAGGGGAAATAACAATTCCCCTGCCATCTGCTACATACGAACATGTCATTCAGTTTTCGGACCTCCTGGTCCACTATGTAGCGGACAAACCAACGTCTATCTCTGTGGCCTTCAGAATCTTTAAACACAACGTCACTGGGCGTTCACATACCATTAAATTCCTTCACGGTCCGTCGAGGAATTCAGCTGTGCAAGCCATAGTGAACTACATAAATATGCGTGGAAACTATAGCGGATCCCTGTTCTGCAGAGTCGATCGGGCCCCTGTGCACAGGCACTTTTTCGATAGCGTCCTTCGAAGAACACTCAATTTCTGCCGTCTCGATAGTGCCCGGTACAAAGGACATAGTTTCCGGATTGGAGCAGCCAGTTTGGCCTCAGATAACGGTCTATCAGACTCACAGATTCGATCACTGGGCCGCTGGAAGTCCAATGCCTTCAAGAAGTATGTTCGAAGCTGTACCACATAGACAGCACATACACGTTCTGGTTTGCCTTGCTGACCAGTACTTGCAGCTGTTTAGACAATTGTAACCGTTGATCCATCCGGTGACTGTACAATAGGTGTTATTTGGTATGCTATTGCTTGCACGCGTAGTCACATGTGCATCACATCCAGATGCTTATCGCCACTACCGTTGCAGGTGCCTGTTTGCCTTGCCGACAGGTGCCGTCGCGGTACTGACATAAATATGATAATTGTCCATCCATTTAGTGCTTGTATGTTATATGTGACATTATTTGTTGTTTAGTATGCTGATGGCGTATACATGTAGACACATGGGTAGCACATCCACCATCTCGCTCCTGGTGGGGAAACTAGGCGAACATTGTGCACCAAAGTGCAAAATTGTTCGCCTCGTTTATGGCATATTTTTCCCCACCTTCCGCTTTATTAATAGTTAAATTCCTCTTAATTTTTAATTGATTTTTGAAATGATTGGCTATTTGTACGACATCTTGATCATACCTTCAATACTGCCAATATATACCATTACCGCTACCTATGTGTCCTGTCTTCACTATGCAAACCAGTAGTAAGTGCATGTATCCTCAAATAATAGTTAGTCAACACTGGAATCAGGTTGTCCGCCACAGGTTATAACATATACAAAGTTCCATACGACTGGATGTAGAGACATAAAAGACATTTATGATGGCAGTGTGTATCAGTCGTTATTTAGGAATGGAATTTTAAAAGATCCGCACAATTTGTCTCTTTTATGGAATACTGATGGTATACCATTTTTTAAATCATCAAACATCATTGTGGCCACTTAATTTTACTTTCAAATAAATGAATTACATTACAGCAAAAGAGCTTCTCCAGAGAATATGATACTTGGTGGTCTTTGGTTTGGACCAAAAAATCCTTCAATGATGTCTTACACTGAACCATTTATCAATACATTAAGAAACCTTGAAACAGATGGAAATAGCATTGGTACTGGTTCCTCGTCGTTTAACTGCAAGGTTCTTGTAATTGGAGGCACAGCTGACTTACCTGCACGATGTGTTGTTTGCAATACTGTACAATTTAATGGGCTGTATGGTTGTTGTAAATGTTTGCAACCAGGCGAGACCTACAAGACTAGTGCAAGAGGACATGTGCATATATTTCCTTTCAAGGAAGATAATCCAAGTGGTCCTAAACGTACACATGAAGAACACCTATTAGATGCCGAAAGTGCCATTGAAAATAATAGTACATCAAGAGGAGTGAAGCCTCATTCCTACAGAGTCTATCATTCTATAATATGATTTCCGGAACATGCATTGATTACATGCACTGTGTTTTGTTGGGTATTACAAAATTGCTATTAAAACTGTGGTTTACATCAGAACACTCAAGTCAACCATTTTCTCTCTATAAATCTGTCGAACTTAAGTTGATAAAAGACTGAAATTCCTAAAACCACCTAACAGCATTACGCGTCTGCCTAGATCAATTAAAGATCATATGAAATACTGGAAAGCATCAGAGCTACGATCGTGGCTATTGTATTATTCACATATGTACCCGGTTTCTAACACCCAAGGTCAAGGTCACAAAATTGTACTTAGAATTTACGCTTAGCATTTGCGTTTAGCAAATATGTTCAAGTCATATCTTTGGAACTATTCAATGGATTTCAATAATATTTGGCTACAGTGTTTACCTGAACCTAATTGAGTGTCACATATGTACTCATGTTCTTACGCCCAAGGTCAAGGTCACAAAATTGTACTTAGAATTTACGTTTAGCATTTGCATTAAGCAAATATGTTTAAGTCATATATTTGCAACTGCTGCATGGATTTCAATAATATTTGGCTACAGTGTTTACCTGAACATAATTGAGTGTCACACATACACAGGTTCTTACGCCCAAGGTAAAGGTCACGGAATTGTACTTTGTTTAAATTATCAAGGCTGTGGAGAGGGGATATTAGCTTCGTTTAAAGATGCGCCTCTTGTTTTATGTTGATTTTCATTATCTTTGCATTGCTATTGATGATCAGTAGCCTATTTCATCAACATTGCAAAGCATACTTTGAGGGAGAAATTTTCAATTTTAGAATAATTTATTAATTTTTATTATAATTTATTACATTATCACAGCCATTTTGGCTGTGATAATGTAATAAATTCAGTATAATAATTCTGCATAGTTTTAATCATCAAATATATGCAATCGTTAGTTCTGCATGAACTAATGCATTTCGGAAAAATCAATGATTGTTCCCTCAAAGTATACTTTGCTAGTAAAGTATACTTTGCAATGTTGATGAAATAGGCTACTGAAGACACCTATTGAAAATGTGAATTGCCCGCCCAAGGCCACTGTTGATAAAGATAGATTATTGCACAGTTTCTGGTGTCCATGCGTAAGTTCTTGTCTGACCTTTTACATGTTCATTGCTATTGATCATGGGAAGACACTTGTATGTATTGAAAATGGACTTTGCTCTGTCAGTGCGACCTCAAAAAATAAATCCTAATAAATTCAAAATTTGATAATTAATGCAACATTTCAGGCCAAGCACGCGAAAGCAGCGGAGAGTAAGCATAAAAATGAGATGGGCCACAAATGCCAAGATACCAACGAGGCGATATCACGACTACTGCTAGAAAAAAGACAAGATGCAGCCGAGACCGACATAATCAAAATTCTTGAAATTGTCAGGGAAACAGACAGAAAGGTTAATATTTGTTATTCATCTGCAATTTATTATGCCCCATTTGACATTAGAAGTGAGGCATATAACGTGAAGGGTAATTCAATGATCAACTTTGAAAATTTCTCTGCATGCGGGTGCCTTGGTCCACACGGGGGTTATTGCGTAAGCTTCACTGACAAATCTAGTTTAAACAGGGCCGGTTTCCATTTAATAATGCTTTGGCCGTAATAATCAAAAGATGTTTCTATATATATATAAACTGGCTATCAGAAGGGGGCATACATGTTTTTGCACAGACATCACTGGCAGCGGTTCTTGAGAGGGAAAATAATTTAATGGTATTGCAATTTCTACAGCCGTTTCTTGACACCTTTGGAGGCCATTTTGTATACTTTCTAATCAGGATGGTGTACTGTACGAGCTATAAAAACACCATTTTATTCTGGCCTCGAAGTTGACGTTGGTACCATTTTTAATCTGTGTTACAGGTGGATGCTATTGCTGAAGCGGTACAGAAGTTTTCGACGTGCAAAGCATGTGTTAAGAAAATTTACAAGCCTTTTAAGGTAATGATTTGCAAACATACCAAGTTTATAGCAATTGCTGCAATTGTCTGTCCGTGGCTGCTCCATAACTTGTATACTGTACAAAATGTGTCTATGTGACTTCAAACATGGGAGCTATTCTGGTGCGAGAATGACAACTTTCATCTGCTACATTTCGAGTTGACTCCTTGTATCTTTGACATGGGATTTTATATCCACTCCAAAATTTGTCTGAATGAATGAAAATTATATGTAGGGGTGATAACTGGCCACCATTATTAAGTTACTTACCGTAATTTTCAAGTTGAATATAAGCTCCATTCATTATACATTACTCATAAATATAGCTGATCATGAAAGTTTGGTGAAATGTGATAAAAACAAGGTGGCACAATACTCTTGTTTGCAGAATACATGTACATCACCTGCACCTGCTACGACGCCTGCATTACCGACAATGATGTCACCACCACCATTGATGTCGTCAGCACCACCATTGATGTCACCACCACCATTTTTTCGATCCCAGTCACCTGCACCCAGCTTTGACCTATCCACAGGTTTGTTGAGTATTATCATCGCTTAAGTGAAGTGATTCTGGTGTGCCGAGGCACCTGCACCAAATCAGGATATTAAAATTTCAGTGCTGACTACGACATCCTGTTTATTCAACTTTGTGAGCTGATTACCATGAAATAGTACAAGAGTTATTAGGTTCTTACACTAAACAAACGAGTGAGCATAGCAAAAAGTTTGTTCAGCGATGTGAGCCAGTCACAAGCTTGTGCATTATTTCACGATAATCAGCTCGCCTGATTAAGAGTGTGGCAAATAAATTCTGCAGTTTCACAATTCATAGGGGGAGACTAAATTTCATTGGATCAATTTGCCGACAAGAATCATAAATCTTGTGAGATGGAAACTCGTTATCAACTTGGGAGTTGTAAATACGGGACATGCATTGTATGAAGAATTCTTCAGTTGGTAGGTCTTCTAAGCCATTGCCACCGAGATGCCATTTAATAAATACTATAGTGTGCAATTGTCACAATTTGTGTTTTATAAATCGTTTTGTTTATAGAAGCTCCATGTCAATCCCAACCTTCCAAACCAAGACTTTTAAATCATTTGTATCCTCTTGGAGATCACTCCATGTAATGTTGACACGTATTAACCCGTACTACGAGTATGTTGTATTAAATGTGTCGTCTGGTTTTCATTTTCAATAATTCTTATCGGAAGCACATTTTGACAGCACATGAGAATTGACCCCATTAGATACGATTCTCATGTGCTGTCAAAACAAGTTTCCTCAGTTATAAATATGATAAAAATCAAAATAAGCTGATGACAATTTTCATTTGCCGTGTTGTAATTTAGGGTTATGGCGATTGTGTGCTTATTGGAGCCCATGTAAAGTCGAATCAGAAAAAAAATCCAGCTCAATAACGGACGTATCTTTGAAAAATACTCCATATCCACTTGTTTAATATACATGTATGTCTTCAGGTTTGTCCTGCTAGCTGGAAGGAACATATTGACAAAAGTTATGTGTATGTGACAATATGTTTTTGAGATGAGTTTAATTGGATTTTCATAGACTTTACTTGGGGCTCCAAAAAGGTTACAGTAACCTTAACACTTCATTCATTAGAGATAATGATAGTTTCAGAAGAGGTCCAGGAAATTCCCGAAGGTGATGCAGCTAACAGCCTGCCAAGTGAGAGTGGTAAGTAATGATAATTTTGTAAAATGGAAATATGTAATACTTGGGTTTTTTCCGGTTAAGAATGCTCCAAGTTAGCTCCCATATTGACATATGTGCAACCGGAAAAAAACCAAAGTATTACATATCTCCATTTTACAAAATGTATACTGAATATACAACAGCACGAAAATCCAAAGAATACTTTTTTATACAAAGATTGCGACCCGAACTAAACTCTAAATCACATTAAATCGACCCTGCAAACTGTGTAACATAATGCTATATACATGTTTCGAAGATGTGTTACAACGTCACGTTACAGAGTTATCTCCCATGAACAATACAAATTACGTCCCTTGGTACTATGAAATTGGCAACGTTACATGACGTTGTAACAAAACGTTAATCTCTGATGATCTGCAAAAGCAGTGAAACCGGTTAGATGAATGAGGTAAAATATATATATATAGCTTTCTCTGTCTGTATCTCAACTTAAGTTTTTTCTTTTGTTACAGACCCGGTCTACCTAGGGGAATCTAGGTATTGTGTCAAACTCAACAAACACGACCTGGAGAGATGCGAGAAGACGGCCAAAACGGCCGAAAAACTTGCCTTAAATTTGGTAGAGTTTTTGCTCAACTCCGACGAACTAGCCGCCGTGACAGTGTATGGAAACAGCCAGCATAAAAAAGTCCCCATGGCAGAGGATAAAAGAAAAGCATTGAGAAGTAAGTATATATCTATATACACGTGACATTAACATGTAAAACTCTTGTCAGATCATAGATCTACAAAGTAGCAGCGAAACCAGTTGTGGAGAGAACAGTTTAAATAAAATAATTAAATCGGTCTGTTGGAAATTCCCTTCCACTCTATAACCGATGCCTGCATTTTCAAATGGCTTGTCACAAATGTTTGTCATGATGAGAAGGTGTGTCGCGATCAATTACCACGGACCTACGTACAATGTCAAGATCACAGTTGAAGGTCAAACCTATTGAAATTCCTGTCCACTCTATATCTTCTAAACCGATGCATGGATTACCAAAATGGCTCGGCACAAATGTGTGTCACGATCAATGACCGCGCTGCCAATGGGGGTGTCAATGTCCCACAGACACATTTCTAGTTGCTCTTTTTTGTCTATAGGCCACAAATTCAGCCAGTACCATCAGGAGAAGACCACTACGGAGAACACGCATGAATGGGACAAGCTGGTGCTAGTGATCAATGACAAAATCAGGAAACTAAGAAAACTCGGAGCCAAGAAAACACCTGGCGAAGAACATTAGATGGGGGCCCACACCAGGATGTGTTAATTAATGCGCATTAATGAACCGGTGAACTTTTCGGACTTCTGGCAGTATATATTTTCATGGAGTAAAGTGGTGCAGTTTTATGTAGCTGTTTACTTTTTGTTTTATCATCCTATATATTTATATAATGTGCGGCATAGCTGTTTACACTTTCAGTGGAATTTGTGGCATTCCACCGGTGAAGTTGGTGGTAGAAGAGAGCATGCGATGGATAATTCAACAATCAGGGTTCATCTTTACCGACTTGTTTACATGGTTTGGCCCTCATGTACCATTTTGGCCCCTGGTACTTGAGAGCTAAATCCTGTTAAGCCCCATTAAGAAAGTAATAGGATTAGAGCTCTGATTCTGGGAATTTTCCTCATTTTAGACAGGTTCAATGCAGCATATTCCAACCCGTTGGCCTGGTGGTCTTGAATGACTGTAGCTTTTAATATGCCATTAAACACTATATATACTCATCTCCACATGTAAATTGCAACAGGTTTCAATGGTATACCATGCCAGTGGAATTTCACTGGTATTTCAGTGGCATTCCACTGGTATTCCAGTGAAATACCACTGGTATTCCAGTAAATTTTGATGGTATTTCACTGGAATACCGGTGGAATTTCACTGGAATACCAGTGGATTTTCACTGGTATTCCAGTGGAATTTCACTGGTATTCCAGTGGATTCCACAGGTAAATTTCGACAGAAATTCTGGAATACCAGTGCAATTCTACTGGAATACCAGTGGAATTCCACTGGAATACCAGTGGAATTCCAGTGAAATACCGTCGAAATTTACCGGTGGAATGCCAGTGAAATTCCACTGGAATACCAGTGGAATTCCACTGGTATTCCAGTGATTTTTTTCAGTAGGGAATCACCATGCATACTGACCAGCACATATAATTATGGTTTTGGGACACATTTTCAGTTACTAACATATTTATATATAGACAGAAGGGATTACTCAGCCCGTAGAACCTTAGAAGTTTGAATGCAATCATATATATAAATATGGGTAATACAATTTAAATAAAATAATTTTCAGAAAAACAAATACAGCCGTTGTTGGAGGGAATGGAACGAAGCAAGAAAGTACCCAAGAAAAGAAAGAAGAAAGGTAAATTAAAATTGGCATACAGTGAATTAATACTAAAGTACCACAATACAAAATAATATTGTTTAGAACTTGAGGTAATTGAAGCCAATACTCATGCACTCACTCACCTTTTTGGGTTCTCTAAGCATGAAAGTGCCCTTAATATACTTATACCAATCTGGCTGTTCTCATTTCAGGACTGAATATGTATATTTAAACATTCAGTTATGATTTTGTTCTAATGCTAAATCCTGTTTCCAGTACATACCATGCTACCATAAAGAATGAACGAGAACTCGAATTTCTCGAGTGAATGCATTATCAAAAACGTAGGTGGTGTTTCAGATGATGTGAAGGTGTCGCAAACTCCTGTACAAAAAAAGAAACAAGAAATGCGTCTGTCGAACGCGGATGCCACCTGCAGCATATTTGAGAAACTGTGACAAAGTGGTTAACCGAAAAGTGTGACGGACAGACAGACGGACGGACGGACGGACGGACGGACGGACGGACAGACAGATGGACGGACGGACGGACGGACGGACGGACGGACGGGGACAGACAGATGGACGGACGGACGGACAGACGGACGGTCCAAACACTATATGCCACCCGTTTCTTCGAAACCCGGTGGCATAAAAAGGTAGGTACAAATTCACTAATCAATTTAAATCACATTCCAGTACATACATATTTCAGAAACTGCCAAAATTGGTAAGTCTTCTCATGTCACGGTCATCGTAATTATGGCATGGCAGTTCAGGCCTTTCCCCAGAAATTATTTAAGGCACTGTGGTATTTTACCATGAACGTCATATTTTGAGGGGTCAAAATTATTAAATTGGGTATATATATATCTACATATCTCCTTTAATACATGTTTAAAACATAGAAAGCAATATCTGTGTACTTATAGGGATGAACTGGAGCAACAATTAAATCAAAATTGTTAAAAAATGACACTTTTTAAAATTTCATCTGTGATTTAAGGCGCTGTGGTACCATAGTTTTTTAAATTAAGGCTTAAACTGGCTGGGTAAAGGCCTGCAGGTGTAGTAGACACTCTAATGAATGAAGTGTTGAAATATTGAAGCAATTAAGCAACTTATGTAGAAGATATGGCCTGTTTGAGAAACTGTGACAAACTGGTTAACCGAAAAGTGTGACGGACGGACGGTGGCATAAAAACCTAGATGGTGTTTCAGATGATGTGAAGGTGTCGCAAACTCCTGTACAAAAAAAGAAACAAGAAATACGTCTATCGAACGCGGATGCCACCTGCAGCATATTTGAGAAACTGTGACAAATTGGTTAACCGAAAAGTGTGACAGACGGACAGACGGACAGAACGGACGGACGGTCCAAACACTATATGCCATCCGTTTCTTCGAAACCCGGTGGCATAAAAAGGTAGGTACAAATCTACTAATCAACTTAACATCGTGCGGGAGGATGGTCAGTGGATGGTTTTCAGCCGTAGTAACAGTCAAATTTCACATATATGACCAAATGTGGTCATGTCATTATATCAACTCGAAGGTACCTCTAGAGCGGAATTAGATGATTACGTCAGCCAAAATGATCGAATGCCGAAAACGCAAAAGGTCGTTCTTTTAATGAAGATTTCAAACGTCCCTGTGTCCAGCTGTTTCATTTTTCTTAAAATGGTGGCCAAATAAATTCTTAAAAAGAGTATTATTTCCATGAGCGATTTCCGACAACAAATTGTATGATCTTGTTATACAGGTACCAAGCACATCCAGAATCAAATTACCAAAGTTATTTCTTTTGTAGCTATGCAAGAGGAAGTGAAGCACAGAAAAGAGGCAGAGGCTGCTACAGCACAAAACATGGCTGCTGCCTTATTTAAAACCGCATGCAGTCCAAAACCTATTTGTGCATGCAGTTAGTCGTAACCCGTCCACTGCTGCTTTGACCATGTCCCAAACATCTGCAACTACAGTGGTGACTCCAACCACTGTGGTGACTCCAACCACTGTGGTAAATCCAACCACTGTGGTGACTCCAACTACTGTGGTAAATCCAACCACTGTGGTGACTCCAACCACTGTGGTGACTCCAACTACTGTGGTAAATCCAACTACTGTGGTAAATCCAACCACTGTGGTGACTCCAACTACTGTGGTAAATCCAACCACTGTGGTGACTCCAACTACTGTGGTAAATCCAACCAATGTGCTGACTCCAACTACTGTGCTGAATCCAACTACAGTGGTAAATCCAACCACTGTGGTGACTCCAACTACTGTGGTAAATCCAACCACATTTGCGACTCCGACCACTGTATCCCCAGCCACATTTGCAGTGGATCACAACCCCATTATGTCCCATGGAATGCTGAATCCCTATTTGCCTCAACCGTATCAACCCTATAGCAGCATGCAGCCTAATTACTCACCTTATGGCATGCATTCCCAACCTTTCATGCAACAACTTTATAATCCAAATGTATCCTTCCAGCATGAACAACTGTACGATTCATTTGACTCCACCCTTACAGCATCCGACAGCCTCCTAGACATCAGTAATTACCGTAGAACCTCCACCCCGGCCAACCTAAATATGTCCCACACAACACCATCACATTTAATACCAGACTCTTTTCAGGATATAGATGCATGTGACGATATAATTGACCCTGTAACTATCGACCCACCATCCAGTCCTGCAATGCATGCATCTCCGCAACCCCCTAACATGCCATCGAGTCAGTGCGTGGATTGTATGGTGAAAGAAAAAACTATCAGCGACCTAAAGAGGCAGATCCTGGAGCTTACAAAATTGGGTAATTGTCATATTCATATACACCCAGGGTCAGATCATTATCTTATCTGGACGGGCCGGGTCGATTCGAAATGCCGAAAGTCGTGAAATATATCTGTCCGAAAATAGGTTATATTCTATTCCGTAAAATATCTGTCCAGTTCGGGTCTATTTTGTTAACGATTTACGCCTCTGTAATACCACAGTGGTCATCTGGTAATCTTGGTTGTCTATTTCAACTTACTAAACAAACTTAATGGCATGTTACACACAAGTCTCAAAGAAACTGCCTGGATCAATTACCTGTAATAACTACCTAGTTAACTCATCACCCCCTAACGCCACATTAATGTGGCAGCGATAACGACTCTCCTATCCCGCAAGCCGCATTAGCGCGTCGCATTTACCTGTACCGATACACCGGATGCCACAGAAATGCGCAGGTTTATTTTCCGGTTCTCGTACCGCGTGCCACATAAATACGCCACTTACCATTGGTTTAGAATCGTACAAAATAACCGTGTTTTGTACTTTAGACCAATGAAATCGCCTGTTACAAGTCGAATCGATAAATAGCCGAAGTTATCCGAATAAATTTGTAAACATTGTTGGAAGACAAAGGGCT
Source organism: Conchocele bisecta (assembly GCA_029237695.1). Taxonomy (NCBI): domain Eukaryota; kingdom Metazoa; phylum Mollusca; class Bivalvia; order Lucinida; family Thyasiridae; genus Conchocele; species Conchocele bisecta. The sequence goes on from CM055267.1 coordinate 54,508,906, forward strand.
CTAAATTTGCATTGAAAATGACGGAAAATCGCGAAAATCGACCTGCTGCGGCTACAAATTTTAATGGCGACGGCTCAGATTCGGAGTTTTCTGGCTGGAATAGTGACTCAGTAGGCAGTGACATTTCGGTAAACAGCGATGTTTCTAATGTTTCTAACGTTAGCAGCGTCAGAACAAATGACTTGTCCGATTGGGAAAGTGACCGGGAAAACGACGAATTTAGCGATGACGAGATGCAAAGACCCCAATTTTGGTCAATAAATGATAGAACACCCATACTGAAACGGGCGTTTAGTGGTCCAGAACCGGGTGCTACTGTGATAATGGGACCGGACGAAAATGAGTTGGATTTCTTCCATTTGTTCTTCCCAAACCACCTGGTGGAAGAAGTTGTTCGCCAAACAAATTTGTATGCCAGACAGAAAATTGCAGTCAAAGCAGACCCAAACTGGGTTGAAGTAACAGAAAGGGAACTATTGGCTTGGTTCGGCATTCGTGTTTACATGAGTATATTACACCTGCCTGTGACTGCCATGTACTGGTCCAAAGACACATTGTTTGGGAATCTGAACATCAGACGTGTGATGAAGCGAGATCGCTTCGACAAAATTTCACAGTATCTCCATGTGAACGACCGGCGCCAAAATCCAGAAAAAGGCCAGCCGGGGCACGACAAACTGTTTCTTTTGCGACCAGTATTATCCGAGGTAACTAAATGATAACAAATTTATAACCCGTATGTCTGAAAATCCCATCTGATCTAGCTCTACCCTTGTCACAAATCAATATAAAAATGTAATTTTACTGGATTTGAAAAGTGTATGAATTATTCATGATATTTAACAGTTTTTGACTCGGTATTCTTGTATTTTGTAAAATGTATACAAACTAAACATGCTAAAGAACGCAGACGATAATATGATGTACATGTACGTATTACGTCTATAAATAATTTTGAAATTGAAAATAAAAATAATCCGGAAGCAGTGACAGTTGTTCATCAAATGGGGAATGGAATTCCACATTTGATTTGATATATTCCATTTACTTTCAACAGTGTTGTCAAAAACATACAACATTTACTTTCAAATCATTTTTGTCAAAAAATCAATTTGCCAATTATGACCTTATGATACTAGACATCTAATTATTTAATTTTTTTCTTCAGGTTCTATCGCAGTGCTTGGCCAACCACAATCCACACCAGAATGTCAGTGTGGACGAGGCGATGGTGAAGTTTCGGGGGCGGCTGGCATTTCGACAGTATATGCCCGCAAAGCCTACGAAGTATGGCATAAAAGTGTGGATGCGTTCAGATCCTGAGAATGGATATACACACGAGTTCCAAGTGTATACGGGGCGTGAACAAAACACCAGAGAAGTTGGTCTGCCCATGTCAAAACTTGTTAGGAATATCCTAGGAATATCTTAAGAATCTCAGCCTCAAATGATACATGGGAACTTAGGAAAATCCTTGGATTCCTTGCTGGTATTGAAACGGGAATATCTTAGGATTCCTAGGAACTAAGGAATTTAAGACCATGGAAATACCTTGGATTCCTAGGAATCCCAGTTCTTAAGAATCCTAGGAATATCCTAGGATTCCTTGCTGGTATTGAAACAGGAATATCTTAGGATTCCTAGGAACTAAGGAATTTAAGACCTTGGATTCCTAGGAATCCCAGTTCTTAAGAATCCTAGGAATATCCTAGGATTCCTTGCTGGTATTGAAACAGGAATATCTTAGGATTCCTAGGAACTAAGGAATTTAAGACCATGGAAATACCTTGGATTCCTATGATCGTAAGAATTCCATGATTTTTAACTACAAATGTCCATGCATGAATCGATTTTTAGCAGTGACCTTGGTCCATGAAGGAAAACAGTTTTTCTATTTACCAGAACGTTACATTTTCGGGAACATATGGACATTCTTACAAGACGTACATTGTGTTTTTTTTTTCCTTTTTACCTCACAAGGCTAATGGAATAAAAAGAATTTGCAGTTACCTATTGTTCTTCAAACTTTTTTTAACCCCACAAGGTAACTCTTGTTTGCTCGGATGGACGGACAAGGGTAAAACATAACCTCTAACCTGCAGAAGCAAACCTGTGAATTTAGAATTAAAACAATCAACAAATGTATTTTTTTAATACAATTTTTTCACTTTTAACTGTCAAGAGTCTGTTCAAAATACACAAAAAAAAATAAGCTTCATCTTGTGACGATTTCGTTGTCTGAAAATAAAGAAGAAAATAAAACACAATCACAAGCGATGAAATAACATGTTATTATTACAATTTAACACAAGATGGTTAAACGAAATGATGTTCGAGCTCAAGAAAACAAAAACATATGGAGAATGGCAGACTTAAATGGTGGCCGCTACATCTACTAGGCACTATTGAGATTTGTTTGTGTGATCCATGGCAAACCAAACTAGAAATGTGGCCTGTCGGCACACGAATACCCCCACTGGCAGCCAAAGAAAATGAGGAATTTTGGATTATAAGCCATTTAGCCGAGCGTTACGCATCAAGTCTGTGACCTTGACCCTGGGCATAGTGTGATAATCCATGCATCGGTGTAGAAGATATAGAGCGGAAGGGAATTTCAATAGGTTTGACCTTTGACCTTCAACTGTGACCTTGACCATGGACGTAGGTGCGTGGTTATTGATCGCGACACACCTTCTCATCATGAGAAACATTTGTGCCAAGCCATTTGATAATCCATGCATCGGTGTAGAAGATATAGAGCGGAAGGGAATTTCGATAGGTTTGACCTTTGACCTTCAACTGTGACCTTGACCTTGGACGTAGGTGCGTGGTTATTGATCGCGACACTTCTCATCATGAGAAACATTTGTACCAAGTCCATTTGATAATCCATGCATCAGTGTAGAAGATATAGAGCGGAAGGGAATTTCAATAGGTTTGACCTTTGACCTTCAACTGTGACCTTGGACGTAGGTGCGTGGTTATTGATCGCGACACACCTTCTCATCATGAGAAACATTTGTACCAAGCCATTTGATAATCCATGCATCGGTGTAGAAGTATAGAGCGGAAGGGAATTTCATAGGTTTGACCTTTGACCTTCAACTGTGACCTTGGACGTAGGTGCGTGGTTATTGATCGTGACACACCTTCTCATCATGAGAAACATTTGTGCCAAGCCATTTGATAATCCATGCATCGGTGTAGAAGATATAGAGCGGAAGGGAATTTCAATAGCTTTGACCTTCAACTGTGACCTTGACCTTGGACGTAGGTGCGTGGTTATTGATCGCGACACACCTTCTCATCATGAGAAACATTTGTGCCAAGCCATTTGATAATCCATGCATGGGTGTAGAAGATATAGAGCGGAAGGGAATTTCCAACAGACCGACAGACCGACAGACCGACCGACCGACCGACCGACCGACCGACAAGCTGACTCCTATATACCCCCAACAAACTTTGTTTGTGGGGGTATAATAATTCATGGAAGAAGAATTACACGAGTACGTACTACAGGTCTACAAAAAAATGATTAAGATACTACAAGACAGACCTACATGGCGGGCCACTATAAAGGTGTTCTCGAGAACTAGCAAACCAATGTACATGTACTAAACATTACATAATTGGAAACCATACAAATTTCAGTAGGAATTACCATAATATACGGTCAGCGGTGCAAAACAATATTCTGTGAAATTGCTTTTTTCCCCATTAAAATGATTACTGTAAGCTAGAAACTGAAATATAGATTCCAAAATTTCAGACTATATGATGCAATATATGTTCTAAAAGAGTATCCCAATTATACAAGTACATACCCAGTACATATTAATATGATCGTATGTTACATACCCACAAATGCCTGCTGCCGCATGATTTTTATCCGGTTGCGGATTTTCGTCTTGATGTATGCTTCGACGACATTATGCTCAGATGATACAATGTCTGGAAATATAACAATGATTCTTTTTATGTGATGTCACCTAAAAGTCAGTTTATATTATTAAGTTTGAACAGGAATGGCCTGTTACAGTTCACCCAGAGTCGCCTGCCATTAACAAGTGTAAACATTCTGATATTGTTGGCAGATTTCTCCAGCTCTCTACCTGAATTCCAAAACACGAATTTTGATTTTATCGTATTATGCTTTATTTTATTATGGGTATTAAATTCAAAGTGCTGGGGGAAACCTGCCAACAATATCAGCAAATGCCAAAACATGAAGTTTATTTTATTAACCCTTATCCTGTCCAAAAACAAAATTTGTTGTCTGCTGTTTTTGAATATTTTATAGTATTTCTCCACTAAAGCAGATGATTCTAATAAGCTGCCAAAGAATGCTTTTGTAGAGAAATAGGATAAACTATTCAAAAACAACAGACATCAAATTTTGTAAAATTCCATTCCTCTGACGACAATTGTTGTGAATGGTTGGATAAGTGGATAAGGGTTAATAAAATCTGCAAATGAATTGTCTATGCACCATGTACCTAATGCTAAAAAGGGCATACCACATACGACGGTAAAATATTAAGGATTAATATTTGGGTCATGGATTTGTTACAGCATGAGAGGGTCATCTGAGGAATGCATGTATCAAGGTAGGAAGTTATAAGACATTTACCCCAACGTTAAGTTTGTGGACGACGACGACGCCGGGGGTATGCCATAAGCTCTTCTGCACTTCGTGCAGGCGAGCTAAAAACTACCGTATGTATAAAATATTGTCTTTTCTGCGCATGTCACTACGTTCGGAGACCACGTGACTAGCCACCCTGAGGTAGTTAACTTACCAATAATAATTCTAATTAAATTATTATCCAGGCAGTCTTTTGCCTGACATTTCGCTGTCGCCTGTCCAGTCATCGATTTTGTTAACATTTCCTGCCTCGTGAAAAGGTGGTGCATCAGAAACTTAACACATTCTGTGATCGTCTTCCCGGTCACGTTCTTTTTCAGTTGCTCCTAAAATAACAAGAGTTGTGAGAAGACAACGAAATGTGCCTATTGGTGCTTGATAGTCGAAAGTGGACAGTTTCTAAGTCTGTGACCTAAACTTGGTCAAGGCTTTCTACCATTGTTTTGCGGAACAGAATGATAGACAACTTTCATATAAATGTGTCGGTGAAATATCAATACATTACATCAAGGGAAACAGAAAATATAGGCTATTTACCCGAGCGTTAAGGTTTCGAACGTACATGTACCAAGTATGTGAGCTTGACTCTGGGATTAGCAGGGGCGGCACGGATGTGGATTTTTCACACGGCGGTAGAGGACCCTTCCTTAGAGCAATGCGTGTGTGAATAGGAAGCAGATCCGAGCAAGGAAACAGAAAATATAGGCCATCCAAGCGTTAAGGTTTGTAACTCACCAAGTATGTGACCTTGACCCTGGGCTTAGCAGGGGTGGCACGGACGTGGATTTGTCACACGGCGGTATAGTAGACTTAGAGCAATGTGTGTGTGAAATATGAAGCCGATCCGAGCCAGGAAGCAGAAAATATAGGCCATTTACCCGAGCGTTAAGGCTTTCATTTTTGAAGACGGACGGACGGACACACGCTGGGACAGACAGACGGACGGATACGTACGACGCCGAGGGTATGCCATAAGCACCCCTTCCTTTGGAAGGCGCGCTAAATATTAAGCGAATTTTCTTGATTTTGGAAATTTGGACCTAAAATACAATGATGGGTTCAAAGAGTATCGCACATAGTTGGAGGCGGGACAAGGTCAGCTATTTATTATGTATGCATGACATACCTTAGTGAAGGTTGGTTCCATGCACATGTTGGTGTCATGACACACAGCACGATCTGACTGTGAAGTAAGTAGGATTTATCCGTAAACAGTTATGCAGTTCAACTTGAACCATTATTCAGTGGTTCAATGAAGAGTACATGCTATTATTACATATATTATGTTCTTACCTTTGTCATACCATTGAATGAATCTTCATTTCCATTGTTCAACTGGAACCTTTCAGCCTGCTGCCATCGGAGTTGCTGTAAATAAATTAACAAACCAGATGGCCGCGGCCCGCATGTCGAGCCCGCCAAGGCATTTGATGGTCTCAGAGTGTATTTATTTGAAGTTTGATGCCCAATAAGCATACAAAGTTTCAAGCAAATCTGACTTACGGTTACAGAGATAGTAGGTATGTGAGATATAAGGTATTTAAAAACTTTAACGCAGATTTCAGAATGCAAACTTCTAAGTCATTTGACCTTGACCTTGGGCACAGGGGCCGCATGAGTGGGACACAATGAATATATTGATGATGAATAATAAGCATATGAAGTTTCAAGTCAATGTGACTTAGGACTGCAGAGATATAAGGTATTTAAAAACTTTAACGCAGATTTCAGAATGCAAACTTCTAAGTCATTTTACCTTGACCTTGGGCACAGGGGCCGCATGAGTGGGATACAGCATGCATATATGGATGATGACTAATAAGTATATGAAGTTTCAAGTCCATATGACTTGGTATTTAAAAACTTTAACGCAGATTTCGGAACACAAACTTCTAAGTCATTTGACCTTGACCTTGGGCACAGGGGCCGCATGAGTGGGATAAGGCATGAATATATGGATCATGACTAATAAGCATATGAAGTTTTAAGTCAATGTGACTTGGGACTGCAGAGATATAAATTATTTAAAAACTTCAACGCAGATTTCGGACGGACGGACGGACGGACACCCAGACGTCATTGTGATCACTATGTCTCGCTTTCCCAAGCGGACTCGACAAAAATGTGTCCATGAGGCACGAATGCCATATTTAGTATTTTTAACACCAGTTACCTTATTTTATTCACATATTGGTTGATGTTACAAATACATGTGAAATATGGAAGCATTCCATGAAGAAAAATAAGCTATTTAACTGAACGTTAAATTTTGTACGGGAGGGACGTTTGAACAAGGGTAAAACATAAATTCCCCCCCCCCCACACCTTCAATAAATTGGTGGAGGCATACAGTCAATGTCAAACATAATAATGCCCATGATGCCAGAAATGTATGTGCAGGAAACTATCTTGACCCATGAGATACTTATGTATGAAGTATGAAGTTTTGTTAAAATAAGCTATTTGTAAAATGAATTGGATTGGAAAGGGTTTTACATCCGTTTAACAACAATCTATTACATACAGGTCAATGGGATCAAATCAAATGGATTTTTTTTTTTTGGAGGGGGGGGGGGGGGGGGGGGGGGGGGGAGGGGGGGGTGGGGGGGGGGGGACTGATTTAATCAACTATTCACATTGACATAGAAGAAAGCCTAAAATGTACCCGAGGGATATCGGAATTCAAGTGAGAATGAACAAACTTTTAACACAAAACACAAATTTTAACGCAAATCAGAACAGTCGAATGTAAGCACACCTGGACGCCATTGTTATCACTATGTCTCGCTATCTGCAAGCGGGCTAGACAAAATTAAAGGCATACTTACCATCACTTCGTTCTCAAGCGCATTGAATCGTGTAAGCACTTCCTCGCACTGACATGGGCATTTATTTTCATGTTGTTGCTGCGTCTGTTGTGCAGGTTCTGTGGTGGTATCATCCAACAGTGCAGAGAATGTTTGACCATACCAGTTTGATGTTTCATATGGCTGTAGCTGTGGTTGGTGCCATGTCTGTTCTTTGACTGTTGTTGATGGTTGAACACATTGCGGTTGCTCTGGTGTGTGTGGCCATGTGCTATAAGGTTGGTATTGTGACTGTTCTTGGATGGTTGAAGTGTTATAATTATGCTTTATTAGTACCATTGGAAATATCTAACTGATGCAGGGGAAGGAACTCATTTTTCATATAGTAATTGTTTTGCTACAGTTTCTTCCCTTAGTAACTTTTGTAACATAAGCCAGTGACTTCCCTTGTTCTGCTGGTGCCCGTATTTCTCGGCATCTGCTGGTCTAGTGCAGGGAGATGCGGGAGGCAGTCGAAACAGGAAGAGGAATGGAATAACAAAATGTCTTGTTGATGTGTGATGATGAGAAGACCAGAAATACAAAGATCCCCAGAATTCCGTCGTTTACTTTCTTATTACCACAAATATTAGATTAACAAGATGAACTAGGAATCCAATATGGTGGAGAATCCAAAATTAACTCTTACAAAAACTTATTAAGTCAGGATTACACAGATCAGCCTGACACTTCAGCTACATTGATATTCAAATTGAACCTCGTGCAGTGATTTATCCCGAAAACCAAAAATGAATTCCACAAACCCCTTTATGAAGGACATAATGGATGACACTTTCAGAGATTTGGATCCGTTTAAAACGAGAACTGTGTCAACTGGAGTGACAAGTGATACCAACATGCCTCTGTTACATTATTTTGATGCCTCAACTCCAGCACGCACCATGTATAGCGGTACACAGTTTACTCCCACAACACAGTTTACTCCCACACACAGTTTATTGTGCCTCCTCCGTTGGAAAGATGCTCTAAATTCAGTGGCTATATGCACGATGACGCTATCAAATTTTTGGCAGAATTTGATTCTTATATTTTATTGTCCAACATCGACCCCGAATCCAAACGTTGTGTGGCGGCTTTCCACCTTCACATGCAGGGGCCAGCGCTCATATGGTACAACTCGCTTCCGGACTCTGAAAAAGTGTCATTTCTGAAGTTGAAGGATGCTTTTCATCGCGAGTACTGTGACAAGGCAAGTCCAAAACTCATCGCGGATGAGGCGTCGTACAACAGTCTTACTCTGAGAACATCTCAACCAATGGGAAGAGTTTCACAGCGTTGTCATGGAAAAGGGGCGGCGGTTGGGAAAGAGCGATCGAGACCTCACATTCAAGTTTGTGGATGGACTGCCACCTCAGTTACGTTTTTTCGTTCGCGTCCGGTTTCGTGTCCAAACATTCCGTGATGCCCTTCATGTGGCGAAGACTGGAGAAGCGCATGGCTACCGTGCCGAAGAGTCGTCTATCAGCGCAGCTACACCAGGTCCAAGTGCAGCTACGCCAGGTCCAAGTGTCCAGACACAAATTGAACAGATAAACAAGCGGTTAGAACAACTGAATACTAGCAACAACTACAGTCCGAATACACGTTCGCGTTATAATACACAAACCAGTACCGGAAGTGTGCGATCCGATTACAGCACGCGACCCGGTTACAGCACGCGACCCGGTTACAGCACGCGCAAGTGTTACAAATGTGACGGTGAAGGGCACATAAAAGCCCGCTGTCAGTGGACGGGCAACGGGCCCAAGTCACCGACTGCCGAATGCCAACTTTGTAAGCAGAATGGACATATTGCAAAGGAGTGCACTATTGCAAAGGCGTGCCCTGCTCCGACAGCAGCAACAGTATTGATATGTCAGTTATGCGATTCTACTGGGCATGGTGCACGTGACTGCCCACAGCTAAACCAGTCAGGCCTGACAGTGTCGCAGCACAGTCAGGCCTAACTGATAACACTCATGAAGCTGCTAATGTATCGCCGACGTGAAATGAACCAAATTTCATGTACTTGAATATTTATGTTGGAAGCAAACGCACTACGGCCTTGCTGGACTCTGGCAGCAGCATAAACATTGTTTCAAAGTCATTTTTTGATTCCATTCCCCAGTCATCCATTGTGGGTTTGCAGCCATGTGCAAACACAGTGGTATTAGCTAACAATCAATCAATTAATGTTTATGGTACTGCAAGCGTCCAGTTTCGCCATACACCTACTAGTGAAATAGCCACAGTATTTGTCTACATATTAGATAGTGCTTCACACGCTGTCATTCTTGGTACTGACTACATGAAATTAAATAACATTGTTCTTGATTTTAGTAAAAATACATGTTTTTCTGGTGTAAAGAGTACCACGAAAGTCAGATGCAAGCAAACATTTGTACTAGAACCAAACTCTGAGTGTATGGTTACAGGTAGACTCTCAAAAGACATTGTCGTGGGTATGCAGGGTGTGTGTTCCACTCATGCAGAGATGTCACATAAAGGATTATTAGTTGCTAAAGCGGTTGTCACATGTAACCAGGATCATATGGTACCGGTTAAAGTTCTTAACCCAGGAAATGACAGGGTTCATGTAAATAAGGGCACAATTCTAGCAAGTTTCAAATTATGTGACAATTCTGTCGATTTGGTTCATGTACCAGTTTCAAAACTTATCATGTGCACGCGCCACAGTACAGTCACAGTCTGACGAGGTGTCTGGTGTGTTTCAGAGTTCTTCACCTGTATTCCTCAAACCTGATAGATCGGATCCAGAATTTGTAAAATTTCAGTCTATATTTTGACGTAAATGCAGAATTGCCCCAGCATGAAAGGGACCAAGTATTTGACTGCCTGTATGAACACAAAGATGTGTTCATGACAGATGAAAGTCCGCAGCTCGGCCTTACCACGTTAGTTGAACATCAGATACACTTAAAACCGGATGCTCCCTCTAAGCACCAGCGCCCATATCGGCTACCCCCAGATAAAAAACAGGTGCTGAGGCACCAGCTTGATGAACTCCTGAAACAGGGCATTATAGTACCAGTCTCAGAAACTGAAGAAGTACCTATAACAAGTCCTGTAGTCCTTGTCGCAAAACGCAACAAACCGAAAATTGACCCAAACAATATCACGAGAGAGCAAAGTCTCTCGTCGTATCGTTTCTGTTGTGATTTTCGGTACTTAAACACGCAAACTCAGGATTTCCGTTATACAATTCCTGATTTACAAGACTTAACAGAGTCATTTTCTGAAAGTGTACCAAATTACATAACTTCACTTGATATGAGCTCTGGATTTTTCCAGATGAAAATTTCTGACAATTCTACCAAGTATACAGGCTTCAATACCTGTTATGGTACCTTCAAGTTCCTGAGACTACCCATGGGTTTACGCACGTCACCAAATTCATTCCAGTTGTTGATGGATAAGATTTTGAAAGGTTTGACATATATTTCTGTGTTGTGTTACTTGGACGATGTATGTATATTTTCTGAATCTTTTGAAAAACATCTGGATATTTTGCGTGAGGTATTGACTAGACTGCAGCAGTCAGGCTTGAAACTAGGACCCAAAAAGTGTAAGTTTGCAAAATCACATTGTGTGTTTTTGGGCCATGACATATCAAAGAATGGTATTAAGCCTCCAAGTGACAGAATTGAAATCTTGAAAGACTATCCTACCCCAACAAATAGGTCAGAGCTTCAACGTGCGTTAGGTATGCTGAATTGGTTTCGCAAAAGTAACACTACCGGAATCTATAGCGCCATAGCTAACCCTCTATACAGCTTACTGAAGAAAGGTGTGGAATTTACCTGGAGTAGTGAATGCGCGGTTAGCTTTCAGATGCTCAAAGATTGTGTCATTAACTCACATGCACTGGCATTTCCAAACTTTGATAATGAATTTCGACTAGGAGTAGATACCAGTAGTAAAGGATTGGATACATGCTGTATCAAGTAGACAATGACGGATGTTCTAGAGTTGTTCGCTTTGGATCTAAAGGACTGTCGCCATGGCAACGAAGTTACGGACCGACAAAATTGGAACTACTCGGTGTCGTCACAAGTGTGTTAGATTGTGCATCATATCTACGAGGTAGACATTTTGTCGTTGAGTGTGACCATCAGGCCCTGCGACCGTTGTTTCAAAAACAATTCAAAGGTGCAATTTATGAACGTTGGTTAGCGATATTGCAACAGTTTGATTTTGATATAATCTACAAACCAGCTGCGCAGATGGTAGTTGCAGATGCTCTCTCCCGTACAGAACAATTCCCAGAAATGCTCGACTCCAGTCCTGAAGAAGAAGACCCATTTTTCGAGTATGTTCCAGAAAAGATTCTACACAGATCAGAGTTATCACCCCTACAGGCACATACGAGACATTACCACATGTGAACCAAATTCGGCTGCAGTGCGAGTGTGATCTATATGATGCCGACACAGAAGACGGTTTCTGTATGGATAGGCCTATCCAGTTGAAGCCTAACAGACGACATATCAGAACACATCATCGGGCTACAGCGAAGAGTGGTTCCCATAGCAACGAACAATGCTTATCGGATAATGTTCCCCATAGCAACGAACAGTGCATAGACGAGAGTGTTTCCCATAGCAACGAACAGTTCCTAGACGAGAGTGTTTCCCCATAGCAACGAACAGTTCCTAGACGAGAGTGTTTCCCATAGCAACGAACAGTTCCTAGACGAGAGTGTTTCCCATAGCAACGAACAATTCCTAGACGAGAGTGTTTCCCATAGCAACGAGAGGGTACTCCATAGCAACATACAGTGTAGCACAATCACTGATGTCTGTGTTAACAAACAGTGTAGATCTGAAAGCCCTACAAGGACGGATAGTGCAAATGAACATGTTCCTCCCCATTCTCATACATTGATGACTAGTCATATCAGTTCACAAAACTCCTGATGACGATTCTTCGACTGTTAATATCACGGATACCGATACAGTTTCAGAAATAGGAAAAATACGCGCATTATCACAAATTGACATGAGTCCAAGCAGTATTCGTAAATGTCAGGAGACGGACAAAGACTTGAGCCAACTTATTGAATATTTGTCAACCGGAACTTTGCCCCATTCTCAACGTAAAGCTAGAGAAATACTCATTCAGCAATCAGACTATGCCTTGATCGATAACGTGCTATTTCATTCTCGCGTTGCTAAAGCCAAACGAACAAAATCTCATTCACACTACCAGCTGGTCCTACCACAGTGTCTAATAACGGTTGTGTTGAAACTATTCCATGATTCACCCCTCGGTGGTCACGGTGGTATACAGGACACGATAGACAGAGTGAAGGAACACTACTACTTCCCACGGCTTGCTACAATCGTTTCAGACTATGTTAGATCGTGTCATGAGTGTCAAGCGCGGGGAAAGTAACCAAGGTACATTTGAAACATGCTATAGTCGCTTATCCTACACCTGTCGCACCTTTTTCTGTGTGGGAGATAGATTTGTATGGTCCGCTGCCATGTACCGCGAGAGGAAACTGTTACGTTTTCACGGCCCTGGACTTATTCTCAAAGTTTCTGTATGCAGTACCAATCGCCAGCAAAGACGCCCTGACTGTTTCCGAGGCCCTGTTCCAGCTATTTACGACTTACGGAGTGTGTGACACGCTTGTCACAGACCAAGGTTCTGAATTTACCGCCCGAGTTACGCAGGAGTTGTGCCACATGCTGGGTATTTCCCAACAATTCACCCCCAGTTTCGTCCACCACTGTCTTGGTGCTTGTGAACGTACACATGGAACACTGGCAAATCGTCTCACCCCATACATGAACAATGAATGTAACAATTGGGACACCTATCTTCATACAGTAGTGTTCGCGATTAACAATTCAGTGAATGCAAGTTTGGGCTACTCGCCTTTTGAAGTGTTGTTCGCACAACGCCCGAAGTTCCCACTCGTGAATCACAAATTCAGTTTGCAGTCATTGCCGAAGGACACGGAGAAATTCATGGAGAACAAGGTAGAATTACTTCAACAAATCCGCAGTAACGTTAGTGACAATTTGGCAAAAGCCAAGACTGACATGGAAACTCGCGTAAATGAAAACAAAGTGGATTCTACATTTTCCCAAGGCGACTACGTGTACTTATATTCCGATTCTCCTGGAGCAGCAAAGAAGCTTAGACATTATTATGTAGGTCCATATGTTATCGACTGCGTTGTGAGCTCACATATGGTTGAATTGAAGGATCCAGAAGGACATAAACAGTTTGCGCGACCTGTGCACATCGACAGACTTAAAAGTGCACATGTACGGCAACCAAACACCCGATAACTTTTTCACAGTAACTGATAAATGTGCCAGTGAAATTATATGCAGAACAATCAACACAGACGGATATTCCTGGAGCAGCCAACACCCAAATCATTCAGTGTAAACCTACATGTAACGATGACACTGTTGAATGTGCTTTACAGGATATAATTCCGCTGAACACGCGACCGAAACGAGAAATACGCAAACCAGTCAGATACAGAGACTCGGATCATGTTGATCCTAATACAATAGAGCTACCGATATCAGATTCAGATGGTTGTAAAGTGAAACGGGTCTTAGCCCAAAAACACACACAAAATGGTCTACGATATTTAGTGCAGATTGTTGGTGAGCCTGCACAGAATTCAAAATGGGTCACTGCTTCCGGCCTGAACTGCAAAACGAAAGCGTTAGTGCAAGCTAGGCCTCCTCCATTTGTCACATAGTTGCATGTGATATACCAGTATCAGTTTTGTTGTTGTCATTAGCAGTTACAAAATGTATACATTTAACAGGCCGACAATCGTCGTTAGATACATGCCGTTAGAAGTATACACTTTTCGATGCGTACATGTAGTTTTGTTTTCATGCTAAGAGCTGATTAAAAAGTTTATGGGCCATATGATTTTGGTGCAGTAATGGCACCAGATCATGACATTGTCATTTGTAAATTCAGAGCTGAATTTGCAATTTTGTCTTACATGTAATGATGTTACCTGTCGATGAGTCGTAAAACGCTAATTTTAATTTCATCATTGCAGAAATTTGAATTCAGATTTGCTAAAATTATGTACATGTACTACATATACTGTAGTATCTTTATGAACATTTTAAATACTAGTTTTGTGATTTGTGTATTACATGTAATTGTTCATATTTTATCCCTTATAATGTGACACGTCATGGTAACTATCGAATATTGACCAGTGTGGCCCCAGATCAGCTGCATACACATGCATTCTGATCAGGGCCTAACTGTTCACAATTTGTCGATATGACACTTTAGACGCGACTTATGATGTTTCTGATGGACATTTTAGATCTAGATCATTATCCAGGACTGGACATAATGATGAGGATCTACACTGTTCAAAATAATGTTTGGTCCCTATGAGTCGTGGTGCGTCACATACTTACATGTTTATTGATGATGTATTATCAGATTATAGTACAGGAGAGTTGTGTACAATATTTGTCCGGACACGTTGATAATTGTGGATGCTTTTATTCAGTAGAGTGCATTTCATTTAAACGATTGTCTTCACATATTGTTTTTCTCAGTTTAAAATTGCAAATGTCTACTTTTGTACAAGGTAAATGCAGTATTTTGAAGTATTTGTCAGACACAGTGATGAACGATCAAATGTTTCCATGCATTGTAAGATACATCCTATGATTGTCAGCAAATATTTTTCCATGACTACATTTGGTACCTTAGTGTACCGTAAATGAAAGTGATCGTCGCTGTTGACATTGTGATAAGTTTTATAGGCTGCCACTTTTGCATTGTTTTGTGAAGGTTTCTTCGTAAGTGGAACCTCACAATGATGTGCACACGATGCAACTATAAAACTTGATTGATGTCAAAGGAGTATTTTTTTTTTATTGAAGTTCTAGTCAAGGTGTATGCATACAACGTTCATGATTGGGTATTGGTATACCTGGCATAAAAATGTTTTGAAAAGTTTTTAGTTGAATTATGTGTTAGTTTGGTATCAGATAATGATTGTACTATAGTAGGTGAGCCATGTCAACATGTTTATGCTAGCTACATCCATGGATGGTGAACTTATGCTATTAATTTGATATATTTTTTGTCTGTGGACTGATGTTGTGTGGCATTTCTTGTATTATTTGGTTATGCAAACTTATGCTTGGGTGATATATCACGATCTGTGTATGTGAGGTGTGTGAGTGTTGTCCCTTGATCACGGACTTTGTGAGAGGATGGATGCATGCCTGAAAACAGATAGTGATCTATCTTCGCTGCAGAGATTGTTGATCCTCGTTTTATTTGAAATGGGCGACACACAATACGTCTACTGGGGAAACTTATGTTCAGTACAGTACACTTATTCATATTTGAGTTATAGCCTATAGTATAGGCCGACATGCAATTTTTGTTTATTTGCTTTTATAAAAAAAAAAAAAAAAAAATCTTTATAGTAAAGATATGTTTGATATTTCGCATGGTACTCGTACTAAAAAATTGTAACCAATTTTGTTTTGAGGGGCGGGATATATTATGCTTTATTAGTACCATTGGAAATATCTAACTGATGCAGGGGAAGGAACTCATTTTTCATATAGTAATTGTTTTGCTACAGTTTCTTCCCTTAGTAACTTTTGTAACATAAGCCAGTGACTTCCCTTGTTCTGCTGGTGCCCGTATTTCTCGGCATCTGCTGGTCTAGTGCAGGGAGATGCGGGAGGCAGTCGAAACAGGAAGAGGAATGGAATAACAAAATGTCTTGTTGATGTGTGATGATGAGAAGACCAGAAATACAAAGATCCCCAGAATTCCGTCGTTTACTTTCTTATTACCAGAAATATTAGATTAACAAGATGAACTAGGAATCCAATAGAAGGTTGAATGGTTGATGGTTGAACACATTGCGGTTGCTCTATGCGATTAAGTGATCTGAAAGTCTTTGGTGTGGTGTGTTGTCCTGGAGTTGTAATTTGCAATTGGCTTTGTCGTGGTGGTGATGTGACTGGCATAACTGGAATGTTCACTGTGGGTGATGTTGCTGTTTCATCAGGCCCCCGTCGCATTGTCAATATTTGTATTGCCTGTTCACTAGACACTTTTTCACCGACTGCTAAAATTAAACAAGAGGGCCATGATGGCCCTAATTCGCTCACCTGACTCCATGAACACCAGAGGAGAATGTGACATTGAGTTCATGTGTTTTAAAGAAATTGTGCTATTTTTAGATGGCGGTCATCTTGGATTAAGCGATGACTCTCATTTTACAAAATCTGAAAATGCTTCACCCAGCATCGGCCATGTGGTTCCTGAGAAAAAGACGTTAAAAATCTTGAATAAATGGACCTTTTGGTGGCCATCATGGATGACATAATCATCCGATTCCGACAAATATTGCACCAGAGTGATCGCCTCATTGATACCTTCAATTTGATATATGACATGACCATATTCAGTCAAAAATAAAATTTGACCCCAATTTGACCCCACGGGCCACGCCAATTTTTGACCCCGGGGTCACCATTTTAACAACATTTGAAAGAGCAATGTACATCGATCATTCCTACCAAGTTTCGTCGAAATCCGGCTAGTGGTTCATGAGAAGAAGATTTTTAAGATTTATGCTATTTTTAGACGGCGGCCATCTTGGATTAGCGATGACCTCCATTTTAACAAATCTGAAAAGGCTTCACCCATGGACCATAACTTTTAAGTTTGTTTGGCTACCATGGGCCAAGCGGTTCATGTGAAGAAGAATTTTGAAATCTCTAATAAAATAAGAACGGACCTTTTGACCTTTCGGCGGCCATCTTGGATGACATAACAATCCGATTTCGACAAAAAATGCACCAGAGTGATCACCTCATTGATACCTTCAATTTGATATATGAAATGACCATATTCAGTCAAAAATAAAATTTGACCCCACGGGCCACGCCCATTTTTAACCCCAGGGTCACCATTTTAACAACTTTGAAAGAGCAATGTACATCGATCATTCCTACCAAGTTTTGTCAAAATCCGGTTGGCGGTTCTTGAGAAGAAGGTTTTTTAAGAATTTGTGCTATTTTTAGATGGCGGCCATCTTGGATTACGTAATGACGTCATTTTAACAATTTTGTAATCCCCCTACCTAAGGACCATGACCATGAAGTTTGGTGACTATAGACCCAATGGTTACCGAGGAGAAGACGTTTGAAAATGTTCACGGACGACGACGGACGACGACGGACGACGGACACATTGCGGTAACAATAGCTCACATGAGCTTCGCTCAGGTGAGCTAAAAAGATTCAAAGATTGTCACCCTTCAAAAAATATGTTTCAACATGTTCAAGAAGGGACGGGATGACTTCGTGAAACTAGATTGGTCAGTAAGCGAGGCTTACGGAATACCCCCCCCCCCGCGTGGGCCCAGGTACCCCTAAATATGGGGGCGGGACAAATGTGGATTTGTCACAGGGCGGTAGAGGACCATTGGAGCAATGCGTGTGTGAAATGTGAAGCAGATCAGAGCAAGGAAACAGAAATTATAAGCCATTTACTCGAGTGTTAAGGTTTCGAACGCACAAAGTCTGTGACCTCGACCCTGGGCTTAGTGGGTGCAGGACGAATGTGGATTTGTCACAGGGCGGTAGAGAAACATTCCAGCAATGCGTGTGTGAAATGTGAAGCAGATCCGAGCAAGGAAAATAGAAATTATAAGCCATTTACCCGAGCGTTAAGGTTTCAAACGCACCAAGTCTGTGACCTTGACCCTGGGCTTAGTGGGGGCGGGACGAATGGGGATTTGTCACAGGGCGGTAGAGGACCGTTGGAGCAATGCGTCTCTGAAATGTGAAGCAGATCGGAGAAAGGAAACAGAAATTATAAGCCATTTACCCAAGCGTTAAGGTTTCGGAACGTACGTACGTTACGTACGTACGGACGCCGGTAAAACTATATGCCCTCCTCGCCATTCGGTGGCGGGGGCATACAAATAGAAGTTATAACAATATTTCTCTGATGTTAAGTATAGTGACGAACGGACGGATGGACGCACTGACGGACGGACCACCTGATTCCAGTATACCCCCGTGGGTATATACAAATCGTGGGGGGGTGTATAATAAGCAGCATGAACCTATGTTTGCTCAACTTAATCAGTTTGTATTGTCTGCAAAGGCATATATGAAATTTAAAGTCAATCAGTATATGGAAACTATTATTAGTTATCGCACGGAAATAAATGAAGATTTTATAAAAAATATTCGAAAATGTGTTCGTTGAAACGGATGCCCCACATACCGCTTTGATAGTAAACGAGGCAAAATTCTAAGTTGAAAAGGAGGAGATAATCAATGACCCGAGGAAGAAATAAAATTCTAAATAAACTTTGCGCATCTACACATCATACCAATTATACATACAAAGTATCAGGGTTCTATATGTACTACGGTTTAAAAGTTTTACAAGTTACAGGCAAAATTGCCAAATTCTAAGTCGAAAGGGGGGAGGAATAATCCATGACCCGAGGGTCGAATAAAAAATCAAAATAAACTTTGCACATCTACTCATCATAACGAAGCTACATGCCAAGTATCAGGGTTCCACATACTACGGTTTAAAAGTGTTACGAGTTACAAGGCATAATTGCGAGAAAAGAAATTTAATCAAAAAGGGGGAGATAATCCATGACCCGAGGGTCGAATCAAAAATTGAAATAAACTTTGCGCATCTACTCATTATAAGGAAATTACATAGCAAGTTTCAGGTCTCTTACCTATTACGGTTGAAAAGTTTTACGAGTTACAAGGTTGATACCGGACGGACGGACGGACGGATGGAAGGACAGAGGACGGACGGAAGGACGGACGGCAGGACGGACAAGGGTAACACTAAATGCCCCCTCCACTATCGTGGTGGGGCATAAAAGACAGTTTGAAGGGAGATAACTGGGAGAAAAATGGCAGATAAGATCCATTTTCGAATTAAACCTGTATTGTCTCAGATAAATCCATCAGTAATAAAACTAGTTATCGCACGAAAAAGAAATCTGGACAGACAAACTGACACACATACAAAAGATATATACATGTACTATACTGAAACTAGAGAGTTTAGTTTTTAACAACCTTTCAACAATATTGCAGCTATATAAGGTCAGATCAACGGGGTCGATATGCCGTATTTTTTCACCTGTAAGAAGGGGGGACTATCAAAATCAGAACTGAATATTTACATCAAGAAACACACATATTCAGTCATGAAACTGGAATAACCAGATCTGGTGTCAGGTCCTCACCACACCAGAAACACTGATCCCCTTCCCCTAAAAGTAATAGGATTAGCCATAATCCCACTACTCTTATACGTGATATAACCCGATTCAACTCTCACATACAAGAAGCCAAAACTGTAAACAAGGGCCAAATCGGATAGACTGGGATTCCAGAAAGGAAGAACCCCTACAAGATATTCATGTACTGTACTTCAAACAAGATTTTAGTTTGTAGTTCCATTCTGTCATCTACTGTAGAGTTCCAAAGCTGGAATTTATACTTGTGAGTGAGTGAATAGGGTTTAACGACCTTTCAACAGTATTGCAGTCATATAAGGTCGGGTCGGCAGGGTCGAATCCTGCTTCTCACCTGTATGGGTGAAAATTGCAAAATACCTGTATGTAGTAGCTTATTGTATGAAAAGTTATAATGTACTCACTCTTAGATACTTGTGATTTGGGATTTTTTTTCTGTTTCTTTTCTACTACTGATGTTGTGTTCTCTCTGTCTGAAAATATATATATTTTTTAAATACTAGAAATGTAACCTATCCGGAATGAATATCTGGCAGCCGAAGTAACTTGCAAAATGACTAAGTAACTAACGCAAGGTCAAGCTCCCATGAAGCTGACATGATATACATGCTCCATAGTCGCATATTTACAAACAAGAATTCCGCGGAATCAAATGTCTCGTGTTTTTCTGCTTTGACATCGACGTTGGGGCCAGATTAAAAAATAATTTAACTACTGTCTGTTCCACGTTTTGCTGCCGACAAAAATTTGGCCATTAAACACATTAAATCTAAAAAATATTTAAAAGTAAGCACTTGTTCATCAATAACAAAAAAGTCACCCTCCCCAAAAAAAATTATTTCATTAAATTCCATCAAATATTGATTTGCGAATTTAACATGGGGAGTCAATTTCCAAAAATTTGGAAATTGACTCCCAAACCTGGCGAGATAGCTTGAAAATGATGTAACTAAGAAAATAAGTTAGATTTTGAAAATCGTTCCACAAATAAAAAAATATTTAAAAAAAAATATTTTTTTTAGCCCCATGTTTAATTCCCATAGGAAATTTTTTTTTCGCAATAAAATCAATATTTGATGCAATTTCATAAAAAATATTTTTTTGGGGAGGGTGACTTTTGTTATTGATGAAAAAGTACTTACTTTTAAATATTTTTTAGATTTAATGTGTTTGGCCAAAGGTTCGTCGGCAGCAAAACGTGGAACAGACAGTAGATGGTCGTCTTTTCAGAAAAAAAACACATGTCTCCCCCTCGCAGACCACCCCACCCACCCAGGTGCGCAACTTCTCATGATGACAAGTATTCCTGTAAAGTTTCAAGACTCTAATTTTGTATCTGGATAAATCCGCATCTAAAACCCCAGGTGCGCAACTTCACATGATGACAAGTATTCCTGTAAAGTTTCAAGACTCTAACACTAGCGACAACAATTTTGTGACGGACAGGCGGACAGACAGACAACCATACCAAAAACAATATGTCTCCCCATATATGGGGGAGACATAATAATCGTATTATTAATATACATTTCATAGTAAAGGTATGTATAAAGTTTGATGACTAGCTGTTAAGGTGTTGAAGTAATGATCATAACACAAAAACCTACCATTGAAAGTACATGTATTAAGAAATAGAGTTTGACCTTGACCCCGGATTTTTTTTAATAGTCCACTATTCATCTACATATCATAGTAAAGGTATTTATAAAATGTGAGGACTGTAGCTGATAAGGTATTGAAGTAATGAATGACCTTGACCCTGGGGCCCGGACTTTTTTATTTTTAATAGTCCTATTTTCATATACATATCATAGTAAAGGTATGTATTAAGTTTGATGACTGTAGCTGATAAGGTGTTGAAGTAATGATCGTAACACGAAAACATAACATTGAATGATGTCGACGACGCCGCTGACTCCGGAAAAGCAAAACCTATGTCTCGCTTTCTTATTCGTAGGTGAGACAAAAATGGCGCATACATTTGAAATCAAGTGCGGCCCACGGCGCAAGCAATTTTTCACAGTGATCTATTTATTTATTTTATAAATACCATTTCGACCCATTTCATCAATTTTCATTGCGCAATTTACTCTAAATCCGATACTGCTAAGCGCTTAGTAACAACGGTACTATTTATAACGACGATGCAGTTCACCCGTTACAGAAAAAATAAAGGGCCCAGAGTATGAAAAGTAGATGAATGCAAATGTACAGATGTGTGCAATAGAAGTTTGGAGATGATAAACGTACGGACAGACATCCAATTGAGGTAAGTAATTTTAATGTTATCCAACCTTTTAACTACTTACTAGTGTTAGCTGGTCTTTGCTTTTCCTTACGCCCAGGAGTAGTAGTTAAAGCTGAAAATTAAAAAAATAAATTGAATTGAAAGTAGGTTAACACTACAGGGACTAAACTACCATGCCTCCAGGTGTGTGTTTGTGGGTCCTTGTAGATTCATTTTGACTAATTTTGATCTACATGTATTTTGTATTAAAGAAAAATGAGTAGAACATGCATACAACTAATTATAAACAGTGTTAAACACCACACAACAACTATGTATGGTACACAACTTTGGCTGCACAGTACAAAAGCAGTGTAACTGGTTATCAGAGTAATCCGCGATACTATCGTGATACGTATCGTGATACGTCCCGACTATCATGATACGTTTTTTCCGGCGATACCCAACTCTACCCAAAATCCCGGGCTTAATCCCTGCACTAGAAAGTGGCAATGCCATATACATCTCCGAAGCTCATACAATGTTTGTGCAATATTATATAATTTTGAATGATCCTTGAAATGGAAATTCTATACATTGTAAACCATGGATTAATTGATTGTTTTCTGAAAATTACATAAAGCCTATTTCCACCTTCAATTGAAAATATATGAACAAAATTCATAACGTAAATAACAAAATCCTGATCTAAACATACTTACAAAAGAACATGATATTGGTTAGTCCCTACTCTACCTTTGCAGCGGCTTTATGCGGTCAAAGACAAATCTCCACAATACCACTGCTGAACATAGTGAAGTATGATCCTCATGGTCGCCAGATGCCTGTACCAACAAATTTTTGTCCACTAATTAGCAATTAATTATTTTCTCATCATTATTTGGCCGTATTAATAAATATCAAAATAACTCACCTGCAACATGTCTGTCAAGGAAATCTTGAACCACCTCATTTTCGTCAAGGCATCGTTTCAGACGAGGTTGCATTTCTTTTAATGAATCGTTGCTATCTGCCTTATTCCCTATAATAAAAATATATGCATTATATTAATTATTAGTCCTGACTATGTACACCAGTGCTTCAGATAAAGAATTAGTAATTGACTATTGTCACTCCATCATTTCTGAAGCAATTGGGTATTTCAAAATTTTAATTGTGTAACATAGAATCACTCTACTGTTTACACATCAACAGACAGCAATTATTGAATAGTTGCTTCTAAATGAAAACACATCTTGGTATTATGAACTACCAAGATGTGTTTTCATGGAGAAATAAGAACATATGCTATATTTGTGGTCTGTTTATTGTTTTCTGTAGCATGATAAAGATACCACAAAGATTGCATTGCTTTTTCATACTCACTACTTCTGATTTCAATTGGGTTTTTGGCAATTTTAATTGGGTATTTATGCAAATACGCACCTTATCTGGAACTGTACACGTACCGATTATTAAAGGCCTAATGGACACTTATTAAAGTATATTTCATTCCGGCAGAATTAGCCATAGAGTAAATTCTATATTAGCCTAGCCCCAATTATCATGGATTCGTGCCTTCTCATTGATTCGTGCCCCTAGAAAACAAGTGAATAAGCATATTCTAAGAATAGTGTTAATTGAAATTTATTTTAAGTTGTATCCCACGGTTTTCTAAGTTACAGTTACACACAATTGTGATTTACCACCTATTTTGTTATTTTTCTACATACTTCCTTAATCTGAAGAGGGTCTGTTCGCAAATGATGAATAAAATGTGATGTATGTTGATTTCTAGGTGAATCTGGACTTCACCATATTTAAATTTTATTCATCTAGGCAGCAACACTTCTTTATTGTAGGAGTGATCAAGGAATGTCACTCAAATGTGCAGCTACATCCGTAACATTGTATCAACAAAGATAATTTGTAAAATGATACTGGTTCTACCCAGTATGTTGCATGTGTTGTACATATTTATGTTAAATAGTTTGAATAAAGTACAAGTAACCGGTTTCCTCTTTTTCTTTCCAACCAAACACCCAATGTCATTACTTAAATAACATTCTGGCCTAAAATATAGAGGGGGCCGAAGTATCATAGGGCCGAGTTGTCGAGGGCCGATGTGTCACTAATGCATAGGCGGTTGAAAATAGCCAAAATTTACTGCTTTTCTGAGGGCGGCGGGCGACTTATAAAAATCACCGCCTCTCACAATCAGTTAAGGAGGCTCTTGCGACAAGTATTGAAAAATACTCGCAAATGAAGTACAAATTGCGCGCCACAATAAAAATTCAATAACCGCATCAGATGTGTTCAATTAATTTTTTACAAAGTTACCCCACCCACCTATTTTTGGCCAGAAATTTCAACATGACTGAATTTATCGGAATTGTTTTCATGAAAATATGAGGCACAGATACTTTGTTATGCCTTGTTCTATCACTTGTAACACCACACCATTTTCTGAAAATGATTTCAAAGCGGGGTCATAACCAGCTCAAATTTTCGCTACAAATGCCCGAAAAATACCTTAAATTCTGACGCGAAACCGTACCGGCGAGACAGCATAGCATGCGCCATTTTCCAAGATGTCAAAATCAACCAGAGCTAACATTCAGTTTCGTAGAATTATGAAATACTCCAAAAACTACACCTAGTCAAGCCTCCCAAAGTCAAGAAATATTCATAAACCTATTTTTCTAGACACACTGGTGTAACTTACAGGGTCGGTAGTGAAGTATATAGAAAATCCACCCCCTTTTTAAAGCTAGCTGCCCACTGTCCCGTGAGACCATAAGACGTTTGAAAAAGTTCACGAGCAAGTGGACTAAATAGCGGACAAGTTGGTATGCGGACGAGTTGGTATGTGCACTAGTTGGCTAGAAAAGCAATAATGATTAGGCCTAAATTAAAACTTTTGTTTGTTTGATCTTTACCGCCCGCCGACTACAAATTTTTTGTTGCAATTTCAATTTATTTTTTTTTTTATTTTTTTTTCTTTTCCTTTGAGTTCCGCGGATTCCATTTTCCTCCATTTCGGTTCATTTTCGCTAATTAGAACCATTTACAAAATGCTCCGAATCATAAAATTTATTTTTTAATCTCAAATAAAATAAAATAATTTACCTACCTACCTACCTACCCAAGCCTGAAATGTTGGGTAGGTAAAGATCAAACAAACAATATTTTAATTTAGGCCTTAGTAACAATAGGCCTATACTTACCGTGAACTGACAGCACAAAACCTTCCAAATAGTTAGTGCTCGTTTTTGTCCTCCACTTGACCAGCACCTTCAGGCCTGCCTTCGGCGCTGAACCCAATGCCAATGGATCTTCATTGTCAACATCGTTCTCGAATAATAGGTTGTCGCCAACCGTAGCCAAACCGGTGTCGCCATAAAAATAAATAACAGCGTGCATACGCGGCATTTTAGACGATGTCGATGGATTAAAATTGAACAATTTCGAAAAATACGCGGTAATCAAACTGGCGAGGACGGTCGAGAACGAGGCTCCGAGAATTGGAGAATACAAATTTTCGTTGATTGATATCCTCTACGTCTTTCCCAAAAAGCATGATACGATAAAAGTAAATCAATTAACATAATTACAATTGTATTAATATAGAAATACTAGGAATAACATGACTGAAAATAAATAAAAATAAAAATATGTTTCATAAGTTCGAGATTATATTTACCCATAATTCCCAACGGTCCAACAATACATGGATGTGCCACCGGTATGGAAGGTCTTGCGCAGTTATGGAAGGTCTTGCGCAGTTCAAGATTTCACATTATTTATTCCGAATTTAAGGTTTGTGATATTTTATCAGAAGATCGGCCCCAGCTCACGAATAAATGACATTTAGGGCATTGGTTGTTCCAAGCAATGAAAACAGGTACCGGGTCAGGGATTACAGTCAAAACGGCCCCTGATCAAAACGGCCCCAGGTCAAAACGGCCCTAAATTGGTCAAAACGGCCCCCTGTCCGAAATAAATGGAATTTGCACACATCTGATTTTATATGGTACCGATTTCCACCACACATTGGCCTTATTCCACCACCGTCCTGCATTACAAATTTACTTCCACCTCGTTTTGTTCCTATTTTTGTTTATTTTATCATGTATTATTATGTATTACATTATAATTATATTTGAAACAAAACAAAATTATAATGAAATAAAAAGTACACGATGAACAAATTATGTTTTGTTTTAATTCCCCAAGGTCAAAACGCCCCCAAGTCAAAACCAAGTCCGTCGGACTACTGCATCATGATCCAAGGGTCGTGAGCCTGAATAGCGGCGTGCGTTGTGTCTTTGAGCAAGACACTTTATCCACACTGCTCCAGTTCACCCAGCTGTAAATGGGTACCGATAATTCGTAGTTGCTCTGTAAATACGAATTACCTGATTCTCTCAAAAAATCTCTACCTCCGTTCTTTCTCCCATTCTTGGGAGACGGCATGCAAGGTCCTAGAGCCAGTGCCGCCGTTAAATATAAGCTAACAAAAACAAAAACATCACCAGTCAATTCACACTTGAAATCAAACAGGCCACTGTATCCGGTCAATAACCCGATCAGCTGTGAAATTGCCAAGTAACGGCTGTTCCATTTACCTCTTAATATTTGTGGCCAGTTGCTATTATCATTATTTACTTGATAGAAATACAATTAGTTTGTCTCTGTAGCAGTTAATGATGTTTATGCTTGTACACCAGTATTATTGCAATAAAAAAAAAGCAGTATTGCAACTGATTAACTAGTTTATTATCAAGTGTGTCCAATTCACGTAACAGCCAATTTCTACAACACATCGATTGAACACGTGTGTATTACAATGTTTCAAACACGACCTTTACATTTCACTGGGGATAACAATCGATAAATATAGTACAGTAAGCATAAATGATATATTGTCTACGTTTACTCGAAGCATATTTGCTTTAAACAAAGTACAGAAAGCACAAAACGTAGCCAAGCAATATAGGCGATTCATGACCCTAATTTCGCCTGCACCCAGTAGCCGACATATTTTCATAAGTAGACTTATGGCCGCGAACATTTTCAAACGTCTTGTCCTCGGTAATCATTGGGCCTATAGTCACCAAACTTCATGGTCATGGTCCTTAGGTAGGGGGATTGCAGAATTGTTAAAATGACGTCATTACGTAATACAAGATGGCCACTGTCAAAAAATAGCACAAATTCTTCAAAAATCTTCTCAAGAACCGCCAACCGGATTTCGACAAAACTTTGTAGGAATGATCGATGTACAATGCTCTTTCGATGTACAATGCTCTTGTTAAAATGCTGACCCCGGGGTCAAAAATGGGCGTGGTCCGTGGGGTAAAATTGGGGTCAAATTTTATTTTTGACCGAATATGGTCATGTTATATATCAAATCGAAGGTATCAATGAGGCGATCACTCTGGTACATTTTTTGTCGAAATCGGATTATGTCATCCAAGATGGCCGCCGAAATGTCAAAAAGTCGTTATTTTATTAGAGATTTTAAAATTCTTCTTCACATGAACCGCTTGGCCCATGGTAGCCAAACTTAAAAGTTATAGTTCATGGGTGAAGCCTTTTCAGATTTGTTAAAATGGAGGTCATCGCTAATCCAAGATGGCCGCCGTCTAAAAATAGCATAAATTCTTAAAAAATCTTCTCATGAACCGCTGGCCGGATTTCGACTAAACTTGGTAGGAATGATCGATTTACAATGCTCTTTCAAAGTTGTTAAAATGGTGACCCCGGGGTCAAAAATGGGCGTGGCCCATGGGGTCAAATTTTATTTTTAACCGAATATGCTCATGTCATATATCAAATTGAAGGTATCGATGAGGCGATTGCTCTGGTGCAATATTTGTTGGAATCGGATGATTATGTCATCCATGATGGCCACCAAAAGGTCCATTTATTCAAGATTTTGAACGTCATTTTCTCCGGAACCACATGGCCGATGCTGGCCAAACTTCATAGGAAGTTAAGGTCCTTGAGTGAAGCATTTTCAGATTTGGTAAAATGAGAGTCATCGCTTAATCCAAGATGACAGCCATCTAAAAATAGCACAATTTTTTTAAAACACATGAACTCCATGTCACATTCTCCTCTGGTGTTCATGGAGTCGGGTAAGCGAATTAGGGCCATCATGGCCCTCTTGTCTTGTTTGATGTGCAATGCTCATACTTTATAATCTCTCGAAAATATTATTTGTTCAGGTGACGTATTTAATTTGCATACGAAAATAGCCTGATACCACCGCACGTCACTATCAGTAAAATATTTATTATATGTACTAAATGATTATATCTGTATAGCGGGCACTTGTAATTTTCAGAACTGGTGGAATAGTGACACAATTATACACTTATTTAATAGCTATAAAGAACATTTTGTACCTACTGAGTGGGCATGTACGTTTAAGTTATTTCGCCAAAAATGATTTCGAAAATATTTGGTATTTGCTTTCCGAAACAAAACACACTTTTTTTGTCACTCAAATATAAAGTGTGCAGTGTGGGTTACCACAATGAACGGTGCTCAGGCCACTCGTGTTCTGCTGCAACATAAACATCCACACAGGTGCATGGTGCAAATTCCGTAATTGACTGTTGGCTGGTTATCTCGCTAAACATTAATGATTATGTACACTGCTAATTAAATTGCCATAAACTACATGATGTTCGAAGATGGCCGAGTTGTAATATCAATTTGAGGTCGAAATTTCATGAAGCAGAATGCGAAAAAATCCCCACAAGTTTATTGTCACATTTACATGTATGACTATTGATCTTCGTATTATTCACCATTATAATATGTGTGTTTAATTTTTTAGGTACCTGAAGGAATAAAGGTACCAAAAAGCTACAGCATAAATTAAACAAAGATGTCGATCAGTGAAATCAAAGATGAAACAAGTAGATCAGGTAAGCCAGATTTTAGGATTTTGGATAAATTATACAAATTAGGTATAAAATAATTTATTTGAATTTAGTTGCATTGTACAAATATATTTATATATAGTGGGCTTTTTCATAGCCTATACATGTAACATACCGGTAGTCAATTATAAAAAAGTATACATTTGACACTCTGCCCGCAGTTGTATGCAAATCTTTGGGAATGAAATTCAGTAATTTCAAGTGTATTTTTAGCTCACCGTTGTGATCACTTTCCGTTTTTAGCCAGGTTTTTTGAAAAAAAATCCAGGCTATTGGATTGGCGAAAGCTGGGCGGGCGGCGTCCACAATCAATGTTAAGTTTTCGTGTTTGAGTCCATTTCTTTGTTACTGTACCACCTAGGACCACCAAACTTTCACAGCTTCATAATCAAGGGGTGCCCACCACATATCACTATCCAACATGTTACTTTTTTTTTATCTTGACCCATTTTTTCCGCGTAGTCGACTTAGCCATTTTCAATGTTAAGTTTTCGCGTTTACAATGTTAAGTTTTCGTGTTTAAGTCCATTTCTTTGGTACTGTACCACCTAGGACCACCAAACTTTCACAGCTTCATAATCAAGGGGTGCCCACCACATATCACTATCCAACATGTTACTTTTTTTTTTAACTTCACCCATTTTTTCCGCGCAGTCGACTTAGCCATTTTCAATGTTAAGTTTTCGCATTTACAATGTTAAGTTTTCGTGTTTAAGTCCATTTCTTTGGTACTGTACCACCTAGGACCACCAAACTTTCACAGCTTCATAACCAAGGGGTGCCTACCCCATACAACTATCCAACATGTGACCATTTTTTTACCTTCACCTATTATTTCTACGTAATTGACTTTTCAACGTTAACTTTTTAACGTACATCTGGTTAAAGTTTTTTGGTTAAAACTTTTTCGTTATACTATATCTCTGCAACTGCTTCGCCCATTACCTGAAACGTCACATGGGTGTTTATCATCATCCATATTTTCATTCTAACCCCCAACCGTGCGGCCCCTGTGCCCAATGTCAAGGTCAAATTACTTTGAATTTTTTTGTTAAAGTTTTTTCGTGTACTATATCTCTGCAACTGCTTCACCCAATACCTTGATACTTCACATGGGTGTTTATCATCATTGTCGCACCTGCTTGCGGAAAGCGCGATCCTGTGCCCAATGTCAAGGTCAAATTACTTTGAATTTTTTGTTAAAGTTTTTTCGTGTACTATATCTCTGCAACTGCTTCACCCAATACCTTGATACTTCACATGGGTGTTTATCATAATTGTCGCACCTGCTTGCGGAAAGCGCGATCCTGTGCCCAATGTCAAGGTCAAATTACTTTGAATTTTTTTGTTAAAGTTTTTTCGTGTACTATATCTCTGCAACTGCTTCACCCAATACCTTGATACTTCACATGGGTGTTTATCATCATTGTCGCACCTGCTTGCGGAAAGCGCGATCCTGTGCCCTATGTCAAGTTCAAATTACTTTAAATTTTTTTGTTAAAGTTTTTTTGTGTACTATATCTCTGCAACTGCTTCACCCAATACCTTGATACTTCACATGGGTGTTTATCATCATTGTCACACCTGCTTGCGGAAAGCGCGATATCGTCGGCATTTTGGCATACGTCCGTCCGTTCGTCCGTGTGTCCGGTTAAAGTTTTTTGGTTAAAGTTTTTCCATCTACTATATCTATTTTTTTAGTGTCCATGCCTCGCCCCAAGGCCATCTAGTCTACAAAAAGTGGGTATAATTATGTTATCCAAGTGTCTATGCTTGGAAAAAACCTGGCCTTCGTGGCTTTGCCTCGTTTCTTGTTATACCTTTTAAATGGGACTTGGTATTTCCATTTGTTTCAGACTGTCAACTGTGGGAGTGCTGGATTTGTAAACAAAAGCTCAGTCGCCGCCAACGCCTAGAGAGTCACTTATGTGTAATTCATGGCTTAACAGGTTAGAACATAGAAATTTTCAGGGGTACATATATATTAGAGGTGTCATTGATAGAAACGCTATCGATGTACCATCATTTTTTAAAGTTATTTATTTGTCCACAGAATGAAGTCAACAGGTGCAGTCCCAGTAAGTAGGGTCTAGTAGGTTACAGATTCCTACATGATGATGTTCAAGATGTTGTCACCTTTGTATTATAATTCAATTGAACATAATGAATAAACGATCCTATACAACATTTTATATAGCTCTCCAGTGACCTTGCTAGGGTATACTTATATGCGTTTATATATATAGCTCAAATATATTGATGCATCGTCGATATTTTCATCTTGATATATCGATACAGTAATTGCACACATCTAGTGCATATAGTTGCCTCCTTGTCCGCCTGTCGCAACGTTCCTGAGGCGTAAAACCACAATCAATCAATCATGCAAATTCTTCATATTTCACACATGCATTCTTCTGATGGCCTCATTTCAATTTTTTTTTTATTTTATTTTTTTTTTCATTTATAGAGTAAATAAACACAGTTTATTTCACATGTTTTCTGTGTCCTGTATAAATGCAATCAAGCTTTTTTATTGTTATTCATCCGCACTGCCATCTCTAGACTGGACCACGTGGAGTACACATTAACAGAGATTGTCGTTTTAATGTTTGAATAACTTTGATGAAAATATTCGAAAATAGAAACTATGAAAGAAAGAAAAATGTCCGGCCTGGGGCTGAAAATCGTGACCCTAAGGGCGTCAACCCCACTGCCAAGTCGTAAATAAAAAAAAACAACCACAATTAATAGTTTCTCATGTCCAGAGTAGCTCTAAATACCAATTTAATTTGACGAATCTATTCGCGGGCTCCTGTAGGAGAAATGATCTCCAGTAAAACGTATTTTAACAGCAAATTACCACATATTTCATTATTGCCATATTGGCTCAAATTTCCACGTAGCAATAGCTATATTTAAATTCCTCGATACCATGTGACATCGCGTGGCGTCCATTGGTATTGCATCACGACATATTGAATAAGCGTGTGTTCACTTCCAATATGCAAATATGTGCTTGGCTGTTTGGGTAATGTAATCATGTCCATACCAAACCGCGATGAAGCATAGTGGCTTCATGCTTCTTGTTTACATACATATAATAATATAAAACGAATATGGCAATGTTTTGTTCATTAATCTGAGAAATATCCCTTTAAGGAATTAGCCCATCAAATTGCCATTTTAGTATAGTTATGATATAATATTTTATATATTTCAGAGTATCAATGTAAAAAGAGGTACAAGTTATACACAAGAGATGATGAAGTTACAGTTCCTCGATCAACACAGTGGCGGAATAATCAGGCCGATAATCAATCTCCAGATACATCACAAATATCCAGTTCCAATGAAACTGAGCCTATTAGTGATCCACATGTACATAAAGATCCTCTTCAAGTAAATCTTTCACTACACGATGGTGCTGCATTTTGTGTGGACCAACCTTTCACCAATGAAGTAGAGTCCAGTTTTGAAAATGAAAGTTCCGACAATGAAAGTTCATATGATGATATACCAACATGTATAAATGACATTGAAAGCGATGACGATAATGTATGTTATGAAAGTGCTGCTGTTGAAAATTCTGCTGCACCTAATGCGGCAAAACTAACAGATGTAGAAGAAAAATGCCTTTCAATATGGGCATATGTTATAAAGCATCGGCTTACAACATTAGCACTTAATGATGCTTTGACTTTGTTTCCTTTACTTTCTGGAGTTGACACCACTAAAATAAAATTAAAAGACATGAATACATTTTTGGAAAATGTTGACATTAAAATACATGACGTGTGTGAAAATTGTTCCAATCTTTTCCCCGATGACGAGAATATTTTTACATGCTCAACTTCAGGATGTCAGTCATTACGATACAAAGGGTCAATAAGTTCCCAATACAAACATAATCACAAGATATATTTTGCTACACTGTCTGTTGAACAGCAGTTAATTGAAATAATGTCGCGCCCAGAAATGTGGGAAAAAATGGAGTCGTACATGTGTAAAGCACAGCAGAATAATTCCATAATAACAGATATACATGATGGTGAAGCATACAAGCATGTGCTGATTTCAAATAATGATGCAAGGCATACTTTTACTCTGAGTATGAACACCGATGGGGCATTATTATATAATTCATCCAATGTTGACTTGTGGCCAGTGTTCCTTGTTATTAATGAGTTACCTCCAAAATTACGCTACTCAAGAATAAACATGATTACATGGGGCCTTTGGCAAACTGCTTCAAAGCCAAACTTTTCTACATATTTGATACCACTATGCCAGGAACTGATCCATCTGAAAGCAAATGGGTTTAATCTTGTGTTACCGTCTGGTGTTAAGCATTGCAAAGACATCCTTGTCATGGCCATAGTTGACCTGATGGCGAAGGCCCCATTACTTGGTATGACCTATCACAATGGTAGTTATGGCTGTAGTTCCTGTGAAGAACCAGGGGAAATTGTGAAATCTGGAAAGGGAACTGTGAGGTCTTACCCACCCAGAGATGCGTATATCTTGCGAAATACCAGTAAATTTGCGGACACCGCACGCAAAGTCGTCACTACAGCAACTGAAGAACTTGGGATACGGACATTGTCCCCCTTACTTTCCTTGGATTATTTTGATATAGTCAATGGTGTTGTACCAGATTACATGCATGGAATACTACTTGGTATAACCAAAAAATTAATAACACTCTGGACCAAATCAAAATATTCAAAGTCACCGTTTTATATTGGAAACAAGGTAAATGTTTTGGAAGAACGTTTGCGGGACATGATGCCAAATGACTACATACAGAGAATGCCTCGGAAGTTCAAACACAGTTGGAAGGCCAGTGAGTACCAGGTCTGGCTGCTATATTTTGGCTTACCAAGTTTGGATGGTATTTTACCAAGCGAGTATTACAATCACTTTGCAATGTTTGTCAGTGCAATATACAAACTACTCTCTGATACCATATCAGAAGCAGACTTGAAATGTGCAGAACAAGAACTGCAGGAGTTTTACATGCAGATGCCTGTGCTCTATGGATTTGAACAATGTGGCCTAAATGTGCACAATGCTGGGGCTCACATGTGTTCATATGTTCGTATGTGGGGCCCATTGTGGGCATGGTCCTGCTTTTCATATGAAGATATGAATGGAAATGTTTTAAGTAGGGTTCATGGAACTGGTAATGTTACAATTCAAGCTCTCAAGATGCTACAAATGCAAAAGATATTAAGAACAACTTACCCGTCCATTTGCAATATTCAACTTCAATCATTTGTAGCAGAGACGTTGAGGTCCTCTCAAGTGCCCCGTAAACTGACAGAGGTTAATGAATGCTCAATTGCAGGAGGCCTTCAGAAAACTACCATACCACTGTCTATACTAGATCAGCTAAATTGTCATATTTCTGGAGCAGACGCTTCCTCATTCCTGAAGGCACTACGTGTGTTTAAGTGCGGTCATGTTTTTTTTGGTTCAGAATATGCACACATGGAAAAGCGCATATGCAATATCGTTCTCATTACAGATGATTCTGTACCGGTCATTGGCACTATAAAATACTTCCTACTCCATAAAGACAGTGCTAAATGTTTTGCAGTGTATAATACCATGGAGATTGCCGACACTAAACAGTTTCTTACTGAAAAAGCACGTCATCTAATTCGCTTGAAAGAATTTCAATCAATTGACTGTGTCGTACCTATCTCAAAAGTTACAGAAAAATTGATATATGTGAAGTGTTCAGACTTTTACTGTATTAGTAGAATGCCAAACTTTTATGGGTTAACAATATGAATACAAAGTATGTATATATCCAAGTTCATTAACTTGAATGAACAGACATTAAAACAAAATGCCACCGTGGCAAAAGGGGTATAACTCTGTATGTCAAAATGACTGGGTCTGATTTTTGTCGCGCCTACTTTAGAAGAAAGCGCGACTATAGTCGGCGCTTTTTCCGTCGTTGAAGGCGTCCGCGTCGTCCGAAATGTCAAAAAGTTTTGTAATCATTCTACAACTTTAATATTTCTTGGCGGATTGCTTTAATATTTGGACACTTGATATATGTGAGCATTGGGAACACACTCCTGCCGCCATTGACATGACCTTGACCTTTTTGATCCTTCAAATTTTTGCGAAAACACCCATTTTTTTTGTGTCAAAAAGTTTGTACAAGCTTCGTAATCGTGCTATAACTTTAATATTACTTGATGGATTTCTTTAATATTTGGACACTTGATATATGTGAGCATTAGGAACACACTCATGCCGCCATTTACATGACCTTGACCTTTTTTATCTTCACATTTTTGCAGAAACACCATTTTTTGGGCATCTAACAGTTTCTACAAGTTTCTTCATCATTGTATAACATTTAATGTCACTTGATATGGATTGCTTCAATGTTTGGACACATGATACATGTGAGCATTTGGAACACACTCCTGCCGTCATTAACACGACCTTGATCTTTTTGACTGTCACACGGTGATGGAACATTTTCTTCAACCTTGACCTTTTTCGTGTTTTAAGCATGCACTTCTCTGACGGTTATGGGTGGAGGTTGGGAGCAGGCGAATGGTAATTGATTGATTGATTATTCGTGTTTAAGGCCTATCAACAGCTAAGGTCATTTAAGGCTGGGCCAATAGGTCTATCCCGTATTTAACGAATGGTAATTGAACGACCGGGGTTCATCCTTACCGGAATGCCGACCTACATGCTTTGGCCCTCATGTATCGTTTTGGCTTCCTGATACTTGAGAGCGAAATCATGTTATGCCCCATTAAAAAGTAATAAGATTAGAGCTTATCATATTACTTTTGGGGCTTGAGCTAAGTGACGTTGGTGCGGTATGGACCTGGCACCAACCATGGTTGGGATATTCTGATTTCAGGACTGAATATGTATTTCTGTAAATATTCAGTTCTGATTTTGGGAATTTCCCTCATTATGGACAGGTTAAATACGGGATATAGTCCATCTCGTTGGCCCAGCCTTAAATGACCCTGGCAGTTGATAGGCCGTTAACCACCAATAATCAATCAATCAATGTCTGACGTTTTTTAAGATGTTTACTTTAGGACATGCACATGATCACGTTACTGTCAAATGCCTTGGCAGGCGCGACACCACTTGCGTGTCGGAATTCCTGTTTGGTGTAACTAGGCAAACAGTTAGAAAGTATAATGTGTGTGTATATAATTTTGTCAACTTTATATCATGTCAATGTATAAGTAAATATTCAATGTTTATTTGTTATGTGAATGCCAAATCACATGGTTTGGCCCTCATGTACATTTTCAGCCTTCTGATACTTGAGAGCTAAATCCTGTTATACCCCATTAAAAGTAATACGATTAGTGCTGATCATATTACTTTTGGGGTTGGAGCTAAGTTACTCTGGTGTGGAATGGACCTGGTCAGGATATTCTAATTTCAGGGCTGAATATATATTTTTCTGTAAATATTCAGTTCTGATTTTGGGAATTTCCCTCATAATGGACAGGTTAAATACGGGATAGACCCGTTGACCCGGCCTTAAATGACCTTAGCTGTTGATAGGCCGTTAAACACCAATAATCAATCAATCAATGTTGATTTTGTGATTTTCTCCTATATGGTGGTGGTGGGATTCAAACCTCTCGACCTGGCACTTCCCTGTCCTGGGAATATTGTAGAAATTTTGTGACTGGAAATATTCGAGATTTGAGAAAATTCCCAGCAATTGGGATTTCTGGGAATTTATTTATTTGGAGATATTACTAACATTCTCTAAATTTCCATAACACAAGATGAAACTCCTAAGACTTGGGACATTTAGGAATTGTGTAATGTGTACATTCCTAGCATTCCTAGAATATTCCCACAGACTAATACAATTCCTAGCAACTGGGATTTCTAGGATTTGAATTAACAAGTTATTCCTAGGAATTCCTAGGAATTTCTTAGGAATCCTAACTTGTAGCATACCCAGGAATGAAAAAATCCAAATATTTCTAGGCTTCCTTAGATTTTCCTAAGTTGTGAAGGTATGAATGATTTTGGCACTTTAATTCCTAGGAATATCCTAGGATTTTAGACAGACTAGGAATAATTTTGACAAGGGTGGCAACACGCGTTGTGATCGATTTGACGAGAAAACTGTTCGGCAAATATCACATCGTAAATACGGACAATTTCTTCACGTCGCCAGTCCTGTGCCAGCAACTACTAAGTCATCGTACTTATGCCAGAGGGACGGTCCGCGCAAACAGAAAAGGATTCCCTACACAACTAGGGAAAAAAGATGTGAAAAATCAGGGCGATTACAAAACGGCGCAGAAAGGTGAAATGACGGCATGCGTCTGGATGGACAAGAAGCCAACGTTCACTCTGTCAACGGCTGAAAATCCAGCAACAATTGCGACCACTGTGCAGAGAAAATCAAGAAGGGGGGAAGTAAAAGAGGTGTCTGCTCCGTCCGTGATTGCCCATTACAACGACAATATGAATGGCGTCGACATCGCAGACCAGTTGCGGACGGAGTATAGCACGTACAGAACCTCCAAGAAATGGTGGTGCTACCTTTTTTGGTTTCTGTTTGACATAGCTGTCACAAATGGATTCGTTCTAATGAGAGAATCCAAAAATCACAGGCGTAGGACCAAAAACAACCGTGACAAGGCAAGAACGGTGGTAGATTTCCGCACAAATTTGGCGAAACTGCTAATTGGTGACTATGCGGGCAATGAAAGAAAGGGCAGCCCTTGCCACCATCAGTGCCGGCCACTATGTAAAAAAAGCGGAGAAGAGAGGAAGGTGTCGTCAGTGCAGAAAAAATGGGAGGCGCAGAGAAATTTCATACATTTGTATGGAATGTAATATCCATCTCTGCCCGGACTGTTTTCAACCATTCCATCGCGATTTGGCATTGAACAAGTAAATGTACATACAATGTACGTGTATATAACTGATGTGTGTCTTTGGATGATAAATGTGGATAAATGTAACTTCTTTGGATTACATAGAATGGATTTACAAAATTTCAAATAGTGTAATTAACTTTCTTTTCATACCCAGAATACACATTTTTGTCAGCAAAATAATTTTCTTATTTCATATGCTGGGACCACGGTTTGAGCCTTCTAATTAGATGATTCAAATGTGTGGTACCAGCATATACTTCCAGTGAATAATAAATGTTAGAAAAAACAACATCTGACATTTCAATGTCATTGTGTATCCTGTCTGAAATGGGTTAATATTAAATCATGTAAAAAGTGGATTATAAAATATTGGATTATTCTGGGCTACAATTGACTAAATTCAGGTGAGTCATTTTAGAAAACATGTAACTTCTGCATGATTCTTAACATTATTTCAAGTTACAAACATTTGTCTGTTTTTCTTATTTTATCATGTTTATCCACAAAATATCATCCAAATTTAGATTTCTTTAGAATCGTCTCTATGGAGTAATTTTTAAAACCAAAACATGCATGTTCTGTTGAGAAATGAGAAAACAATTGCAATAATCACAACTTATCTGGGGCACTGGTTATGATTTTTGTATAACTTTGCGAACAGAATTCAATTTTCTATAAAAGTGCCAAATTTCAGCTTCATGTTTTATTTATTTATGAAGTTATAGGCTTTTAAAGAGAAGCACCTGCTAATAGTGTATTGATTTCTGAGAAATTTCCAAATTGGCCACAGGGAGACAGGTAC
Organism: Conchocele bisecta; assembly: GCA_029237695.1. Taxonomy (NCBI): domain Eukaryota; kingdom Metazoa; phylum Mollusca; class Bivalvia; order Lucinida; family Thyasiridae; genus Conchocele; species Conchocele bisecta. The sequence goes on from CM055267.1 coordinate 54,547,607, forward strand.
TGCAGTGCTAATATCTGCTGCAGGGAGTAACTAGCCAGGCGTTAGGGCTTATCAGTGCTGTGAGCAGTAGGGGATAATGAGTTAATGCGGTAAAGTGGCAACCTCTGTGTGATCTGTGACATAATTGTTTAATTTTAATTCGATTTTATAAGCTAGTAGGTGTGGCGGTAAATATTTAACCCTGATAAAATAACCCTGATAAAATAACAGGGCTAATTGTTTGGACGCCGAGACAAGATGACCGCTGTCTTAAAAATAACACAAGTGATTTCACTGCTATGACATGTTAACATGATTCTGTTCCAGATACTAGTGAAGAAAATAACCTGCCCAAGAAAAAGTACCACCCCAAGACACGGCCGGATGTCAAATTTGCCGACTATGTACGTGACACTCGATTGATAAATATCAAAACAAATCAAGTTGCATGTTCATGTATACTTGGCACCAATAAAAATGCACCAGTCATGAGACTTTACAGAAATAGAAATATGTGTCACCATGTGAAGTTGTGCACCTGGGGTTTTAGATGCAGATTCATTCGGGGGGATTCTGAAAAACAACCCATCTACTCTAGTTGCTTCAGTATTTGAACACTTCATTCGTTTAATGTATGATACACCTGCCATGTTGGAGCTAAGTGACTCTAGTGTGGCATGGACCTGGCACCAGGTCAGGATATTCTAATTTCAGGGCTGAATATATAGTTTCTGTAAATATTGAGCTCTGATTTTAGGAAATTCCCTGATTTTGGACGGGTTGAATACGGGATATTCCGAACCCGTTGGCCCGGCCTTAAAGTAATAAATGACCTTAGCTATTGGGGCCGTTAAACACCAATAATCAATCGTTCGATATATACATATCTTGTTATTCAAAATACTCCGTATAGATATATTAGAAATTGTGAATATCATGGTTGTATGTCTGCATCAGTTAATCAATCAAAAAGATCGTGTAATGCATAAGTCTTGTTAACATAAAATTGAATTGTTCTATGCAAAATATATTCTGCAAAAAAGTGTACCTTTTGTTTATTTTTATTTTATTTTCAGATTAAGGTGAAATCTGGTCAGCCATTGCCAGATGGTTACCAGCTCTTGGCACCTGGCGCGCCAATTGCTGTGCAGTCACTTTGGCTGCGCAGTATATTGTCCTCCCTGGGCAAGTCTCGCCAAAGAAAAGAGAAAAGGGCTTCAAAAATGGGGAGACTTGTTCGGGAGGACAAGTCGATGGAAACCTTAAAACGACTGATGGACGGGTTCTATGACCCATGGGATCTGGCAAAAGGCGGTGGAACATCTACCTTTGCCAGTGACCCTGTGTACGAGTCACTGAAGTGTAAGTTACTTACTAATAATTCATCCTGTTGGTCCGGCCTTAAATGACCCTGGTCGTTAAACACCAATAATAAATTAATCAATCGATAGGTGCATGTATTTTTGTTCAAGCTTTTTGCGACAATTGTTTTCATTATTTTCTGTCCCATTTCACTACAGGCTGCTTGCTTAATAATTGAACACTTGATTTATACCAAAAATAGTAAATTTGTCGACTGGGACACGTAGCCCCCTCGGCTTGTATGTAAAAGCATTTGTAGAGGAAACTACTTACAAGTTGGTATATAATATATAATATGGAAAATAGTGTAATAAACCCTAAGGGGGAAATCAGCAGGACCAACATAACAGTATCAATACAACCATAGAAAACTAAGTATTGTATTGAATGAGCTGTAGCCACATTTCATTATTTATTTAAAAATGACATTTAATATGCTCCTGTACATTAATAAATATTTGACTTTCCTTTATACTTGCAGTGTACGCAGAACATCTCCTGAAGATGGACCAGCCCACATTCAAACGGGGCTGGAATACAAAAATGGTTGCTGCCAGGGAGTCGGTGGCTAGAATAGGAAAAAAAGACTAACTAGATTACTGGATTCACCTTTTTCGTCCGTTCGGTCGTTCGTCCGTAACATTTTGTTGTGTCGCGCATATCTCCAACAGTATTTGACACTTGACTTAGTTAAAATTGCAGATTTTTATGCCACTAGCTCTCAAAGAGACGGGTGGCATATACATGTAGTGTTTGGACTGTCCGTCCATCTGTCCGTCCGAGCAACCAAGGGTGTAGAAAACAGTAGAAGGGGCCACAGGGCGGAGCCTAACACAAAAGAATCCTTTGATTCATTCCGTCTGGCCCCTTCACTATTGGTGGGCCGTCCGTCAGTCTGTCAGACTTTTCGGTTAACCAGTTTGTCACAGTTTCTCAAACTGGCCATATCTTCTACAAAGTTGCTTAATAAGCTTAAAGCTAATCCTATTACTTTGGGGCAAGAGCAAAGTGACTAGTGTGTCATGGACCTGGCACCCGGTCAGGATATTCTTATTTCAGCATGAATATATTGGTATAAAGGGGTGGTAAATATTATTTATTAAATTTGTAATATTAAAATTTTATTTTGGGAATTTCCCTGTGGACACGTTGAATGCGTGTAATTCATCCTGTTGACGGTTGGCTGTTGATGGTCGTAAACACCAATACTCGTATAGTACCTTGGTAGTATCTGTACTATATTGCATTTATAGTATCTTGATAGTACCTTATTACCACTTTCATGTACCTTGGTAGTATTGGTGGGGCCTCAGTCTGTCAGACTTTTCGGTTAACCGTTTGTCACGTTTCTCAAACTGGCCATATCTTCTACAAAGTTGCTTAATAAGCTTAAAGCTAATCCTATTACTTTGGGGCAAGAGCAAAGTGACTAGTGTGTCATGGACCTGGCACCCGGTCAGGATATTCTTATTTCAGCACTGAATATAAATTGGTATAAATGGTTATTATTTATTAAATTTAGTAATATTAAAATTTTATTTTGGGAATTTCCCTCGTTGGACACGTTGAATGCGTGATAATTCATCCTGTTGACGGTTGGCTGTTGATAGGTCGTTAAACACCAATACTCGATAGTACCTTGGTAGTATCTTGGTACTATATTATTAGCACTTTATTTAGTATCTTGATAGTACCTTATTACCACTTTCATAAGTACCTTGGTAGTATTGGTGGGCCGTCCGTCAGTCTGTCAGACTTTTCGGTTAACCAGTTTGTCACAGTTTCTCAAACTGGCCATATCTTCTACAAAGTTGCTTAATAAGCTTAAAGCTAATCCTATTACTTTGGGGCAAGAGCAAAGTGACTAGTGTGTCATGGACCTGGCACCCGGTCAGGATATTCTTATTTCAGCACTGAATATAAATTGGTATAAATGGTAAATATTATTTAATTAAAGTAATATTAAAAATTTTATTTTGAATTTCTCGTGGCACGTTGAATGCGTGATAATTCTCCTGTTGACGGTTGCTGTTGATGGTCGTTACACCAATACTCGATAGTACCTTGGTAGTATGGTACTATATTAGCACTTTATTTGTATCTTGATAGTACTTATTTACCACTTTCTAATACTTGATATTGGTGGGCCGTCCGTCAGTCTGTCAGACTTTTCGGTTAACCAGTTTGTCACAGTTTCTCAAACTGGCCATATCTTCTACAAAGTTGCTTAATAAGCTTAAAGCTAATCCTATTACTTTGGGGCAAGAGCAAAGTGACTAGTGTGTCATGGACCTGGCACCCGGTCAGGATATTCTTATTTCAGCACTGAATATAAATTGGTATAAATGGTAAATATTATTTATTAAATTTAGTAATATTAAAATTTTATTTTGGGAATTTCCCTCGTTGGACACGTTGAATGCGTGATAATTCATCCTGTTGACGGTTGGCTGTTGATAGGTCGTTAAACACCAATACTCGATAGTACCTTGGTAGTATCTTGGTACTATATTATTAGCACTTTATTTAGTATCTTGATAGTACCTTATTACCACTTTCATAAGTACCTTGGTAGTATCTTGTTAGTATATTACTAGCACTTCCTATAGTATCTTGATAATACCTTAGTGGTATCTGATTAGTATAGTATTACCTTTCTGTGCAGCATTGGTATTTTGGTGATTGTACCTTGTTAGTACCTTATTGAGTACCTTGTTAGTACCTTATTGAGTACCTTGTTAGTACCTTATCGAGTACCTTGTTGGCTCATTTGCATGTCATTTGAAGTTACTATTACAATACATGTACTATTAAAACACTATACAGCATTAGTACCTTGTTGTAGTACCTTGTTACCCACTTTTTTTTGTTTGGGAATGCTAGGCTCTCTGGTAGGAAAGAAGAACTAGTAGAAAGGTATGTATTTTCACTTTCATTGCCATGTTTCCAGGAAAAGAATGAAATCGAAAGTAGCAATCACAAGATGTAAATCTACGAACATCAGTCAAAGTTTTATGAACAGCGTTTGTAGAATATTCGACAATGATATTATAATATGATATTATAATGTTTACAAAACGATTTCCTTTTAACAGAAATATTAATTTAATGATTAATTTAATATTAATTTAACCTGTGTAACAACCCGGGTTATCGTAACAAGCATGTCAGTGTTAACCATGTCAGTGTTAACCGTGTTAACCATGTCAGTGTTAACCGTGTTAACCATGTCAGTGTTAACCATGTCAGTGTTAACCGTGTTAACCATGTCAGTGTTAACCATGTCAGTGTTAACCGTGTTAACCATGTCAGTGTTAACCATGTCAGTGTTAACCCGTGTGCCATGTCAGCATAACCATGTCAGTGTTTAAACGTGTTAACCATTGTCAGTGTTAAACCCATGTCAGTTGTTAAACCATTGGCAGTGTTAACCCGTTGTTAACCATGTTTCAAGTGTTAACCATGTCAGTTTTGTTAACCCGTTGTTAACCATGTCAGTGTTAACCATGTCAGTTGTAAAACCGTGTTAACCATTGTCAAGTGTTAAACCATGTCGTGGTTTAACCATGTCAGTTGTTAAACCGGGGTTAACCATGTCAGTTGTTAACCATGTCAGTGTTAACCGTGTTAACCATTGTGCAGTGTTAACCCATGTCAGTGTTAACCCGTGTTCGAGTCAAACCTGGTTTTTTTAAATAAAATTATTGATTATTTTAAGAATTTGTAAATTTGCAAGTGGAAAATTAAACTAGAACGACAGTCGCCCACGACCGCATTGTATCCCCCTTCCGCCATGTCACAAAAAAATCAACAAGTGGAATAACTCCAAAATTAGCGACCCAAGAGTTGTAGTTCTTGTGCGCGACATGTCGTTGACTCGTTGACTCGTTATCTACGCATGGATGAAGTTTCGTTAAAATATTCCGTACGGTTTCAGACTTACAGCCCAGACACGAAAGTGTAAAAAAAATCAACAAAGGGGGATAACTCCAAAATTAGTGACCCAAGAGTTGTGGTTCTTGTGCGTGACACGTCGTTGACTCGTTATCTATGCATGGATGAAGTTTCGTTAAAAATGGACTTTTGAAATGGAGATATTTTCTGAAATGGAGCTGAAATGGACACGATAAAACGTACCTTATGGTAGGTGTGTCACGAAAAAAACATATCTTGTGCAATGTGCGCCCGTACCTTATGACATGTGCACCCACGAGAAAACATACCTTATAAAATGTGCGCCCGTACATTATGAAATGTGTGCCCACGAGAAAATGTACCTTTTGAAATGTGCGCCCACGATGAAACGTATCTTATGATAGGTTGGTCACAGAATAAAAAGCACCATATGCAATGTGCGCCCATGAGAAAACGTACCTTATAAAATGTGTGTTCAAAAGTCCATTTCGGTGTTTAGTCATACAAATCTCCATTTCAGAAGTCCATTTCAAAAAATAAGTCCATTTCAAATGTCCATTTCAGAAATAAGTCATTTTCAACTCCATTTCAGAAAATATCTCCATTTCATAAGTCCATTTCGGTATTTAGTCATTCAAATGTCCATTTCAGAAGTCCATTTCAGAAAATAAGTCCATTTCAAGGTCCATTTCAGAAATAAGTCCATTTCGGTATCTAGTTATACCCTTATTGGAACAGCAGTCGCAGACTGGGTAATTTCCGCCAATCAGATGCAGTTACACAGATTCGGCAGATTCCGGCTTCATATTTTGATTGGTTGCTGCTACTAGATTCGACCAATACTCGACCGTGTAATAAAACGCAACGACGCGTAAATTGGCGGTTAATTGAACAATAAGCTAATTGAACAATTATTATGAACAAAAAGATGAATAATTCTTATTCAGTAATGCAGTGGACTAGCGACCGAAATCGAGTGTCAGTCCACAATAACAAGTATATCATTGAACCGAAGAAGGATTCATACGAGACTGGCGACACTGGTTCGGCCGTTTATCCAGGATATGCCGGGCAGTGGACGTTCGTGATATTGAACGTCGGAGGTAAGTTTGTTTGAAAGGTAGCCGATTTCTAGAGTGTAGGACATAATCCCCCCAATACATAATCCCCCCCCCCCCCCCCCCCCCCCGCGCTTCTTCTTTTCGACCAGGGCGGACATAATCCCCCCCCCCCCTCCGGACAAAATCCCCCCCCCCCCCCCGGACATAATCCCCCCTGTGTGAACTGACTGCCAAGACATAATCCCCACCGGACATAATCCCCCCTGCATGATTTAATGAAGCACATAACATAAGTTGTGTCTAGTTTTATGTCTTTTATTAACGGTGACTGTATGACAAAATTTAATTTAGCAAAATAATTGTTAATCTTTATGTGGCATAATGCAGCATAATCACAACTCGACTTTTGTGATGTTTTTTTTTTTCATTTATAATGACTGTTTATTACTAAACATATTAAACGTTACTATTTCCATTCGAGATGATTCTGAGACATGTGATGCCAAAACATGTTTTTGTTGAGAATTATGTATGATATAAGCATACATATATATCACTCATTTCTCAATAAAAACATGGGGAGGAGTAAAATATGTACGGCACACACCTCTGGAGTTAATCCCCTTTGTTGATCTTTTTTTGTGTCCAGGCTAAGTCTGAAACCGTATCGAATATTTTAATGAAACTTCATTCATGCATAGATAATAAGGCAACAACGTGTCGCGCACAAGAACCACAACTCTCGGGTCGCTAATTTTGGAGTTATTCCGATTTGTTTATTTGTTCGTGTCCAGATTAGAAGTCTGAAACCGTATCATGGAATATTTCAACGAGACTTCATTCATGCATAGATAACGAGTCAACGACGTGGTGTGGGGGGGGGAATTTTAAACTTGATTCATTCAATCATTGGCCATATTTTTGTTTCTTTTAGGTTAATTTTATGTTTTTTTGCTGCCAATAAATTAAAGGCACAATTAATATCCCAAAATAATAATAAAAATAATTTATCGACACTAGAACTATAGTAGTAGTATGTCTAGTTTTTAATATGCTAAAATACATGTATTCATGAAATGATCTCCGACATGTACCATATACAGGTTCCATTCCCGTACCTGGGGTGGTGAGAAAAAAATACAATTCCATTATTATTTTGTTCTTATTTTCCTGCAGCAAATGAAGAGGAACAGAAGGAGTGGATGAGGAATTATATGAAAGAGGCTGTAGATGGAAAAAAAAAAGGTACCAGAACTTACTTTATCCCCCTTAACCCTTTCCCTGTTTTGCGATATTTCGACTCTTCCAAATCGAAAACATCTGAATAAAAGAATCAAATGCTGGGTCAAATGATGGTTAAATTATCTGATAGAGTAGAAAACATTGTGGGAAAAGGAGAAATTGCTTGTTACAAGCAATTTCTCCTTTTCCCACAATGTTTTCAAAAGACATCTTCTGCAGAGGCGTCAAAAGTCGTCTCTATCAGGGAAAGGGTTAAGTAAATAAAATGTGGTTGTACATGTATTTGCTTTATTATCCCCTAGCAATAGTGCAATAATTCCATGTCTGTCTGTACGTGTGTTTAGCTTGCAAAATCTTAAACCAGTAACAGGGAAGAGTTCAATACCCTTATTTCTATACAACTGTTTCAACTGTACACTCCGGCGTGACGCAATAATTACATAAAGTGTGGTCTTTTTACGCACAAATTGATAAAGTTTTTGTTTATCTGACACTGACAGGCTAACCATTATCTGTGTATATTTTTCCAATATGTAAAGTTCAGTCAGGGTTCAATCTTGCCTTTCAAAATAGGGATAAGTTTTAGCACACAAAAAATGACAGTTGTCATTTGGATTACATGATGATTGCGTGACTGCTGCATGCATTACATACATTGGTGGCCAACTCCTGATCCGAGTTGGGGGCTGGCCGTCCGTGTTATACATACATTGGTAGCTGGCCACTGACCCGAGTCGGGGGCTGGCTACTTGTGTTATAGCGTATCATTTAAAGCATAAATATGAAAATTATTCAAAATTTTCTTCCTACAAATAGTGTATCCTCAGAATGCAATGGGTTAAGAAACATCTCACCAGGATCAACAGAATTTGCAAATATTATTCCAAAATTACTGAAAATACACTGATTATCCCCTTGCGTAGCGAAAATGGGATATACGTCCATTTGTCAGTCTGTCTCTATCACACAACTTAGCAGGGTTAATCTGTTATAACTTCTGATTGCCTTGATGGAATGCTTTAATATTTCATACATGTATGCATTTGTACCCGCTTCGTTCTACGGATGGATGCGCACGATGCATCCTTGACCCAAAGTCACATACCTAGTAATATCATGTGACTTTGGAGATTAGCCTTAGAGCGAGGGGATACATGACGTTGGCGGCGTTTTTATTTTATATCAGAACCCATTTTTGGCGCACTCTGTAGGAATGATTGATACCTTCATTTATTAAAATGGTGATCTGCATGGGTCATGCGGTTCAACTGTCAAATTTTCATCTTTGCCTAAAGCCTTATCTGGTCATGTCATACACTTGTTTTGTTTTCATCCAGGCTACTACCGGGGATCATCCGTGGTCCGATATGTCTTGTTATGAATGAACTGGTCTGAGTACCGTTAATCCAGGTTTGACTGTATAAATTTTGATTTCAATCCATCCAGTGCACCCCAGCGATCCAGATCTGGAACAGTCGGATCTCCCCAGCAGCGATCCAGATCTGGATCAGTCGGATCTCCCCAGCAGCGATCCAGATCTGGAACTGGCGGATCTCCCCAGCAGCGATCCAGATCTGGATCAGTCGGATCTCCCCAGCAGCGATCCAGATCTGGAACAGTCGGATCTCCCCAGCAGCGATCCAGATCTGGAACTGTCGGATCTCCCCAGCAGCGATCCAGATCTGGAACAGTCGGATCTCCCCAGCAGCGATCCAGATCTGGAACAGTCGGATCTCCCCAGCGATCCAGATCAACAACACCAGAGATATCTCCTTGGCGATCTGGATCAGCTGGCTCTGCGCAGTACATATCTAGCGTGTCTCCAAAGCTGCAGTCGAGAAAACGACCCTACTTGGCGACGGGCTTACCAAACATGCCAAGGTAAAAATATATATCTAGGATACGGTGTGCATGTATATTGAGCAGACCTAAGTTTAACCCGTAAAGTGCTGCGCACAATGATCCTTGTCTGTGGATTTGGCGGTGTTTTTTACACTATCTTTGTAATTACTCAATCAAACTATACATTATTACATTATTGGTACTCGTAAGTCGTAAGAAAAGTCTAGACGAGTCGGTTCTTTTGAGTACCCCACTGTGTATCTTTTTGTGAAGAAACGGTGGCCAGGGAAATATAGACCCATCTTATAAATAATAGCAAACGAATTCAGCACTTTAGGGGTTAAACTGCAATATGAACGAGTGCAATAAAACCACACTTGCAAATTGCAATGTATATTTTTTCTGGTGGTCGTGTTCGGCCATTTATTATCATGGATCTTTTGACTTTGTCTTGTTAAATTTTAATTACAGGTACGTGTACTTGGCTACAATAAAATGGATTTTGCCTATGTTATCCGGGTGGCCTAATGGAGTAACGGTTGAGTAAATGACTTCCAAAGATCTATATACGAGACATAATATGCTCTTTGCTGATTTCAGGTCACCGTCACCGGATTTCCTCGCCTGCAGTAGAAGTCACCTTAGTAACCCAAAGAGCAAAAGGTATATTTGGATATGGTTACATTGTTTCAGCTCATGGTACATTGGTGGTTCAATGCTCGCTAAAAACTTATTTATCATATTTGTGTTAATAACATTGCTTGGCAATACTGACTACCACATGTATGTCTTATTAACAGACTAAATGACAGGTTGTGAGTTTGTGTGGAATACGCCGCCACTAAAAATAGCAATAGTCTCCATTAAGAGAATAAATTCTTCAATCTTCCAGCCACTTTCTGACTCAAATGACATGCATTATTTGCATGTAAGTCACATGTGATTAACATATTAGCGGAAAATGTGAAATCCATAAAATACTTTGGGAGTCGTTTAGGTATGTATAATATAATATAGCTCACCTATTTTATTTTGATTGGTTGTAGGGGCTTGGTTAAAAGAAAATTAAATTTGTATGCAATTTGGCAAGAATCCGTAAGGCAGCTCCTTTTAAATTTATGTTTGTTAAAGTACTGTGCATATGAACTGTGTTTAATAATCCTTATCTATATTGGCAGGTTCCTCCAAATGGACAATGATATGGATGTACGAAAGTCACCCAGATTAAACAAGAAGTAAGTTCATGCCCATGTAATTTGCTTATTGATCTGCAATTGCATGTGCAGCCGTTTCACTGTAGTAACGGTCAATTCAAATTGGCGTTTTGAGTGGCCATCTACGATATTTACATTAGTACTAAGATTTGTGTACACAAAAGTTGATTTATAATTAATTTAGCACTTTGTCTCCTAAATTGTATATGACATAAGTCTAGATATTTATGTCTCCCCGATAATATCGGGAGACATATTGGTTTTGGCTTGGTTGTCTGTCCGTCCGTCTGTCTGTCTGTCTATCCGTCTGTCCGACTTAGTGCAAATTGGGAGTTTTCAACTTGTGTCGTGCGTATCTCCAAAAGTCTTTCACCTAGGGTCGTGAAACTTTATAGGAATACTTGTCATCACGTATAGTTGCGCACCTGGGGTTTTAGAACCGGATTGATCCGATATTTACGGACTTTCGGCCCTGGACTTAGTGCAAATTGGGAGTTTTCAACTTGTGTCGCGCGTATCTCTAGAAGTCTTTCACCTAGGGTCGTGAAACTTTATAGGAATACTTGTCATCACGTATAGTTGTGCACCTGGGGTTTTAGATCCTGATTGATCCGATATTTACGGACTTTCGGCCCTGGACTTAGTGCAAATTGGGAGTTTTCAACTTGTGTCGCGCGTATCTCCAAAACTATTTCACATAGTGTCGTGAAACTTTATAGCAATACTTGTCATCATGTGAAGTTGCGCACCTGGGGATATACATGGGGATTCGTCCAGTATTTACGGAGTTATTGTTCAAATCCGATAACATGAGCGGTGGGGGAGGGCGAGACATACACGTTTTTGTCTGAAAAACACCCATCTAGTTTCCATCTAAATGTCACAGGGACCCAAAATATTAAGCCATGAATGATGTAAGGCTAAAACAAAAAAAGAGGTGTGACGTCAGGCAGACAGATCAACACCTTTTGGATCCCTACATCTTGCTTCCCACTAAAGTGGGCTCGATGCCTTTGGTGCCTTTTTCATACATGTATTTCTCTGTAAAAGCAGGTTGTGGCGCATTAGAATTGACTCTAAACGATTGTGTTCAACTTATTGAATAAAACATTTGGCAGATAAGATTCTACTGACAGCTGTTTTTGTTTCCTGAGATGTACATACATTGTAAGGGTTAACTTTTTTCAGCGTAACAGAAACTGCGTCCAGAGAGAAATTGAAGGAAGTAACAGAAACTGTGTCGTATTCCGCAAGATCTTGTTCAAATCGCTCTGTGTCCAGAGAGGAATTTGAACAATTGAAAGAAGAATGTTTTCAGCTGAAGAAACGTATTAGGAAGTTGGAGGGTGCAGCGAAGAAAATCGAGATCAAAGAACTGTTTAATGGCCACTCCAAGGAGGACCTTGCTCGTTTAATCAGACATGAGGGCGATCTCTTTCGTGCTACTCACATAATGCAGAGCTGCCAACCCCATGTCGGTCACATGAGGAACATGGAGAGAAAAGGGGGCTATTTTCCGGAACATCACATATGTTTTCCGGAACACAAATCAGTACTCACTTATATGCATAAATTAACTTTTTTAGAGCCTTGGCCCTTGTTTCGGCCAACCGAAAAATCACAATTACACTACTTGCAAGACGCAAATTCATCACCGCGCTTTGACAGGACCAAATTGGGCCATGTCTCGCTGTAATCATTGATGAACAGATGTGTTCTCCTAACTTCTTTCGATAAAAAATACCCAAATTCGTTGGCTGCACGCTTTGGAGCAGACATTTTATGAATTTGCGTGATGAATAAATCAATATCGCTGAGCGCTTGAAATTACTATTATTACACAACAAGAATCGAAATGGTAAGCGCCTCGGCGAGTATGATTACGGGTAAATAAAAAAATAGGATTTACTGGCAGAATTGTGAAACGAAATTATTATTTCCAGATATTCCCGCGCTGATTTTTTAAAAAATCGTACTTTTTAATTGCTATCCGTACTTCCGTATTTCTAACGTAATTTCCGGAACAAATACGGAAAAATCGTAACAGTTGGCAGCTCTGATAATGATGACTTCACTATTTACAACAGAGGAGATAGTCGAACGATCTGTCAGTGGGAAGGCACCCAATTCCAAAACTCAATCAAAACCCAAATTTGATTCAACCAAATTCACATTGATGTTGCAGATCCTAAACGAAAAATTTGTATCTTTGGAACCAACCATATTCACAAGAAAAATTCAGGCAGTGCAGAAAAAAATCTTTCGGTCACTAAATACTTCATAAGTTTGATTGTCTCCTCTTGTCTAAACAGTGAAGTCATTATGCACATTATGCACCTATCAATGTTTTCCCCGCCCAGGGGGTGGGGGGGGGCATACACAGGGAATTGGTCTCATAAAATATCTCGATAGCTTGCCCAGGGGCGGGGAATTAGACACATATTATCGCCCAGCAGGTGGGAATTAGGTCACTTTTCCAATTTGTCTAATTTCCCGTGGGTTGCCCGCCGCTCCCCGGGCGGGGAAGACATTGATAGGTGCATTACAGTAGGAGTCGGTCATAAAATATAGTGCTTATATAGAGGATCTGACATGAGTGACGGTTCAATATGATTTTTAATGAACAAGTTTGCTGAGTTTATAAGCAACGAGGCTCTGCCAAGTTGTTTATAAACTCAGGAAACTAGTTCATTAAAAAGCATATGTAACCGTCACGAATGTTAGATCCTATTTATTGCATATCTCTACAATATTTTACATGAAGCGACATGACTACTGTTCGATTTCTCTAGTGAACAACAGCCAATGCCGCTTCAGTCAATTGAAATGTAATATTATGCTGATAAATAAGTATGTTGTAAACGTCAAACCTAACAAATATAGATACCGGTACCTATTATTTCAAATGACGCACTATAGAATCATTTAACAAATAGTTGTCTTCTTAGTTGTTTCTGAAAGTTTATCTCCTTTTAATTAACGTTTTTGACGCCATGACATCACGTCCAACAGTGACGTCAGGTGCCGAAACGTTGCATACATTTCCGCAATATGACGTTTGGAACGCCTTGGCCATCTACGTTTAATGCAACGTTGTGTGTACTAATTATATCATTGTTTTTGGTGATACGGTTGCGTGAGCTCATTTGCATAATTCTGGCACTAGTGCCATATGATATTTATGGAATGGTCGGAAAGCATGTTATGCAATAAATAATTCATTTATAACAATTTCCATTTTATAGCCGCCGAACATGGTTCAAACATGGTCGACCACGATTTGACCATGTTTCAAACACGATCGACCATGGTCATATGACCGTGGTCGACCATGTTTTGACCATGTTTCAAATACGGTCGACCAAGGTCATATGACCGTGGTCGACCATGTTTTGACCATGTTTCAAACATGGTCGACCGTGGTTCAACTGCTACAAACATGGTCGACCACGGTTTGACCATGCTCTAGATATCATTTATACACAGACGGCAATTTAAACCATAGTAATCGACCATGGTCGACTGTTGACCATGGTTGACTGTTCGACCATGGTCGACTGTGGACCATGGTCGACCATGGACTGACCATGGTGCCATATACCGGCAATGGTCGACCATGGTCTGAACATGGTCAAAACATGGTCGACCACGGTCATCGATCATGTTTTAACCATGGTCGACCATGGTTTGACTATGGTTCTGTGACACTGGCAGTACTCGTATATTGCCAATTCTCGGAAGTGATGTTAATATGTACCGGCTCTGGAAGAATAACCATTTCAGACTGTCGCTGATAAACTCCGGAGCTTCAGTTAACGTGCGTAATTTGACTAAATTATCTGTGTTTTTGTTTTATTTCTTCACCAAAAGTGGGGGTCACACAAAACACCCAAATACAGTATAAATAATTAAATATACACATAAATGTACTACAAATACACAATACAGTGCAACTTCTCTACAACAGCCAGCCATGGGAAGACTGAAAACTGGCTGTTGTAGAGACGATTCTAAAGTACTCCCAACTTGCCAGTTTTGGTGAAGAATAAACAAATCCCCCACAAAGTTTATCAACTTACGCACATATATTACTGTATATATATGGAGATGAACAGAGTCCGCCGCAATAGCTCAGTTGTAGAGCATCCGACTAACGATCGAAAGGTCCCGAGTTCAAGTCTATTTTTTTTACAAATCTGATGTTATTACGTGTGCTATAATCTAATAGTTTCTCTTAACATTTCTGTTGCCTATGACTGGAACCAGAATTTTGGACAGCCTGATCAGCTGGAACCAGAGTACTGGATGAAACTGCTAGATGATGCCGCGTACTGTGACGTCAACTCAGATTCAAACTTCCGTGGAACCGATTTGAGTGAGATTAACGACTACCTACATAAATGTGACAACAAACTAGAACCACACATTCAGAAATTGTACAATGAAAAGTTTTTAAGGTATTTCCGTACTTCAGTTTCACAGAGTGAAAATGATGACAGACCTAGAACCTACATTAAATCCAGCTGTCATGAAGAAATGAAGAAGGGCGTTTGCTACACTGTGGATGTTTTGTTGAGCGAAAGGCGTTCCATTCTTGAGGCACAGTGTGAATGCGCGGCAGGAATGGGCCCAACAGCACATTGCAAGCATGTGTACACAGTATTATTTGCTGCTGCAATGCTTCAAAAAAAAAAAATGTATAAAAACAGAAGAAACTTGCACCCAGAAGCTTCAGTCATTTTACAAATGTAAGAAGTTCATAGGCAGCCCTCAGAAAGCAAATTCACTAGACATGCCAGGAGTGGACGAATTTACCAACATGGACTTTGACCCCAGGCCAGAATCATTTAGAAACAATCCAGCTTATCAACATCATTTTCGAAACAATTGCCTAAATTTTCCAGGTATATCCCAAATGCCAATATTTCAAACATTTGAACCTGCCAATGCCCTCGCAGTTGCACATGACCACGATTACGAGTCACTTCCACCACAAGATAACTTTCTTGAAAAAATGCTTGCGACAAAAATAACAGTTGACCAAGTTGTGGCCATCGAAAAAAAACTATTGGCCAGAGCATGAACACCGAATGGAAGGAGGAACGGACAAAGCGACTGCCTTCATCCATGTTTGGTAGAATATGTAAATTAACAGACCGCACTGACAAACAAAAATTTGCGAAATCCCTGACAACTGTCACAAATATAACTGCAGCGCCACTTGAACATGGATTAGGTATGAGCATATTGCCATTGAGCAGTTCAAAAAAGACACTGGCAATGTGGTTAGTCGCTGTGGTTTAGTGGCGAGTCAGGACTATCCATTTGTGGCATCATCTCTAGACGGGGTCATCAACAAACACATTATTGTGGAAGTAAAGTGCCCTTACACATCACGAGACAAACATATCTCCCAAGTAACAGTTCTATATCTGAAACCGAGTTCTGAGGACAAATATGTTCTAGATGAACACCATGATTACTATTACCAAATACAGGGACAGCTCCTTTGCACTGGTGCCAAAACATGTATATTGGTTATCTGTACTGCAAACAATTTAAAAATCACTGATATAAAGTATGTCACAGTAACGAGAAATGACCCATTTATTGCACAAATGGTGCAAACTCTGAAGCTGTTTTTTGACAATTATTTTAAACAGGCTCTGCTTGAAAAGCACTTCTACAAGTCTTATGTTGCTTAAACCTTACCATACTTACAGAGTTGGAAACTGAAATTGTCGTCTACTTGCTATCATTTTTATCAATTTAGTACTGGGGAAAAAACATGTTTTGGCAGCACATGAGAATCATCTTCGGTAAACATGATTCTCATGAGCTGCCAAAATATGTTTTTGTTAAGAATTATTGAATAATAAAAATAAACAGCCGACGACACAATTTAATTCAGCACATGTCGACTGGTGCCACACCGCACAGAGTATATTTTTTTCTGAAGAAATATTTAGAATTTCCCAAGAGCAAAATTATTATTTCACACAAGTTAACACAGCTCCAGTTAACATGTTAAGAAGGTGCGTAATTCGACCGAATTTCGTGGTATTTCTTCACCGAAAATGGCAAGTTGGGAGTTCTTTAGAATCGTTTCAATGGGACGATTCTAAAGAAATAACAAATTTACCCCCAAATTACGCACCTTAACTGGAGCTCTGGCTAACTTAGATTGTAGGTACATTTATTGTATGTATTGTATATTTAATGTATTAATAGCCTCAGTCCGTTACTGTAACCTGTGGTGTCTTGTTTATGTATGTCAGCATGATATGACCACAATACATAGTCAAACAGAATACAATGTCACGAATACCTATGATTACAATGACTACAAATGATTCAATGTAATTCAATATAAACTCAATGTATTATTATATTTCTTTTTTAAACATGTATTAATTTATGCATGTTTGGAAACAATTCCAGATCTGAAATTGCACAGCATGAAGCAGTCAAACGTGATATGTGATGCAATCTTGGTTTCAGTGCTTGTCAATGGATTTGTCAATACTGTTTTACAGTTACTCCTTGCTAATACTCCTTCGTTTAACAGTGTGATACAGTCCTAAATACTGATAATATCTGAAGTAAACACAACGTGAAACGTGTTACGAGCACACTCAGCAGCTGTGTAACACAGTTTCACCTTGACCTGTGGCACGAGGCGCCATCTAACTAGGAACGACAACTCTCTCTAACTATCGGCCATTAGAGGGTCTGATGGATAAGCTTCTTCACCATGTCAGCTAATTTATAGTACTCAAAATAGGAAGAAGTTTTGTGATGCCACATTGCACATTTTAACCATTACATATTTTATAACCAGGTTCCTGGTTCTGGCCAATTTATATAACACACCACCATGACCACGGAACCAGCCTTACTGGATTTCATTACGCACGAGCGGTAATTCAGGGCTTAAAAATATTCACTTTTTGTACTTGCCCAGCCGGGCAAGTACAATTATAATCTACTCGCCCAGACCAAAAAGCTACTTGCCCAACATTTTAGGAAAATGCAAGAAGTAGTAATACCTTTCGAAAAAGGTTAGGCAATTAACTTGTTTAGAACCATCCAACAGAATAGTACTAACATGTTTATATGCTTTTTCTGAAATTATTGTATGCAATAAGATGTTACTGTCGTAAAGCACATGTAGTACAGTAATGGTATAAACTTTAATAATCAGTATACTGCTGTAGCAGTACTTTATTTGTAACTAGTAGTCAGATCTGGTTATAAAACTTTTCAAATATCAAATTCAGACTAATATGCATAGTGATTTGTTAGTGCTGAACATGAGCTCAGCAATGCATTAATCAGTCAGTATATTTAAGTCTGGGTTTGAAAGTTTTAAAAGTGTTATAATCTTGGGATGATCAGCAGTCAATGTCAACTAATGTGCTGCAGCCAAACAGTACAGTTTGATCAGGATCTGCACTGTTCACTAGTAAATCA
Organism: Conchocele bisecta; assembly: GCA_029237695.1. Lineage (NCBI taxonomy): Eukaryota > Metazoa > Mollusca > Bivalvia > Lucinida > Thyasiridae > Conchocele > Conchocele bisecta. Next base: position 54,565,695 of record CM055267.1, read on the forward strand.
ATGAAACACTTATCATGCTTCCAACATGCAATATAGATTATTATCAGACTACAGGAGCTGGAGGGTGTGCTATTTGATCAGGACATACACTGGTCACAAATCCCATAAGTCCCATTTCTCCAGTCACAACCACAATTTTAATTAAAACACGGGTGCATCATTATTTGACCTCACTCAGTACACAGATAGACTGCTTCCGGGTCGGTACCCGAAAAAAATAGTCCGGAGAAAAATGCATATGTTTGTGTTGCAGGTGCTTTGAGGCAGGTTCAGGTGCACTAATGTGGTTTATTAATGCATGTGGAGACTCTAGGGGCTCTAGTACACAGCCAAGATCTGCAGTTTGGAATGGATTATTTTGTGTGGCAGGACACATGTAAATGAAGTGTGATGCGGCTCTGCGTCTGTTGTGACGTGATGATTTTTGACCCCGCTGTCATGTTTCCTTTCCTGTCAGAAAAACGAAATGGTCAACGCGTGTTGACAAGTTGGTGAGAAGACGGCATGATCCAGTCGTCAAAGACATTGTAACTCAATGTATGATTCCAATGTTTATGCTTTTACAGGCGGTGAGTGAAATGACCCCTAAACACTATATGTTTAATATACATTTCTATCTGTGTGTTTAGGCCATTTAGAAGACGATCTACTCATCAATTGTCCAGATGCTTTGTAACTTTATTAAGCGTTTCCAATACACAGATTCATTTTGCAGTGGCTATGTATGCAGCAGCGTCTTGGAAACTATTAATTCAGTATATTCGTTGATTATTATTAGCGCAAGTGTACTCTGATCATCGTAAAAAGTGTGTAGTTAACGCAGTACACTTCCAGCGACACGCCCTGCACAAATTGCATCTGGTGATAATGCCCTTACTAAAACACACGAGGCACACTGTCAGCAGAACGAGACCGTGGTCTGTTTTACGAGTGAGTAAAAACTATCCGCCGAGCGCATAGCAACTGTCTGGACGTCCAAATGTCTAGTACAGGGATGCTGTAATTGTTTTCTAATGTAAACATTAAAAACATCATTTCCGGTTTTGAGATCGCGGAAAGCGTTAGGAAAACCAATAAAAGAATGGAACTTAAGATGCGAATTTTGTCAGTTCCGTATATTTTCGGAAAATACAGAATGGCCTTTCCCAATTTGTCACTCGCCAAATCAGGCCAGTGACAAGAAAATCCTCTCGCCAACACGAAAATTGACTCGCCATGGCGAGCGGGGCGAGTGAATTTTTAAGCCCTGGGGTATGTAAACATCAGGAGCACATGACATGTGCTGTCTCTGTCTCTTTCTGCACTAGACACCAACACGAACGGACCGGTATACTGTTTATAACCCCTGCTTTGTGCCAGGTGCATTGAGAACTCCAGGTAAGTATGACTTCACTGTGAGGTATTATCTTATTATACTGTATCCTTTGACAGTAATACTCATTACTTGCCTGTAAACCACAGGCAACTGTAACAGACTGTTATATTTGTCTCTTTGGTTTATGAGTCGTGTGAAGTTTTCATCACACTCAGTCCGGTTCCTGGAGTCCGCATTACGTAATACCTCCGCTATCAGAGAAGATTAGGAAATTCTCTGGTTATATGAATGAGGACCCTGTAAAGTTCATAGATTAGTTTGAATCGTATCTGACTTTATCAAACTTGGATAGCACGGATCCGAAGGTGGTTGCGGCTTTTCATCTGCACCTGCAGGGACCAGCCCTGGTGTGGTTTGGGACACAGAATAATGTATCCAAATCTTCATGGGCTACATTGAAAGCTGCCTTTGTAGCAGAATACTGCGACATTAACAATCCAGCATTGATAGTTGAGGAGGCGTCTTTCAACAACATGTGCCTGGCAACCAGTCAGCCTATAGAGGAGTATCATAGTATCATTTGTCTGAAAGGCAAAAGACTGTCGAAATCGGACAGAGACATGACATTTCGTTTTATTGAGGGCCTTCCCGCCCAACGGCCTTCTTCGTACGAGCTGGGCACGAGGCGCCATCTAACTAGGAACGACAACTCTCTCTAACTATCGGCCATTAGAGGTCGATGGATAAGCTTCTTCACCATGTCAGCTAATTTATAGTACTCAAAATAGGAAGGAGTTTTGTGATGCCACATTGCACATTTTAACCATTACATATTTTATAACCAGGTTCCTGGTTCTGGCCAATTTATATAACACACCACCATGACCACGGAACCAGCCTTACTGGATTTCATTACGCACGAGCGTAATTCAGGGCTTAAAAATATTCACTTTTTGTACTTGCCCAGCCGGGCAAGTACAATTATAATCTACTCGCCCCCAGACCAAAAAGCTACTTGCCCAACATTTTAGGAAAATGCAAGAAGTAGTAATACCTTTTCGAAAAAGGTTAGGCAATTAACTTGTTTAGAACCATCCAACAGAATAGTACATAACATGTTTATATGCTTTCTGAAATTATTGTATGCAATAAGATGTTACTTGTCGTAAAGCACATGTAGTACATAATGGTATAACTTTAATAATCAGTATACTGCTGTAGCAGTACATTTGTAACTAGTAGTCAGATCTGGTTATAAACTTTTCAAATATCAAATTCAGACTAATATGCATAGTGATTTGTTAGTGCTGAACATGAGCTCAGCAATACATTAATCAGTCAGTATATTTAAGTCTGGGTTTGAAAGTTTTAAAAGTGTTATAATCTTGGGATGATCAGCAGTCAATGTCAACTAATGTGCTGCAGCCAAACAGTACAGTTTTGATCAGGATCTGCACTGTTCACTAGTAAATCAATGAAACACTTATCATGCTTCCAACATGCAATATAGATTATTATCAGACTACAGGAGCTGGAGGGTGTGCTATTTGATCAGGACATACACTGGTCACAAATCCCATAAGTCCCATTTCTCCAGTCACAACCACAATTTTAATTAAAACACGGGTGCATCATTATTTGACCTCACTCAGTACACAGATAGACTGCTTCCGGGTCGGTACCCGAAAAAAAAAAATAGTCCGGAGAAAAATGCATATGTTTGTGTTGCAGTGCTTTGAGGCAGGTTCAGGTGCACTAGTGTGGTTTATTAATGCATGTGGAGACTCTAGGGGCTCTAGTACACAGCCAAGATCTGCAGTTTGGAATGGATTATTTTGTGTGGCAGGACACATGTAAATGAAGTGTGATGCGGCTCTGCGTCTGTTGTGACGTGATGATTTTTGACCCCGCTGTCATGTTTCCTTTCCTGTCAGAAAAACGAAATGGTCAACGCGTGTTGACAAGTTGGTGAGAAGACGGCATGATCCAGTCGTCAAAGACATTGTAACTCAATGTATGATTCCAATGTTTATGCTTTTACAGGCGGTGAGTGAAATGACCCCTAAACACTATATGTTTAATATACATTTCTATCTGTGTGTTTAGGCCATTTAGAAGACGATCTACTCATCAATTGTCCAGATGCTTTGTAACTTTATTAAGCGTTTCCAATACACAGATTCATTTTGCAGTGGCTATGTATGCAGCAGCGTCTTGGAAACTATATTAATTCAGTATATTCGTTGATTATTATTAGCGCAAGTGTACTCTGATCATCGTAAAAAGTGTGTAGTTAACGCAGTACACTTCCAGCGACACGCCCTGCACAAATTGCATCTGGTGATAATGCCCTTACTAAAACACACGAGGCACACTGTCAGCAGAACGAGACCGTGGTCTGTTTTACGAGTGAGTAAAAACTATCCGCCGAGCGCATAGCAACTGTCTGGACGTCCAAATGTCTAGTACAGGGATGCTGTAATTGTTTTCTAATGTAAACATTAAAAACATCATTTCCGGTTTTTGAGATCGCGGAAAGCGTTAGGAAAACCAATAAAAGAATGGAACTTAAGATGCGAATTTTGTCAGTTCCGTATATTTTCGGAAAATACAGAATGGCCTTTCCCAATTTGTCACTCGCCAAATCAGGCCAGTGACAAGAAAATCCTCTCGCCAACACGAAAATTGACTCGCCATGGCGAGCGGGGCGAGTGTAATTTTTAAGCCCTGGGGTATGTAAACATCAGGAGCACATGACATGTGCTGTCTGTTTCTTTCTGCACTAGACACCAACACGAACGGACCGGTATACTGTTTATAACCCCTGCTTTGTGCCAGGTGCATTGAGAACTCCAGGTAAGTATGACTTCACTGTGAGGTATTATCTTATTATACTGTATCCTTTGACAGTAATACTCATTACTTGCCTGTAAACCACAGGCAACTGTAACAGACTGTTATATTTGTCTCTTTGGTTTATGAGTCGTGTGAAGTTTTCATCACACTCAGTCCGGTTCCTGGAGTCCGCATTACGTAATACCTCCGCTATCAGAGAAGATTATTAGGAAATTCTCTGGTTATATGAATGAGGACCCTGTAAAGTTCATAGATTAGTTTGAATCGTATCTGACTTTATCAAACTTGGATAGCACGGATCCGAAGGTGGTTGCGGCTTTTCATCTGCACCTGCAGGGACCAGCCCTGGTGTGGTTTGGGACACAGAATAATGTATCCAAATCTTCATGGGCTACATTGAAAGCTGCCTTTGTAGCAGAATACTGCGACATTAACAATCCAGCATTGATAGTTGAGGAGGCGTCTTTCAACAACATGTGCCTGGCAACCAGTCAGCCTATAGAGGAGTATCATAGTATCATTTGTCTGAAAGGCAAAAGACTGTCGAAATCGGACAGAGACATGACATTTCGTTTTATTGAGGGCCTTCCCGCCCAACTGGCCTTCTTCGTACGAGCTGGGCACGAGGCGCCATCTAACTAGGAACGACAACTCTCTCTAACTATCGGCCATTAGAGGGTCTGATGGATAAGCTTCTTCACCATGTCAGCTAATTTATAGTACTCAAAATAGGAAGGAGTTTTGTGATGCCACATTGCACATTTTAACCATTACATATTTTATAACCAGGTTCCTGGTTCTGGCCAATTTATATAACACACCACCATGACCACGGAACCAGCCTTACTGGATTTCATTACGCACGAGCGGTAATTCAGGGCTTAAAAATATTCACTTTTTGTACTTGCCCAGCCGGGCAAGTACAATTATAATCTACTCGCCCAGACCAAAAAGCTACTTGCCCAACATTTTAGGAAAATGCAAGAAGTAGTAATACCTTTTCGAAAAAGGTTAGGCAATTAACTTGTTTAGAACCATCCAACAGAATAGTACATAACATGTTTATATGCTTTCTGAAATTATTGTATGCAATAAGATGTTACTTGTCGTAAAGCACATGTAGTACAGTAATGGTATAAACTTTAATAATCAGTATACTGCTGTAGCAGTACATTTGTAACTAGTAGTCAGATCTGGTTATAAAACTTTTCAAATATCAAATTCAGACTAATATGCATAGTGATTTGTTAGTGCTGAACATGAGCTCAGCAATACATTAATCAGTCAGTATATTTAAGTCTGGGTTTGAAAGTTTTAAAAGTGTTATAATCTTGGGATGATCAGCAGTCAATGTCAACTAATGTGCTGCAGCCAAACAGTACAGTTTGATCAGGATCTGCACTGTTCACTAGTAAATCAATGAAACACTTATCATGCTTCCAACATGCAATATAGATTATTATCAGACTACAGGAGCTGGAGGGTGTGCTATTTGATCAGGACATACACTGGTCACAAATCCCATAAGTCCCATTTCTCCAGTCACAACCACAATTTTAATTAAAACACGGGTGCATCATTATTTGACCTCACTCAGTACACAGATAGACTGCTTCCGGGTCGGTACCGAAAAAATAGTCCGGAGAAAAATGCATATGTTTGTGTTGCAGGTGCTTTGAGGCAGGTTCAGGTGCACTAATGTGGTTTATTAATGCATGTGGAGACTCTAGGGGCTCTAGTACACAGCCAAGATCTGCAGTTTGGAATGGATTATTTTGTGTGGCAGGACACATGTAAATGAAGTGTGATGCGGCTCTGCGTCTGTTGTGACGTGATGATTTTTGACCCCGCTGTCATGTTTCCTTTCCTGTCAGAAAAACGAAATGGTCAACGCGTGTTGACAAGTTGGTGAGAAGACGGCATGATCCAGTCGTCAAAGACATTGTAACTCAATGTATGATTCCAATGTTTATGCTTTTACAGGCGGTGAGTGAAATGACCCCTAAACACTATATGTTTAATATACATTTCTATTCTGTGTGTTTTAGCATTTAGAAGACGATCTACCACATCAATTGGTCCAGATGCTTTGTAACTTATTAAGCGTTTCCAATACACAGATTCATTTTGCAGTGGCTATGTATGCAGCAGCGTCTTGGAAACTATATTAATTCAGTATATTCGTTGATTATTATTAGCGCAAGTGTACTCTGATCATCGTAAAAAGTGTGTAGTTAACGCAGTACACTTCCAGCGACACGCCCTGCACAAATTGCATCTGGTGATAATGCCCTTACTAAAACACACGAGGCACACTGTCAGCAGAACGAGACCGTGGTCTGTTTTACGAGTGAGTAAAAACTATCCGCCGAGCGCATAGCAACTGTCTGGACGTCCAAATGTCTAGTACAGGGATGCTGTAATTGTTTTCTAATGTAAACATTAAAAACATCATTTCCGGTTTTGAGATCGCGGAAAGCGTTAGGAAAACCAATAAAAGAATGGAACTTAAGATGCGAATTTTGTCAGTTCCGTATATTTTCGGAAAATACAGAATGGCCTTTCCCAATTTGTCACTCGCCAAATCAGGCCAGTGACAAGAAAATCCTCTCGCCAACACGAAAATTGACTCGCCATGGCGAGCGGGGCGAGTGAATTTTTAAGCCCTGGGGTATGTAAACATCAGGAGCACATGACATGTGCTGTCTCTGTTTCTTTCTGCACTAGACACCAACACGAACGGACCGGTATACTGTTTATAACCCCTGCTTTGTGCCAGGTGCATTGAGAACTCCAGGTAAGTATGACTTCACTGTGAGGTATTATCTTATTATACTGTATCCTTTGACAGTAATACTCATTACTTGCCTGTAAACCACAGGCAACTGTAACAGACTGTTATATTTGTCTCTTTGGTTTATGAGTCGTGTGAAGTTTTCATCACACTCAGTCCGGTTCCTGGAGTCCGCATTACGTAATACCTCCGCTATCAGAGAAGATTATTAGGAAATTCTCTGGTTATATGAATGAGGACCCTGTAAAGTTCATAGATTAGTTTGAATCGTATCTGACTTTATCAAACTTGGATAGCACGGATCCGAAGGTGGTTGCGGCTTTTCATCTGCACCTGCAGGGACCAGCCCTGGTGTGGTTTGGTGGGACACAGAATAATGTATCCAAATCTTCATGGCTACATTGAAAGCTGCCTTTGTAGCAGAATACTGCGACATTAACAATCCAGCATTGATAGTTGAGGAGGCGTCTTTCAACAACATGTGCCTGGCAACCAGTCAGCCTATAGAGGAGTATCATAGTATCATTTGTCTGAAAGGCAAAAGACTGTCGAAATCGGACAGAGACATGACATTTCGTTTTATTGAGGGCCTTCCCGCCCAACTGGCCTTCTTCGTACGAGCTGGGCGTGTCAACAATCTTCGGGAGGCACTACATGCCTCCAAGATTGGGGAGGCACATGGCTATCGTCAAAAGAACCTGGGGGCCGTTTCATTAAACTTCGTAAGACTAAAATGTCCGTAAGTGCAAAATTATGATAGTCTGTAAATTTCCTATAAACAATGTTTTCTTGTAAACAATTATTGGATTTACATTTATTGAGCATAGGCTGCGTATCAATAAAGCCTATGCTCAATAAATGTAAATACATCAATTGAAATTTAGAGATGATCCTAAATTTGCAGTTACGAACATTTTAGTCTTACGAAGTTTAGTGAAACGGGCTCCTGGAACCAGTTGTTGCAGCGGTCAGGCCACATACACCCCCACAGGCTGCTACGAATCCCTACTCGCCCACATCCACCACGTCACGCCCTATGTCGATGATTACGTGTTTCAAGTGTAATGGCCCGAGCCATATCAAATCTCGATGTAACTGGACCGGTACAGGTCCCAAAATGTGTAACGTATCATGCCAGCTGTGTGATCAAACCGGCCACAGTGCCAAAGAGTGTCTGTTGAACCCGAAAAATAAACGTACGACGCTGCCAGCTACTTGTCAACTTTGTGGTAATGGTGATCATATAGCCAAGAACTGTCCGGAATTAAACGGGCAAGGCCTGGGGACACCGCGCAATTCCCAGGCCCAATAGACACGGATCATGAAATCGCGCATCAAACAGAACCAGAACAAGACGCAGAACACGCAGAACCACATGTTGATTAAAATGTTATGTATTTACAAGTAAGGATTGGTAATACACCAGTCACAGCATTGTTGGATTCTGAAAGTTCCATAAATATTGTTTCCAGGTCACTGTATGATTTGATACCCAAGTCTGATGTTGTTGATTTTCAGTTATCATCATCAAACATTATATTGGCCAATGACCAGTCTATCAATATTTTTGGAACAGCCAGCATCCGCATTCATAATGCATCTAAACAAAGGTCAAATTATGTAAATATAATTCCAGCACAAAAATATTTACACATTTGATTGGCCCGTAGCAAGTCTCTGTCCAATATTTATATCCCAGTAAACTCCCACGCCGAACTACTTTCCATAACCGTGAGGCGCAGTTAACCCTTATCCCGCCGCGCGCGACTACCGGTCGTGCTGCACTATACGCGTCTATACTGCCAAGCGCGACTACAAGTCGTGCTCTGGGGTACCCCTACTTTCTCTTTGTTAACGTTATATTTAGACGTGTACTTTTCGGTCACGTGGGTATATTTGATGTAATACTGACTAATCACCATATTTCTATAAAAATATCAATGAATAGATGTCGGAATTTCGGTAAATTGATCTAACAATAACCCCAAAATAGAAACGTGTATTCCTTGAAAGAATTCCGCCAAAATGGCGAACAGAATTGTACGCGGCTTGGATGCTGATGAAGTTTTACGGAGAATTATGGACGATGATGACTTCTCTGACAGTGGTGATGATAGCAGCGATGATGATGATAATTTGGAGGAAATTATTCGGGCCGTAAACGTCATTGAGCTCGTAGACATGACACAATCGCCACGAGACCAAGAAATTCAATCCGATGTAAACAGTGGGTGGGGTAAAACTGACAGCCCTCCATTATTGATGCCATTTACTGGCAACTCTGGATTGACATGCGAGTTGCCGGATAGCCCAACACCACTGGATTTATTCAACATATTGTTTGATGAAAGTATGTGGACACACCTTGTGGAACAAACAAATACGTATGCTGCCAATAAAATCACCACCCAACAACTGAAGCCCCAGGTTAGACTGCACAAGTGGAAACCTGTCACCGTAGATGAACTGAAGGTGTTCTTTGCCTTGGTCATTAGCATGGGAATGACGCGAAAGTTCGACATTGAAATGTATTGGTCGACCGAAGAGTGTTTGTCCACACCGTTCTTTGGCAAACATATGTCTAAGAATAGGTTCTTACTTCTGTTGTCGAATCTCCATGTGGCCGACAACTCTACAGCAGTACCGGCAGGGGAACCAGGTTATGATCGCCTTCATAAAGTACGGCCCTTCATACGAATGATCCGTGAGAACTTCCTCAAATATGAGCCAGAAATGAACTTGAGCTTTGACGAGGGTACGTGTCCATTCAAGGGACGTGTACAATTCCGCGTGTACAATCCCATGAAACCTAACAAGTTTGGGATAAAACTTTACCAAGTATGTGAATCATCATCTGGTTATTGTGTAGGCTTCGACGTGTATGACGGTCAGACAGAATGTGCATCATATGTACACGCTTTGGTACCAGATGATGAAAATGGGCAACTCGCCGATGTTTACTCCGATCTGACACAAACATCAAAAATAGTTATCGGGATGCTCGGTCAGTGTGGTCTGCTGTCCAAAGGTCATCACGTGTATATGGATAACTATTACACATCACCCGAGTTATTCACAGAACTGAACCTGCTGGATACATACGCATGTGGAACACTCCGTATCAATCGAAAGGGGACCCCAAAAGTGTTATCTGTGGTGAAAAAACTGAAACAGGGAGAAAGTATTTATCGTCGAAATGAGAACATGCTTTCTATGAAATTCCACGATAAGCGAGACGTGCACATGCTCACGACAATCCATGAGGCAAAACTTGGCGTGACTGATCGGATTGACAGGCGGACGAACGAGCCGATATTGAAGCCGATCGCGATCATCGACTACATAAAACAGATGGGAGGGGTGGACCTCAGCGACCAAATAGTGCAATACTATGATGTGCTACGGAAGTCTGTAAAGTGGTGGAAAAAGTTATTTTTCCACCTTTTCAACTTGATGATGGTGAATGCGTACGCACTCTACAGGAAATATGGGGAACGCCTGAAGAAACGGACACATCGCGAGTTCCGACTGCAGTTGGTGAAGTCACTGCTCGAGTCAGCACCTGATGCACCCGCTCCATCGGCCGGGAGACGAAAGTCGGAAGATATCGGGCGTCTCACAGGCAGACACTTTCCTGCGAAGATCCAGCCGAAAGAGGGGGCCAAACGACTAAACCCAATTCGTGACTGCATCGTATGCAATGTGGAGAAAAAAAAGAGGACAGGCCACAAGCGAAAACAAACATCTATGGAGTGCAAACAATGTGAAAAACCCATGTGTGTGCCAGACTGCTTTGCACGATATCATACTCACAATAAGTACAAATCACCATGCAAATAAACAATGACGAAAATGCCATGGCGTGAATATTTGCAGTGACCGAACATAGTTGCCGGAATATTGACAATTACGAGGTATGTGCTAGTAGTCACAACCATATATCTAGCTTATCATGAGCTACCCTAGTCTAACACCCAATAAGACCCTTTTTGTTGTTGCAGACTACATACATATATATAGATCCAGTTAGCTAGCAGATATTATTATAATGATCTATATTCATATATACATGTAACTCAGGATCTACCATTTATCACGACTCTGAATACCGGTATGTACATTACAAAATGGGCGACCAGTGTAGCCCCAGATTAGACTGTGCATTATATGCAGTCTGACCAGGGGCCACACTGGTCGCTATTCAGTGCAACATTATTCAAAACTTGAATAACAATTTTAGGATCATTATGCTGCAGTAATTGCTTACTTTTGCACTTTTTTCATGGAAACCATGCAGATATTGTAAGATTGAAATGTGTTGCTTATCTGGATCTATATTATGTATTCTGATGTAACAACAGTTTGTAATTTACTCATCCACAACCTTCTGCTGATATGTTACTGTGTAGAAACTGTTTTCTATTTTCGGAGTGAGTAGAATCACTGAATTCTTATGGAATATTCGTAAAATTTTGTGTAAATATTGCAATAATTCATAATCAGTTGGTGATTATGACATAAATAATAATAATATATAAATTATTCATATATTCGTGTTGGTCAGTCTTTACTCTATAAATTACATATTGGGTTGATCAGGATTGCTAACATAACAAAAAAGTTACATGCATTTGAACACATGTGGTGCCTGTCAGAACAGCTGGTCAGCATTTCTCTGTAAACTCAGGTGGCAGCAGCTGGGCTGATAAGCCATTAGGCTCACGGCGGGATAAGGGTTAAAATAATTCTTAAGAAAACTGAAAATAAACACATTTTCTTGATGAATTTATTTCAAATTCTGGAATTATAAGGAATGAATGGCCTTTTGGTGGAATTTATCGGGGATATAAACTTGGAAAAGTCGCGGGAATACTGGACGAGGCCTTAAAAAATTTACAATTTCGAAAAAAAATCAAAAATTGATTTTTTTTCGAAAATTGTAATTTTTTATCGCTTCGTCCAGTATTCCCGCGACTTTTCCAAGTTAATACCCCGATAAATTCCACAAAAAGGCCATTCATTCCTATAGTGTACATTTTGGAAACGGCGTCACATCCATTAATTCTTGGTACCAGTTACAGGAGAGAAAACAATGTTGTCCTTGATTTCAGTAAAAATACATTATTTCCCCGTGTGAAAAGCAGTACCAAAATTCGGTGTAAAACTACAGTTGTTATCAATCCTAACTCAGAATGTGTTGTCAGTGCAAAGTTGTCTAATGATATCAAGATTGGTATATCAGTGGTTGTTACTGTGTTGCGGCACATTTCTTGCTAAAAAATGTTTGCCTACAATTTGGCAAGTGGAGTGGATGCAGATGGAACAGCTCGACAAGAGCTGGCTCACCTGGATCTGCAATATTTGCAAGCATTTATACTTGCATGTAGATCGATGTCTTTGGTTGTGAAAGAGTTAAATATCAGTTTCTAGATTCTTGGTTTGGAATCTAATTTGCTAGATACAGATAGATACAGATACATCTTGGGAAAGAAATATAATTCATTTTGTGAGATATCTTGTTGCAAATATTATTTGTTCTGCTTATGTACTTGACAACATGCTTTTTATACGTCATGTTTATGCAGTACATGTATTTTCATAATGTTTTGTTTTACATCTAGATCTAGTCCAATATGATTTTCTTTTCTGTCAGATGTACATGTTTGTTACAAGTAGTAACAAGTCTGTTCAGATTTTTCTATGCCACACTGAATAGAATGTCTGAAATATTGTGCTAAGTGAAAAAACATACTAGTATAGTGATGGATCATCCAAGACACAGTTGTTCATTTGGATATGAACATTTGTGAGGGTGTATGACAATACACAATAGCAGAAAAATATAATTGGTATTGTTGCTAAAGCCTATCTTGTAATTGTTTGCTAAATGGTTGTATTTTCTTACCTTGTGTGTTTTGTGAAGTTAAATTTGTAGATTATATATACAGATATTCCATGTAAAGCGCAGATGATGTTCTTTTCAAGATACTGTAACTCTACTGTTACTATTCAGACTTTTTTGTGGGAGTTATTCCCCTTAGACCACTGTCTGTCTGCACGTGCAATTCAGCTATATGATCGTTTGCTGCAAATATTTTGTATATCAATACATATGTCATGAATACTAGGTTGGCATTACCGGTGTAGCGGTCAGAAATCCCCCCCCCCCCCCACCGAAATCCCCCGGGGGGTGGGAGTTTGGGCTAGCCTACAATTTTTTCAGGTTTATTTTTGGAATTATAGCTAGTATTTTCAAACTTGTAATACCATCCTAATAGTGTATATATATATTTTTAATCCATCATCAATAACTTGAGCATACCGATGAATAGGTTTCGTATCATAACTACCAGTAAATAGTCTATTTTATCACCATACACTAGGACTCATTTTCAGGTGCATTTTTGTATTGATCTTCATAGTACGTTCATCATTTAAAAGCACACTTTGGAATTTGCATTTGGACTCGATTCCTTGCTGTTACAGATTTACATTTTTTCAATTATGATACATGTACAGCCTCTGTTCTGTTCACTTTTGGCAATTAACTTTGTAGTTTTTATCTGCTGATCACAGATAAATAGCATGTTAGCGTGTATGTATGTTGATATGTGACAGTTTATGATATTTTGTTTTATGCAAATTTTTCATGCAGTACTTGTGGTCATACATGATTGCTATTTGCCGAGTTTCTACATAGCAGCCTTATTCATACATTCATGTATCCTTTTCTTCTTAGACAATTTTAATTTTAGTGGGGGGATGTTATATTTGTCTCTTTGGTTTATGAGTCGTGTGAAGTTTTCATCACACTCAGTCCGGTTCCTGGAGTCCGCATTACGCCGAGGTGACCAGAAAGTCAGCGGCTGATTTCAGAAACTGGGAGTAAGTGGATTATCTCCCCTGCCCCTCCTCGTGGGGACTCTCTTCCAGTTTGGTTTTGATAAAAAATTAAAGAATGAATGTTATCTTGTTTCAAGAAGATTTATTATTCCCCAGTCAACAAGTAACTATGGTGAAGATTACTACAAGACTATCGTGTCCCCAAATTGGCCCAACATTATATCCCAACTACTCGGCTATTTTACAACAGTGGCACTGTGAACAGGGTTCTTTCCTGTTTTGTATTGCCAATATTGATGCAAATTATGGTGTCCATTTCATGTTGACAAGAGCGTTGTAAGCGAGAATAGTATCCAGAACGAGTCTCCTGCAAAAGTTTGCAGTAGATATCGGGGCAACCGCTGCACTGTTATATATATTCATTTGTTTCACAATTTATTGTGAATACCAAACCATTTCTTGTAACTAGTGCTAGGTAGTTACATTATTGTTTTTTCTACCCTGTACATACACATGATTTCAAGTCAAGTACCAATTCCCATCCATTCTACACCTGCAGAAGAACTAGAAACAAAATTGCTACCCCGCTACGATACCTCTCCATGAAAAATCTGGTCAGTTTCGCCCGAAATCTGGTCAGTTAATTATGCCCTAGTCCGTTATGTGTATGGTCCGTTATGTTCATAATTCTTTGATAAAATATTATCGTGCAAATAGTCAGTTACAATTACATCAACAATAGCATATATAGATGGCGTCAATCAGGAAATAATTTCGAGCTAATTCCGTGTCATTTTATTTCCCGTAAATAACCAGTTCTACATCAAAGATTATTAATTTAAAGGTATAACTTACAATGTATATACAGTTTACTAAATTGAATACATGCAAAGGGTTTGGGTATATACTTTTGCTGGTCGCAGTTTTATAATGGGTCAAATTGTAGCCTTAGATAACCATATCGTAGGCAACTCTTGTAGCTACAGAAGAGCTAATGACGATCAATAACATTGATCAGGGACGCTCTGCCACCATTATGGAATTGCGTGGCACACACCACAAATTTTGGCGGATCAAGGAATCATGTCAGTTGTTTTCTGGGAAAATCATGAAAAATCTGGGGTGGTCTCATTTAATCCAACAACGGTTACGGTGTCGAGCCCACATCCATCTACAACCAGTCAAACACCAATCAATCTGATTTTCCCTATGATTTAATCATTCAGTTGGAGAAAATGTTCAGGCTTTTTTCGAGAGGAGCTGCGCTGTATTATATATAGCAATACGAAGCCAAACTTAAGAAAGTTATTTCAAACCAAATGACAGGCACGACTCGTTTCAGACAAGCAAATTTTCGAAATACCCCGCTACGATACCTCTCCACGAGAAATCTAGTCCGTTATGCCTGAAATCTGGTCTGTTATGCCCATGGTGCGTTATGTTCATAATTCTTTGATAAAATATTACCGAGCAAATAGTCTTTTAAATTTACATCAACAATAGCAAAGATGGCTTCCGTCAGGAAATAGTTTCGAGCATGTCATTTTATTTCCTGCAAATAACCAGTTCTACATCAAATGTAAATTGACCCATTGTGCAAACGGATAATAGAAAAAAGTCCGTCCAATAAGCAGATTCACTCCAGGTGGTGCTGTCAAGAATAAATTAGCAAATTGTCCACAACAAAATCAAACTTCAAAACGGTATTATGAAATAATATGTTGAAATATAGCATTACTATTAATGTAATAATGACCTGAAGAATCGTGATAACGATTGGGTGTAATATACGCTCGGTAGCTTTAGAACTTTGGCTGTGAAAATGAAGTTTTCGTGACTGCTAGTGTTGCCATGTTTGTGTTCGCCCCCTGTAGCCTATTTCACCAACATTGCAA
Organism: Conchocele bisecta; assembly: GCA_029237695.1. Classification (NCBI taxonomy): domain Eukaryota; kingdom Metazoa; phylum Mollusca; class Bivalvia; order Lucinida; family Thyasiridae; genus Conchocele; species Conchocele bisecta. The sequence continues at coordinate 54,581,398 of CM055267.1, forward strand.
AGTATACTTTTCTAGCATACTTCGAGGGAGTAATCATTTACTTTTCCTGCAATGCATTATGTCATATAGAACTAACGACTGCATATATTTGATGATTAAAAGTATGCAGAATTTACTATACTGAATGTATTACATTATCACAGCCAAAATGGCTGTGATAATGTAATAAATTCAGTATAATATAAAATAATAAATTTATCCTGAAATTGAAAAGTTCTCCCTCAAAGTATACTTTGCTAGATAAGTATACTTTACAATGTTGATGAAATAGGCTACAGAAATGTTCTATTTGGGCAGCTCCCATATTTGTCGGTTGAAAAAATTGTCTGGGCAAAGATGGATGATCTTTCATGAACTGTCACTACCTCACACGATTGTGATGCATGGTATCAGTGGTGGGAAGATAGACAGTGCCACTCATTGTAAGACGTTTGACCGTGTCATTCGCGAGCATCGCCCGATGGGACTTGTCATGCAGATTGGAGGCAACGACCACGATCAAGAGGGTCTTGACGACGACGCAGAGGAGGCGGTAGTGTTACGGGTTATTTGCATTGCAAGAATAATTATTCCAACAGCGGTATGGCATCCGGAAGGTCATGATCGCACAATTTCTCACACGCCTGTTTACTCGTCATTGCACCGCAGAGACATATGATCAGGCGGTCCATCATGCGAATATGTTCTTGAATTTTCTTGAAGGTGGAGCTAATTGGAGATCCAGCGCTGTTTTACGCATGACGTCATACGCTTAGCAACCAACAAACATGGCGGACAGTGGATATTTTATCGATCAGCGAGAGTCGGATTCATCGGACGAAGATGATTTCAGGGAGGAATTTGCTGGAAGCACGATTGCAGGATATCGTTTCGAGCCTGTAGTTTTAAGTAGTGAAGAAGATTCGGCCTCTGATATTGATTCAGACGACAGCGGTGCCAGTTTGGCAGGGAAGCTGGTGGAAACCCTCGATCGGACGCAGACGAGAGACTGGTGTAAATGCGGGGAATGTTGCACGATGGACACGGACGTGGAATGTGTTAGCTGTCGTGAGATAGACACTGTCCATGACATTACTGATTCTGTCGGTAAGACGTGTGTCACAGGACACCCGAAATTCCAGACAGTCTGTTTAGACAGGGACGTTTTGTCAGTGGCCGCGATTACGTTTTCTTATATGAACAGGACCAAGCTATCTAACCCGATCAGTGATATGTAAGTACATTCTATTCCAGTGTTGTTAAAATGATTCACCCACAGGCTAACGGTGCGGACCCATGACACACATTGTCAAATAATCAACAAAAGAGTACCAACCCGTCTTAAAATGTAAGTTCTATCAATATAAAACATTTTCAGAGGGGTATTTTAGATCAAACTGTGAAACAGCAAATCCACCCCCCCCCCCAATATATTTTCTGATCCAGTGCTGTTTTACTGGAAGTTGAAAGGTGTGAAGAACACTGAGGCCAATATACGGACGGACGTACGGAAGGAGGTACGGAACCTCAAGAGCAACACAATATGCCCACTTGCTAGGGAAATGTTGTATCTAATTGTACCATATATACATTTAATGGATTAAATATAAACTAGACATTATGTTTGTAAAACATGGATATGCCCCTGTGGCATACTGGACTGTAGCTGGAGAAACTTTTTTACTTTTCAACGTAAATTTACACGGACGGACGGACGACGGACGGACGGACGGACGGACGGACCGGACGGACGGACGTTCTTACAGTACTATACTTATGTGGCTTATCACATGTTAAATATTAGCCACATAAAACGATTTTTAGCCACATAAAAGGATTTTTTAGGTGGCTAATTGTAACCAACCCTATCCTTTACTAAGTCCATAACCCTGTGGGGCTAGCCACATAAGTACCCTAATGTGTGCCCGGACGGACGGAAGCTCAAGAGCAACGCAATATGCCCCCCTTGTTATAGCATAGGGGGCATAAAAATGTGTTTTCATATAAAAGTGTCAGCAGGGAAATGACAGTTGCCTCTCTACACCAATTAACAGCGTGCCTGTGATGATTGGCTACAGCGATGTTCGGGTGCCGCAGATGCCGTTTCCCACAGGCACAGATTGTTTGTTCAGGGACAGGCATGAAGGCAGGAAGAAACATGATGAGAAGATGGAAAGCTGGGCTTCTGAGACTGTGTGTAAACTGAATACACAGGACGATGAACTAGACATGTTCATGAAAAAGTATACAAAATGTGTAAATATTTGTGCAAGGCATGTGAAAAATATTGATAATGAAGAACGAGTCGAGAGAGGAAATCCTGGATACAACCCGTTATTCAAACTGCAAAAACTTCTAGATATCACAGACCCACAGTACGAGCGTTATTTCCGTCCAGGAAAGAATTTGTCTGTTGACGAATCCATGATAAAATTCAAAGGAAGAATATTTTTTAGACAATATATGCCTGCCAAGCCTACCAAATGGGGCATTAAGAACTTTGTTCTCTGTGATGCGAAGACGGGGTACACACTACGCAGAAAGATATACACTGGGAAATCGTCGTTCGCACGCGATCCTGAAATTATCTTGGGTGAGCAGGTAGTTTTGTCACTAATGGATGGATACAGCAACAAGGGACATGTAGTGTACATGGACAACTACTACTCAAATCCAGTGTTATACCAGAAACTGGAGCAAAGTGATATTGGTGCTTGCTGGACGGTGAATCCACTGCGGAAAAAAATGCCGGAGGGTGTGAAACCTCGAAATCTTGCTCTAAGAAAAGGAGACGATCCCGTATTGTACCGAAGCAGACATCTAGTCGCCTGCGCCTGGCAAGACACAAAACGTGTCACATTCATCAGCACAGTGGACACTAATAACACCATTGACAAGTCTATTCATAGCCGTGATGCTCCTGACGGCCGTCGACTTGTTGAAAAACCCGTACTTGCCGAACAGTACAACCACAATATGGGTGCCGTTGACCTATATGACCAGCTGATGGGGACCTACGCATATCCACATAAAGTCCAAAAGTGGTACACTAGCATCTACCACAACCTCATTGAAACAGCGCTTGTGAACGGGTATATTGTGTCTAGAGAAGAAAATGAAAAATTAAAAAATGCCATATCATTCAGAAAGGAGGTCATCGATGGATTGCTCGAAAACTTTGAGAGGGCCAGCATTCAAAAGTGCACTGCAATACCAAATGAATACATACGATTGAAGGAGAGGCACTTCATCAAGAAGTATGACAATAAACAATACAAACCTGACTGCAAGGTGTGTGCGTCAATGAGGCCACGTGTTCGGCGGCAGACATCGTATTACTGCCATGACTGTGGTGTGCCATTGTGTACTGTGCCCTGCTTTGAACTATTTCACACATATAAAGACTTCAAAAGGGCAAGAGAGAATATTCAATGAGAAAACTGTATAAAAACAGCAGTCGAAGTAACTATAGGATTGGGCATACGTTTTCATGATCATGTTAAAAAGGGACAATATTAAATATCAACACGTATGATTTTCTATGTTCAAATATGTGAGTATTGTTCTTATATTTGTCTATAATCTGTGTGTTTCCCTTTCATATATCATAATTATGATGCTAATTACATACAAATACTGTCAATACAACTCTAATCTGCCATTTACCATAGAAATGCAAATAAATTAGTATATTTTTAAAAAATCATGAAAATCCAAGACGGCCGCCAAACATGGCCGCCAAGGTCATGACCCCAAGTGACATAATATGTATGTCAAACTAACCCACAATGTATTACCTACAATCTGTCAAAGTTTTATTGCAATACAATAAATATTTATCAAGATACTGTAATGTCAATAAGTACATGTCCAATTCCATAAACTTCCTGCAAATATGCTTGGCACTAAGGAATTGGTATTCTGAGAGAAGTGGCAGCGAAAGTGTTAAACTTGTTCATTACCTCAGTCAACAACGTTAACTTAAATCACTTAAATCATTTAACTGCACTTGAGAAGAAATCATGGATCAACCTTTGATCATAATTAATCTGACGCAAAAGTGTGAAAATTAGCCAGGTACGTGCACCCTATGACCAATGAAGTTACTACAAAGCTTACATGAACTATACGAATCATGGATGGTACAGCAGCCACAATTGTTAGTGCAGTTGTACGCGAGTTAAAATTGATAGGCCTTGAAAACATAAATACGATGCATAATACGATTTGGAATCAGTTACTGGAACCTGTGTCATGGTAATTTTGTCTAGTCTGGTACTCCCCCACCCTTAGGGGTGAAAGGGCTAACATCAGAGCTCCAGATAAGCTGCATATTTACTTAAATACCCAATTAAAATTGCCAAAAACACAATTGAAATCACAAGTAGCGAGTATCAAAAAGCAATACAGATTTTGTGGTACATGTACCTTTATCATGCTGCAGAAAACAATAAACAGACCACAAATATAGCATTTTTCTTATTTTCCATGAAAACACATCTTGGTATTTCATTAGAATTGTCTAAGAGAAAAGAGACAATTCTAATGAAATGCCAAGACATGTTTTCATTTTGAAGCAAACTATTCAACAATTGCTGTCTGTTGATGTGTAAACAGTATGTGATTTTATTTTACCCAATTCAATTTTTGAAATACCCAATCGTTTCAGAAATGATGGAGTGACAATACTCAATTACTAATTCCTTATCTGGAGCCCTGTAACATCGTCCATCATGACCAACTGAAACCATAGCTGGGCAAGAGTCCACCCAGGTGGATAAATAAACTGATTCTCAAGCCATAATGTTTACAGGTAAAACTCACACTTGTTATCATCAGAGAGTATACTTTGAGGGAGAAATTTTCAATTTTAGGATAAATTTATTAATTTTTATTATCCTGAATTTATTACATTATCACAGCCATTTTGAAATGTGTTAAAAAGATTATATTTTTGTGAAAAACACGAAAGAGCACATCTTCAATATGTGTAGAAGACGTGTGTATAGTTTCACATCGATCGACTAAACGGTTTCGGAGGAGTTGTGTACACAAACTCTGTACCGTATATAGAACTGTATAGAAAAATGTAGAAAAAATGGCTTTTAAAGTTAACAAGAATTCCGCCACGGAAGCAGTGCCACGCCTGCCGAGGCATTTGACTGTGAACATTACAAGTAAATAAATGACCTTGACCTTGAGAATTTGGATGTGGGGGTCTGCATAATGAAGCATACATCCATAGACAAACATTGATGTGAAATATTATCAAAGTCTGGTAAGGGGTTAGAGATATTGTGAAAAAACAATAACTTTAACACATTTCTGTTACAAAACCGGTGAACATAAAAAGTAAATATATGACCTTCACCTTGAGAATTTGGATGTGGGGATGTGCGTAATGAAGCATCATCCCATGACAAACATTGATGTGAAATATTATGAAAGTCTGGCAAGGGGTTAAAGAGATATTGTGAAAAAACAATAACTTTAACGTATTTGCCTTACAAAAAAAACGGACGACGCGGACAACGACGACGCGGACGACGCAGACGACGCGGACGACGCGGACGACGCGGACGACGCGGACGGAAAAAGCGCCGACTATAGTCGCGCCTCTGCTAAAGCAGGCGCGACAAAAAGGTGATATTTTTGTTAAAAAATATTTTTTCGGCATAAAAACACCAAGCCGTTTGAATGGAGCTGATTATCAAAAGTACCGAAAGTACTGTATATATATATGCTCATATTGCACGATATTTACGCCTACGGCCTTGGGGTTCAAACAGTTCCCTCGTGCCATGGCAAACGTTTACCCACGGCTGGACATTGTCGAACCTTATATTTTCGCCCACAGTAAAGCTTTATGTCGTACACGAGGTGGCCAAACAGTCATCAATACCATTTGGCAAACACTCCACTGTCTGTACGATTTCTGTGAAACAGATGTTTTGGTGCATAACTGCAAACTTGGAACATATAAGCATGAAGAGAATTTTAAGATCAGTGCATAAAGGGTGATAGCTCTACACCCGCGGCAGGTGAATATGGCGAAACTTATTTGGTTAATTTGGCAGCAGGTATTGTCTGTCATAACATGCGACGAGGTGTATAAAGGAAAGTTGACAAGAGGGAAAAGAAGAAGGCATGGAAAACTCAATCAGCCCCAACTTACTGTACACTGTATATCAGGGATACCGCTGGGAAAAATAAAAAAATCGCCACTTCAAAAAAATCAATAAAAAAAAAAAAGAAAGAAAAAAAAAAAAAGGAATAACGAATAGGATAAAATTGCGAAAGTGGCGATCGCCAGCGGAATCCCTGGTATATGTACACACCCTCTCACAAGGTTTTTACCAACATATTCTCATTTTGAAAGAAAGAAAAAAAAAAAAGGAATAACGAATAGGATAAAATTGCGAAAGTGGCGATCGCCAGCGGAATCCCTGGTATATGTACACACCCTCTCACAAGGTTTTTACCAACATATTCTCATTTTGTAACGATGGATAGACGTACACAGATGAAATCACGTTATCTCTCACATTCTCAGAGTGTTGAAGGATGCAAACAATGATATAGGCTAGAGATCATCTTGATATAAAGTGGTTCACATACAGACTTGACAAAAACAAGTAATGAAGAATTATAGCAAGTAATGGCACACAAGATTATAACACTGACCAGAGCTCCAGATAAGGTGCATATTGGCGTATTTTACGCAATTATTTTAGCTGAATACGCATTGATTTTCAAAAGTGGGAGTACAACATACTCACAGCAATGTTAAAATACGCATTGATTTTCACATTGAGTAGTGAAAATACTGTCGCAATGTTGAAAATTCACTTTAAGCTGAGCTGCAACTGTTTTGTTTTTTTTTGCAGCTCAAATAAGTGAATGTTTAAATTTGTTATATTATTTTTTATAATTTTTTCCCTATTTAGTCACGAAGAAAATCAATAATCCATTTGTAAAAGTAAAATACTCAATGATTTTGAAATCAGGGGCCTATTTCATCAACATTGCAAAGTATACTTTACTAGCAAAGTATACTTTGAGGGAGTAATCATTTATTTTTCCTGAAATGCATTATTTCGTATAGAACTAACAAATGCATATATTTGATGATTAAAAGTATGCAGAATTATTACACTGAATTTATTACATTATCACAGCCAAATTGGCTGTGATAATGTAATAAATTCAGTATAATAAAAATTAATAAATTTATCATAAAATTGAAAATTTCTCCCTCAAAGTATACTTTGCTGCTAAAGTATACTTTGCAATGTTGGTGAAATAGGCTCCAGGGGGTATAGTACACTTTAGACACACAGCTTATCTGGAGCACTGCACTGACCCTGGTTTTACTATAAATATTCAACACAATCAAATAACACACAAAAGTATGCCAAAAACATAATGTATAATAAATGTTGCAAAATTCGCAATGTATGATCTACATGTACTAACGATTCGAAAACGGTAAAAAGATATGCTTAAAAGCCATCAGAAAATGCATTATACAGTGCAACCTCTCACCCATGGGAAAACGCCAAACTGGCTGTTTTAGAGAGGTGGCTGTTGTAGGGAGGTTAATGCTAAATTAAATTTTGTCGTCTACCGTTTATTTATTTTTTTTTCCATAATTCTCATCAAATACATGCTTTGACAGCATTTTAGAATCATTTCCAATGGAAATGATTCTAAAGTGCTGTCAAAACATGTTTTTATTGAGAAAGAAGGCAAAAGCAACAGCAAACGACAATTTTCGTGCTCAGCCATCTTCATGGTTAAATATAGAAAATCATCCATTTGGGATATAACATAGTGGCTGTTACAGAGAGGGTGTTGTTGTAGAGAGGTGGCCGTTCGGGGAGGTTCGACTGTATAAAGGTTTTTAATGCATGTTCTTGGTTTTGCCAATCAGTTGCAGTATACCAACATGTATTTCTGAATTGATGATGTTTTCAATGGCGACATGTAGAAATGGGACTGACAAGTTGTTACTACAGAAACTATCACAAACAACTGTGGGTGTAAATTTTATAAAGCCAGGCTCGTTTCATTTCATGTATGTGCACCAATGCAGCCAGTAAATTCCGTTGTTTTGCCAGACAGGTAGTAATTAACTCACTTATCAAATAGCAAATAATGAAGACCCATACAGAACTCCAGATAAGGTGCGTATTGGCGTGTTTTACGCACTTATTTTAGCAGAATACGCATTGATTATCAAAAGTGGGAGTACAAAATACTCACAGCAATGCGAAAATATGCATTGATTTTCATATTGAGTAGTGAAAATACTGTAATAAAGTTGAACATTTACTTAGTTGAGCTGCAAAAGCAAACCATTTTTTAATCATTTATTCCCTATTTAATAAGGAAGTAAAATGTGCATTGAATTTGAAATCTGGGGGAATAATACCCTTTTGACACACAACTTATCTGGAGCTCCGCCCATACCTGGGTAGGAAACTCTGGTATAGAGTCGGCATTGATGGCAAAAAGTGAGAGAAGGCCTGTTTGTCAAATCAAAACTCACACGTAACAGTGACTTGGGAAATGGTACTTATCACATGTCCTTTCTGCGACCAGTGTGCAGTTTCAACAGTCTGATCAGTGTCTGCACTGTTCCGTATTTAGTCAGTGAAACATCATGCTTCTAACAAAGGGATCCTGATCAGGGTGCAGCGGTGAGCGAGCCAGGCTACACGAGTGTTACACCAGTAGCCTATTTCACCAACATTGCAAAGTATACTTATCTAGCAAAGTATACTTTGAGGGAGAAATTTTCAATTTAAGAATAAATTTATTATAAATTTTTATTATACTGAATTTATTACATTATCACAGCCAAAATGGCTGTGATAATGTAATAAATTCAGTATAATAATTCTGCATACTTTTTATCATCAAGTGAGTGAGTGAGTGAATAGGGTTTAACGTCCGTTTTTCTGACATAGAGGTACAAGCCTCAGGGAGTCTACACGCAGACGGGTCAACAGGGTCGTGTCCCGTATCCACCTGTCCGAGGGGAGTAAATCCCAACTTCAGAACTCAATATTTACAATCAAAATATATATTCAGTCCTGAAATTAGAACAACCTGATCTGGTGCCAGGCCCTCGCCACACCAGCATCATTTATCCCATCACCTAAAAGTAATAGGATTAGCGCTAATCTTACTTTTATATATGGGGCATAGCCTGACTCAACTCTCACATACAAGAAAGCCAAAAATGTACATGAGGGCCAAATCCGGTATAGTGGGTTCCGGAAAGTATGAACCCAATCGTTAAGCCAGTTTAGTCGCCTTTTACGACAAGCAATGGCTACTGCAGCACTATTCTCAGGATCAGTTGATCCCGCCCCGGTGCCTGCACGGGGCTTTTATCATCAAATATATGCAGTCGTTAGTTCCATATGAAATCATGCATTTTGGGAAAAGTAAATGATTACTCCCTCAAAGTATACTTTGCTAGATAAGTATACTTTGAAATGTTGGTGAAATCGGCTACAGTAGTGACACTGGCCACAATTCCCATAAGCTCATTTCTCAAGTCACAGCCACATATCCATCATCAGAATGCAGAGCTCCAGATAAGCTTTGTGTCTAAAGCGTATTGTACCCGCTGATTTCAAATTAATTGCGTATTTTATTTTTACAAATGGATTATTGATTTCTTCATTATTATATAGGGAACAAATGATCAAAACAAATATAAATATTCACTTATTTGAGTGTATCATTACTTATTCACTTATTTATACTGTCATACAGCTGCAAATTTACTTAGTTGAGCTGCAAAAAACAAACAGTGTTTGTTTTTTGCAGCTCAACTAAGTACATTATCAACTTTATTACAGTATTTTCACTACTCAATTTGAAAATATATGTGTATTTTCACACTGCTGTGAATATTTTGTACACCCACTGTTGATAATCAATGCGTATTCAGCTAAAATAAGTGCGTAACATACGACAAAACGCACCTTATCTGTAGCATATTTCATCAACATTGCAAAGTATACTTTAGTAGCAAAGTATACTTTGAGGGAGAAATTTTCAATTTTTTTAAAAATTTATTAATTTTTATTATACTGAATTTATTACATTATCACAGCCATTTAATGGCTGTGATAATGTAATAAATTCAGTATAATAATTCTGCATACTTTTAATCATCAAATATATGCAGGAGCACTGAGAATGGGAAAACATTGGTGAGAGTAACACAAAGCACAAACCGGCCGACGAGATGGGCGACGTGCCATACCAGCTAGAGGAGACACGATAGACGACATCTGTTACACAAAATCAGTGGTGACGAGTACTGTGACGTCATGCAGGGTCGGCGGCCAGAATCTTGAGGATCTCAATGGGCACCGTCCTGTCATAGTGGAAAAGCTCACCCACGGGCGCCACTTCTTGGGTAAACTGCAGACTTTCACCGCCTGTGGTAGATATCATGTGAATCAGGAAATAACACAAATCACGAAGTATGACTGGTAACCAGCTGTGCCTGTCTATCAGTGTTAGCGGCAGTTTGGCCGAGTCTATCTGTATTCAAACTCAACCAAACTGCTTTTGTTTTGGATTGTGGACACTTACACCGATAGACCAGTCTTATAATTAGATCATCCAGAGCTCCAGATAAGCTGTGTATTTGCTTAAATACCCAATTAAAATTGCCAAAAACCCAATTAAAATCTGAAGTAGTAAGTATCAAAAAGCAATAAAAAATTTGTGGTACCTTAACATTCTGCAAAAAACAATAAACAGACCACAAATATAGCATATTGGTCTTATTTTCCATGGAAACACATCTTGGTATTTCATTAGAATCCAAGGAGACGATTCTAATGAAATGCCAAGACATGTTTTCATTTCAAAGCAAACTATTCAATAATTGATGTCTGTTGACGTGTAAACAGTACAGGGGTCATACCAATTATCTGGACAATCAGTTTATCGGACAAATGAAAATACCTGTTAATTAAGAGCATTCGTTTGATCAGAATTTGCATCAAATACATCTAAGTCACGCAGGTGCTTGCTGTTGTCATGCCAGTGTGAAGAATATATTGCCAAGGTAAACATTTTAGTAATATTTGCTGAAAATATTCCTCAACTCTGTCCACAACGTCAAAAGTCTCGCGGGGGCTTGTAATCGAATGCGCCCATTACGTCATTTCTGAGTTGTTCTATAAATGAAATAAAATCTATAAATACGTTGTTTTCCAAGAAGCGAATTGTGATTGTTTTTTCTGCAGGACTACACAATGCTGTTTACACTGGTTTACAAGCGATATAATTATGATTTCATGTTGAGAATACATGTTATAAGACGAGTATATGTTTGTCCGGATAACTGATTGTCGATGTTAATTTTGGGGCAATCTTACGACTGATGATCTGACCCAATTTTAAGTGAGAATGATGGCACATTTTGCTATAAAATAGTTTACATGCATTGAGAAAGCAAGAACCGACGATTGTTCTGTGAAAAATTTATGCCCGTAGCTGCTGTTTTAAGAAAAATATCGTTAAAAAACTGCCATTTTTGTCCGATAATCTGGAGGATCCCGGTAGTGTGATTTTATTTACCCAATTAAAATTTTGAAATACCCAATTGCTTCAGAAATGATGGAGTGACAATACTCAACTAGAAAAAGTTGATGGCGCGCCATCGCAATATACCCACTTTCCCCAAATGCTAAGTCCGAAAGGGGGAGGTAATCCATGATGGAGGGTAGGATAAAAAATCCGAATTCACTTTGCGCATGTGCACATGATAACGAAGCTACATAGCAAATATGAGGCGCGTATGTATGAAGGTGAAAAAGTTTTTCGAGTTACAAGGAAAAAATGGGAAATTCTGAGTGGGAAAGGGGGAGGTAATCGATGATGGAGGGTCAGATCAAAAATGGGAATTCACTTTGCGCATCTGCACATGATAACGAAGGTACATACTAAATATCAGGCGCATAGGTATGAAGGTGAAAAAGTTTTTCGAGTTACAAGGAAAAAATTGGAAATTCGGAGTCCGAAAGGGGAGATAATCCATGATGAAGTCGAGGGTCGAATGAAAAATCCGAATTCATTTTGCGCATCTGCACATGATAACGAAGCTACATAGCAAATATGAGGCGCGTAGGTATGAAGGTGAAAATGTTTTTCGAGTTACAAGGAAAAAATGGGAAATTCTGAGTCCGAAAGGGGGAGATAATCCATGATGGAGGGTCGGATGAAAAATCCGAATTCACTTTGCGCATCTGCACATGATAACGAAGCTACATAGCAAATATGAAGCGCGTAGGTATGAAGGTGAAAAAGTTTTTCGAGTTACAAGGAAAAAATGGGAAATTCTGAGTCCGAAAGGGGGAGATAATCCATGATGGAGGGTCGGATGAAAAATCCGAATTCACTTTGCGCATCTGCACATGATAAAGAAGCTACATAGTAAATATGAGGCGCGTAGGTATGAAGGTGAAAAAGTTTTTCGAGTTACAAGGAAAAAATGGGAAATTCTGAGTCCGAAAGGGGGAGATAATCCATAATGGAGGGTCGGATCAAAAATCCGAATTCACTTTGCGCATCTGCACATGATAACGAAGCTACATAGCAAATATGAGGCGGCGCGTAGGTATGAAGGTGAAAAAGTTTTTCGAGTTACAAGGAAAAAATGGGAAATTCTGAGTCTGAAAGGGGGAGATAATCCATGATGGAGGGTCGGATCAAAAATCCGAATTCACTTTGCGCATCTGCACATGATAACGAAGCTACATACCAAATATCAGGCGCGTAGGTATGAAGGTGAAACAGTTTTTCGAGTTACAAGAAACGTGACGGACGGACGGACGGACGGAGGACGGACGGACGGACGTACGGGTACGGACGTACGGACGGACGGACACCCGTGACGAAAACAATATACCCATTTTTTTTTTACAAAAAAGTGGGAAAAAATGGGAAATTCTGAGTCCGAAAGGGGGAGATAATCCATGATGGAGGGTCGGATCAAAAATCCGAATTCACTTTGCGCATCTGCACATGATAACGAAGCTACATACCAAATATCAGGCGCGTAGGTATGAAGGTGAAAAAGTTTTTCGAGTTACAAGAAACGTGACGGACGGACGGACGTACGGACGGACGGACACCCGTGACGAAAACAATATACCCATTTTTTTTTTACAAAAAAGTGGGTATAATTACTAATTCCTTATCTAAAGCCCTGTCATCAAACTTGAAAAATCCCAAGCATCTAGAACCACATACATGGCATCATCGACCCTAGAATTTGAGTAGCATAATGTGCATTGCTTAATTTCATAGTAAAATCAACAATTAAAAAAGAGAAGTTATCAAGATCTCTGATATGCATAACGACGGAATAAGAGCAACTGGTATAAAATCACCTTCCTATCCAACCTGCGGATTGACTTACTAAGTGCAATGAGGAACTGATCCCGCGTATCTTCGTTCCTGATGGTAGATGCAATGTAGGCACACCTGTGAGGTCTCTGCCGAGTTCCAGTCAGTAGTCGCTTCAACATGCCAACCAGGGACGGGATGATCGACTTATCATACACCACATCTGAGGGCAAAATTGAACTCGCAACCTCAGTAGCCGATTTCACCAACATCGCAAAGTATACTTTCCTAGCAAAGTATACTTTGAGGGAGAAATTTTCAATTTTAGGATAAATTTATTAATTTTTATTATACTGAATTTATTACACTATCACAGCCAATTTGGCTGTGATAATGTAATAAATTCAGTATAATAATTCTACATATTTTTAATCATGAAATATATGCATTTGTTAGTTCTATATGAAATAATGCATTTCATGAAAAATAAATGATTACTCCCTCAAAGTATACTTTTCCAGAAAAGTATACTTTGCAATGTTGGTGAAATAGGCTACAGGGCCGGGATGATCGACTTGTCATACACCACATCTGAGGGCAAAATAGAATAATTGCAAACTCGAGAATAAACGTCCGTAATAACGCCGTTGTCAATGCCTGAAATAATCTTCCCAAGGCAGATACACTAAACAGGCTAAACAAGAATTGGTCTGATCACCCGGAAAACCTTTAACCAAATGAGTTATGATGCAGGAATAAGCGAGTAAATATAAGGAGACAGAGAATAAATAAAGTGCATCAGAAGCTAGAAGCTGATAGTGGTAGCAAAAACAGCAAGAAGATGAATGTCAAGATTATTTCTAAGTTTGTAAACTTCTGTTGTTGAGCAATAATGAATACACAATATTTGAACTGATTCCTGTCTATAAATGTGACGGACTTGGGGAAATGACGCTAATGGCGATTGCGACCAGTACAGACCCAGATCAGCCTGCGCATATGCAGGATAATGAATACACAATATTTGAACTGATTCCTGACTATAAATGTGACAAGACTTGGAGAAATGTTTGTTTATTGGTGTTTAATAGCCTATCAACAGCTACGATGTAAGGCCGGGCAAACGGGTTCAATCCCATTTTAACCTGCTGCATTGGGGGGAAAATCCCAAAATCAGAACAGAATATTTACATCGAGATAAAATATATTCAGCTCTGAAATTAGAATAACCTGACCTGGTGCTAGGTCCATGCCACACCAAAGTCACTTGGCCCTTTCCCCTAAAATAGGATTACGAATAATCGTAATACTCACATAAGGGGTATAACCAGATTCAACTGTCACATACAAAATGCCAAAGACATATGTGAGGGCCAAACCAGGTCTCCAGTCGGAATTCCGGTAAGGATGAACCCCGATCGTTAAATTACCAATCGCATTCTCCCACCTGCCACCCACCTTGGAGAAATGACGCTGATGGCGATTGCGACAAGTACAGACCAAGATCAGCCTGCGCATATGATCAGCCTGCGCATAATATGCGCAGTCTGATCTGGGTCAGCACTGGTCGCCTCTCAGCCAGTGAGAGCACAAGTCATGTTTGTAACTAACAGTGTAGATCCTTACAAGGCTACAGGAATCTGCTAGACGATCATGACAGGCCACAAAGGCCGAAACCCCCATTTCTCTCGTCACAGTCACACATGCCATATGTGGCTGTGACTGGAGAAATGGGGCTTATCGGTTTTGTGACCAGTGTAGCTCCTAATCAAATAGCACACTAATGTAGCCCGATAACGATATATACTATATTTCTTGTTAGTAGCGTGATGGGTGTTTCCTTGACGGAATGGCGATCGGTGCAGATCCTGATCAGACTGTGCGGATGCACAGGCTGATCTGGATATACACTAGTCACAACGCCCATAAGTCCCATTTCTCCAGTGACAGCCGCATTTATCTTTGACACCAAATTACCTGCAGCTAGTATTACATCTGTTGATTCTTCCATGCCCTGAATAAGACTTCCCCCTGGGTCTTCCCAGTCGAGGTCAGCCAGGTTGATCTCAGGTCGCTCCCTCAACATCCTCAAGTCTGAATTACCACATTTCTGCCAATGGTCCGACACGGAATGCACACATGGAATATTCCCACCATCGCACACACTGCATTTGTCACTTCCAACCACAGAGGATAGGTCAGAAGATGCAGTCTCTTCATCTAATGGCACGTTTGAACTAGACTGTGTTCCAAGTGTTTGCGTTGTACACGCGTCCTGGCATTCAGTATGAACACAGTCTGTGCACGTCCGGGTATCACAGGTTAATGCTGGAGATGGTTTGGCACAGAAGTTGAGCTCGACATTTTTTGCGAGGAGGTCCAAGACCTGAGGGTGACAGTCCGTAAACGTGTACCGGGCGACGTTACACTGGCGACACACGACGATGCCCGTCAGCCCGAGTCCACTGCCCAACTCCAACACAGTCCTGAAGGGCAGAAACATAATTGGGACATTTACACACATTTACAAGCAATGACAAGTTTCTCATCCACATGGACAGCCTGTATGTGGCTGTGATTGGAGAAATTGGGCTTATGGGAATTGTGCCTATAATGGTTCCTGGGCCCATGCTTATAAAACCTTCCGAGGATGTACTCTGTTCTCATGCTTGAAATCAGGCAGTTTGATTGATTAACCTGTGCTCAGCCTCGACCTACCAAACTGCCTGACTTTGAGTACAAATTTGGAGTATATACTACAGCGCTCCAGATAAGGAATTAGTAATTGAGTATTATCACTCCCATCATTTCTGAAGTAATTGGGTATTTCAACATTTTAATTGGGTAAAATAAAATCACACTACTGTTTACACATCAACAGACAGCAATTATTGAATAGCTTGCTTCGAAATGAAAACATGTCTTGGCATTTCATTAGAATTGTCTCCTTGGAGACAATTCTAATGAAATACCAAGATTCGTTTTCATGGAAAATACGAAAAATATGCTATATTTGTGGTCTGTTTATTGTTTTCTACACCATGATAAAGGTACCACAATTTTTGTTATTGCTTTTTGATACTCGCTACTTCTGATTTCAATTGTGTTTTTGGCAATTTCAATTGGGTATTTAAGCAATACGCAGCTTATCTGGAGCTCTGATACTACACTCAAAACGTTAATGCACTTAGATATGCACCTATGTTGTTGTAAAATCTGATTTCACCAACATTGCAAAGTATAATTTGAGGGATTAAACATTTATTTTTCCTGAAATGCATTATTTCATGTAGAACTAACAACTGCATATATTTGATGATTAAAAGTATGCATAGTTATTATACTGAATTTATTACATTATCACAGCCATCATGTAATAAATTCAGTATAATAACAAGAGCTGTAGGAGAACAGCATAGCTCGACTACGAGGGTTGTCGATGTACACATAGCTTGACAAAGAAAGTGGCTGCGGCCTGCATAAAAACCTTAACCAAGGTTGACTAAAAACATTAACCAAGGGATTATTGATGTACTCACTAGGAGATAAAGTTTTCCAAGTATGGTTGCTGTAGGCCCAGGAGTATTCCATATACAAGCTTGACTAAAAACCGTAACCAACGGGAGATAACTAAGTAATCCAAGGATAAAAGTAGGTCAAGGTCAAATATAGGTCAGGGATTATTGATGTACATCATTAGGAGATGAAGTTGTCCAAGCATGGTTGATGTAGGCCCAGAAGTATTCCATATACAAGCTTGACTATAAACATTAACCAAGTAATTGAAGGTTAAATGTAGGTGAAGGTAAAATAAAGGTCAGGGGTTATTGATGTACATCCCTATGAGAAAAAGTTATGCAAGTATGGTGTATGTATGCACAATAGTATTCCATCTACAAGCTTGACTAAAAACCTTAACCAAGGTTGAGTAACTAGATGGCCGCGGCCTGCATGTCGCGCCTTGTGGCGAGGCATGGACACTAAAAAAAAAGATATAGTATAACGAAAAACTTTAACCAAAAAACTTAAGCAAAAACTGTAACCGGACACACGTACGTACGTACGTACGTACGTACGTACGTACGTACGTACGTACGTACGTACGTACGTACGTACGTACGTACGACAAAGTGCCGACTATATCGCGCTTTCCGCAAGCGGGCGCGAAAAAAACTTTAACCAAAAACTTCAAAGTAATTTGACCTTGACATTGGGCACAGGGGCCGCACGGGAGGGGGTAGAATAAAAATATAGATGATGATAAACACCCATGTGAAGTTTTCAAGGTAATGGGCAAAGCAGTTGCAGAGATACAGTATAACGAAAAACTTTAACCAAAAAACTTAACCAAAAACTTTAACCAAAACACTTAAGGCCAAACAAAAAAATAGTTGTGTTTCCGGTAACGGGTCCCAAAATATGCTGGGTTGGTCGGTCGGATTTTTTTTTTTTCTTTTTTTTTTTTAATATGTATATCCCTCCATGCCTGTATACATCATGTTTTTGTGACAGATGGTTCTAATTCTGTTTAATGTTGTAGATACTCGCGGCTTGTCACGGAAAGGAGCATCTTTGCCCCTTTCCGGTGGCCACAAGCGGCGAATTTCGTCGCGACGACTCGAAAATCGGCCATTCCGGCCTGTTGTTGTTGTTGTTTTTGTATGTCGAAACTTCAGCCGCTGACTTTTTCGGCGCTACCTTAGCGATAAAAACCGATTAATTCGAATGATGGTACAGTTTATAAAACACGACGAATTTCATGGGACAAAATATACCGGAATCCGCGAATTTTGTAATTACGGTAGGTAATGGTAGGCACTATTTCACTGCGGTCGGTCGGGTTACCGGAATCAAGACATTTTTTTTTTTTGGCCTAACCAAAAACTTAACCAAAAACTTTTAACCAAAAAACTTAACCAAAAACTTCAAAGTAATTTGACCTTGACATTGGGCACAGGGGCCGCACGGAAGGGGGGTAGAATGAAAATATAGATGATGATAAACACCCATGTGAAGTTTTCAAGGTAATGGGCAAAGCAGTTGCAGAGATATAGTATAACGAAAAACTTTAACCAAAAAACTTAACCAAAAACTTTAAACAAAATACTTTAACCAAAAACTTCAAAAGTAATTTGACCTTGACATTGAGCACAGGGGTCGCATGGGAGGGGGGTAGAATGAAAATATAGATGATGATAAACACCCATGTGAAGTTTCAAGGTAAAGGGCAAAGCAGTTGCAGAGATATAGTATAACGAAAAACTTTAAACAAAAAACTTAACCAAAAACTTTAACCAAAAAACTTAACCAAAAAACTTAACCAGAACTTAACCAAAAACTTCAAAGTAATTTGACCTTGACATTGGGCACAGGGGCCGCACGGGAGGCGGGTAGAATTAAAATATAAATGATGATAAACACCCATATGAAGTTTCAAGGTAATGGGCAAAGCAGTTGCAGAGATATAGTATAACGAAAAACTTTAACCAAAAACTTTAACCAAAAAACTTAACCAAAAAACTTAACCAAAAACTTTAACCAAAAAAACTTAATAAAAAACTTCAAAGTAATTTGACCTTGACATTGGGCACAGGGGCCGCACGGGAGGGGGGTAGAATGAAAATATAGACGATGATAAACACCCATGTGAAGTTTCGAGGTAATGGGCAAAGCAGTTGCAGAGATATAGTATAACGAAAAACTTTAACGAAAAACTTTAACCAAAAAACATAACCAAAAACTTTAACCAAAGAACTTAACCAAAAACTTTAACCAAAAAACTTAACCAAAAAACTTAACCAAAAACTTTAACCGGACACACGTACGTACGGTACGTACGTACGTACGTACGTACGTACGAACATACGTACATACGTACGTACATACGCCAAAGTGCGGACTATATCGCGCTTTCCGCAAGCGGGCGAGACAAAATCCTTAACCAAGGGGAATTAAGTAAGTAATTTAAGGTTAAATGTAGGTCAAGGTCAAATATAGGTCAGGGGTTGTTGATGTACATCACTAGGAGATGAAGTTGTCCAAGTATGGTTGGTGTAGGGCCATGAGTATTCCATCTACAAGCTTGACTAAAAACCTTAACCAAAGAGAATTAAGTAAGTAATTCAAGAGGAAATGTAGGTCAAGGTCAAATATAGATCAGGGGTTATTGATGTACATCACTATGACAAAAGGTTGTCCAAGTATGGTGTCTGTATGCACAATAGTATTCCATGTACAAGCTCGAGTAAAAAGCTTAACCAAGGTCGAGTAAAAACCTTAACCAAGGGGAATTAACTAAGTAATTCAAGGTTAAATGTAGGTCAAGGTCAAATATAGGTCAGGGGTTGTTTATGTACATCACTAGGAGATGAAGTTGTCCAAGTATGGTTGGTGTAGGGCCAGGAGTATTCCATATACAAGCTTGACTAAAAACCTTACCCAAGGGGAAATAACTAAGTAATTCAAGGTTAAAAGTAGGACAAGGTCAAATATAGGTCAGGGATTATTGATGTACATCACTAGGATATGAAGTTGACCAAGTATGGTTGGTGTAGGGCCATGAGTATTCCATCTACAAGCTTGACTAAAAACCCTAACCAAAGAGAATTAAGTAAGTAATTCAAGAGGAAATGTAGGTCAAGGTCAAATGTAGGTCAAGGTCAAATATAGATCAGGGGTTATTGATGTACATCACTATGACAAAAGGTTGTCCAAGTATGGTGTCTGTATGCACAATAGTATTCCATGTACAAGCTCGAGTAAAAAGCTTAACCAAGGTCTAGTAAAAACCTTAACCAAGGGGAATTAACTAAGTAATTCAAGGTTAAATGTAGGTCAAGGTCAAATATAGGTCAGGGTTTGTTTATGTACATCACTAGGAGATGAAGTTGTCCAAGTATGGTTGGTGTAGGGCCAGGAGTATTCCATATACAAGCTTGACTAAAAACCTTACCCAAGGGGAAATAACTAAGTAATTCAAGGTTAAAAGTAGGACAAGGTCAAATATAGGTCAGGGATTATTGATGTACATCACTAGGATATGAAGTTGTCCAAGTATGGTTGGTGTAGGGCCATGAGTATTCCATCTACAAGCTTGACTAAAAACCTTAACCAACGAGAATTAAGTAAGTAATTCAAGAGGAAATGTAGGTCAAGGTCAAATATAGATCAGGGGTTATTGATGTACATCACTATGACAAAAGGTTGTCCAAGTATGGTGTATGTATGCACAATAGTATTCCATGTACAAGCTTGAGTAAAAAGCTTAACCAAGGTCGAGTAAAAACCTTAACCAAGGGGAATTAAGTAAGTAATTCAAGGTTAAATGTAGGTCAAGGTCAAATATAGGTCAGGGGTTGTTGATGTACATCACTAGGAGATGAAGTTGTCCAAGTATGGTTGGTGTAGGGCCAGGAGTATTCCATCTACAAGCTTGACTAAAAACGTTAACCAAGGGGAATTAAGTAAGTAATTCAAGAGGAAATGTAGGTCAAGGTCAAATATAGATCAGGGGTTGTTGATGTACATCACTAGGAGATGAAGTTGTCCAAGTATGGTGGGTGTAGGGCCAGTAGTATTCCATATAGAAGGTTGACTAAAATCTTAACCAAAATGAATTAAGTAAGTAATTGAAGAGGAAATGTAGGTCAAGGTCAAATATAGATCAGGGGTTATTGATGTACATACCTATGAGAAAAGGTTGTCGAAGTATGGTGTCTGGATGCACAATAGTATTCAATGTACAAGCTTGAAAAAAAACCTTAACCAAGGTTGACTAAAAACCTTAACCAAGGGGAATTATGTAAGTAATTCAAGAGGAAATGTAGGTCAAGGTCAAATGTAGATGAGGGTTATTGATGTGCATCACTAGGAGATGAAGTTGTCCAAGTATGGTGGGTGTAGGGCCAGTAGTATTGCATATACAAGCTTGACTAAAAACGTTAACCAAGGTTGACTAAAAACCTTAACCAAGGGGAATTAACCAAGTAATTCAAGAGGAAATGTAGGTGAAGGTCAAACATAGATCAGGGGTTATTGATGTACATCACTAGGACATGAAGTTGTCCAAGTATGGTGGTGTAGGGCCAGTAGTATTCCATATAGAAGCTTGACTAAAAACCTTAACCAAGGCGTGACGCCGACGCCGACGCCGGGGTGACAACATAAGCTCTACTTATTCTTCGAATAGTCGAGCTAAAAATAAATAAATTTATCCTAAAATTGAAAATTTCTCCCTCAAAGTATACTTTTGAGATTTAGACTAGATTTGTCAATTTCAAACAAGTGAAGGTAATCACAAAGTTCCGACAGTTAATCCTTAATGCAGGATGTTCTACACCTGTACTAATGCCTCGATGTTCACTGAATCTTGTTTTGTCAAGACCGCTGATATGGCAAGACATACAGAATTGTTAATGGTGCCATCTATGCCAAAAACTTACTTGTTTTCCAGTAAGTGTTTGTTCTGGAGGGCCCACTCTGCCAGATGCTGTGCAGCCTAGAACCAGACAATGCACATGATTAACCCATTACAGAGCTCCAGTTAAGGTGCGTAATTTGACACACTTGGGGTGAAATTTTGTTATTTCTTCCATCAAAAATGGCAAGTTGGGAGTCCTTTAGAATCGTCTCATAGAGACGATTCTGAAGCACACCCAACTTGCCATTTTTGATGGAAAAATAAGAAATTTACCTCCAAATTACGCACCTTAACTGGAGCTCTGCCATTACATTCGTAATACATCTTGCCGGGCAAGACATTTTTAAAATATTGTTTTTAAATTTTGTTTTTGTTTCTCAATGAAAGTATATGGTATGACCAATCATTTGAACCGTCTTGTTTCAGCGATATTTCAAAGGTGACAAAGGTCAAGGACGTCTTAATGGTGACGCGAGTGTGTGAAACATGTTCAGGTGTTTTATGTGTCTAAGTATTGAAGCAATCCTTCGCGTATTATTGAAGATATTACATGTTGGAGAAACTCTAACAAACTTTTCGACGCAGCAAGTGTTTCAGCGACATTTCGAAGGTGACCAAGGTCAAGGTCATGTTAATGGTTGTGCGAGTGTTTATCAAATTTTCAGGTGGTTTAAGTGTCCAAGTATCGAAGCAATCCTTCGCATAATATTGAAGATATTACATGAAACTATTACAAACTTAAATATACACGGATGTACGTACGGAACCTACAGAGCAACAATATGCCCGCTATCATATAGGGGGTATAATAAATTATGATTAACTAGACACTATGTTTGTAAAACATGGATATACCCCCGCGGCATACTGGACATTAACTGGAGAAACTCTTACAAACATTTTGACTTTTCGACAGAAATGAACACGGACGGACGTACGGAACCTCAAGAGCAACGCTATATGAAACGTACGTGTAAATACAGTACATTTTCTCTGTAAGAGCCACACAAGGGAAGACGCCAAACTGTCTGTTCTATAAAGGTGGCTGTTGTAGGAAGGTTAAATAAACAATAGACAATACTGGGAAACGGGGGCCCGTTTCACTAAACTTTGTACAACTAAAATGTTCGGAAGTGCAAAATTAAGATCGTTTGTAAATTTCACATTAACAATGTTTTCTTGTAAACAATTATTGGATTTACATTTATTGAGCATAGGCTGCATATGCAGCCTATGCTCAATAAATGTAAATCCATCAATTGAAATTTCCAGACGATCCTAAATTTGCACTTACGTTAAAGGATTTCCTGCACGGATATGCTAATTAAACATAGCGCATAGAAGTTACACTAAAAAACTACACTTTTCTAGACCACACAGAGCTACAGTTTATGTCTGCTGGCGATACGACTCGGCAGCTATCGATTTCTTACTCGGCCGAGAGTATCCGGAAACTAATTAGTCACGTGACGCGTCCTCGACTGACGTAGTAAGAAGGACGCGTTATTGTCTACACGCAGATCAATACACAGGCAGAGCTCGACATACGTGTTGTGTTAGCTCAATTTTATTCCAATTTAGCGGAAGGAGCGTTGTTTGCACAATGGCTAGCGACTTGGATTATCCGGATATTCTTCCATATCAATTTGAGCCGCTGAACAGTGAAATGAATGACTTTACTAGCAGTGACGAAAGTGACATTTCCGTCCAATCGGGGTCACACTCCGACAAAGAAAATGACATTCCCGACTTCGATATAAATCGGCTCGGAAACACAGATTGGTAAGAATACATTGTTTTTCCTTTGTATGTTAACGAACATTCTTCACACTCCTTCCACTTGAAATATGCCAAAGTTGTTTTTGATGGTCGGAAACGACCAAAACAACGAGATAACGAAAGGGGTAAAAACATCCGTTTTCCAACGAGACCAGTACTCGTCACGTTGTTGTTTGATCCAAGTTTAGTGCGTCCGCGCAGTCTGACCAGGGTCAACACAAGGTGGGGGGGGGGGGGGGGGGGTGGGGGTGGGGGGGGGGGGGGGGTCACAATATGTATTGGCCTTTGCGACCAGTGTGTAGACCCAGACCAGGCTGCGCATCCGCACAGTCTGATCAGGGTCAACACTGGTCGCTATGATAATACTATATACAGTAAGCACATTCAGCTGTCTAAAATGTTGATAAATCATTTAAAATGTTGCAAAAACTGGCTCATCAACTGACCGGAATTAGTTCACACCGGGATGCCGATGGCAGATTTACAAAATTATTTTCAAAGCCAGAATCACTGGTTCAGCACCAGTGACAGATAAATCTCCGACATTTTGGCATAAATGTAGAACCCCGGGTTAGTCCCGGCCCTGCAGAGACATATTTATTTTGTAGAACCACACGGTTTAGCCCGCTACGTTGGGACAGTCCTGGCCTGGGAGCGTGGGTATTACAATTGGCCGGTACATGTAGCTAAGAAAATTCAACAACAGTCTGTTTTTTTTTTAGCATAATATAATATGGTCTCGAATATTTTGTGCCACATATAATTTGAAAACGGGAAATATATATAATATGATATAATGAGAAGGTGAATTGAAAACGGGAAATATGTACATTATTATATAGTAGGCGAATTATATATATAATAAGATAATGCATGATATAGTATGATGTGTATTAATTATTCATTGATAGTATTAATGTTACAATTTCTAACGACATGTTTCTTATTTCAGATGCACACGGTTCTTCAATCCAAGGATATAGACGAATCCAGAGAAAATCGAGTATATAGTATATATATATATTTGTTTTTATATAGTATTTAGAGAATAGCTTGGAGATATTTCACTGTATATTTCCATGTATAATGTATGAATATTCTATGATCGGTAAGTATTTCGGTGAGTACAAAATTTATGATATTTTCCGTAAATGACATCTGAAATAAAGTTGCGAACATGTATTTTCTAAGACAAATGAGTTTAGTGGCATGAGGATATTTGTTATTTTATTGAACCCCTGCTTTCTTAGTGTTCTTTTATTGAACCCCAACCTGCCCCTTGGCCCACCATACACAACATAAAGTGACCGTTACTGATCGTTGTTGTATTGAGCAGGAACTACACAGTTTACCACACTGGTAAGAAATTAGCATGAAGGCGTTAATCCCTTAATGGCTTCAGTTTGATATGAAAGAATATCGCCGCCCTAATTTCTGGCTTCATTATCATGTGAAAGAATATCGCCGCCCCAATTAAGCTATATTAGTAAGGATTACCTTCACTGGTGTGAAGTGACAGACAACTAACATGCAATTAGGAAGTAATTGGCAAACAAAAATCACCAATAAATAGTACTCCAAAATCTGATTGCAGCACACTTCTCTCTATGAACGCATGATAGATAGATAGCAAATTACATATTTCTTAAAAAATACTATCCTACTTAGAAGTTATGGACATCGTCTGCATTGTCTGCTCTTCTTCCGTACGTTCTCGCCAGCACGGTATCGAGTGTGACAGGTAAATTGAAGTGCCCAACTCGACAGGTAAACAGTCATTTATGGGTAGCATTAAGCAGAACAGTGTACCATTTTAGTGAGGTTCCCAATATCCATACGGTGCCCAACTCCTCGACAGGTAAATTGAAGTGCCCAACTCGACAGGTAAACAGTTATTTATGGGTAGCAATAAACAGAACAGTGTACCATTTTAGTGAGGTTCCCAATATCCATACAGTGCCCAACTCGACAAGGTGTGAAGTCTTTCCGCCGAAGCACGTGGATCCATATTTTTCTTACACGTTCATCTTTCGGGAAGGTGAAAAAGTGCAATCCGCAACCTTGACGCTTTTGTTTTTGCAATTAAGTGCCACACAATAAGTCGGCATTGTTCTAAATCATATAGGCGCAACAGATATCATATACTTATAAAACTTAAATTTAAAGGCTTGAAATACGGTACAAAACTTTTATTTGGTAATTCCTGGGTAAAATATAAACCAACACGCCGTGCCAGGAACTATGAAATGACTATACTACACAGGCACCATCTGGCTGCTGGTCCTCCACATGACGTCAGTGGCCGAGCGCTGCCGGAAAATATGCATAATTGGCCAGCCAGTGTTTCAGCTGATAACACACAGCACTGATAACACACAGCACTGATAACACACAGCACTGATAACACTGTTAGCTGCGGGGTTTACACGCTGGTACTTTGGACAGTACATGCTTATGGAAAGGTACAGAATATACATTTATGCAAAACCTTGCAAGAAATCCTTTAACCCTTTCCCTGATAGAGACGACTTTTCACGTCTCTGTAGAAGATGTCTTTTGAAAACATTGTGGGAAAAGGAGAAATTGCTTGTAACAAGCAATTTCTCCTTTTCCCACAATGTTTTCTACTCTATCAGATAATTTAACCATCATTTGACCCAGCATTTGATTCTTTTATTCAGATGTTTTGGATTTGGATGAGTCGAAATATCGCAAAACAGGGAAAGGGTTAAAACATTTTAGTTGTACAAAGTTTAGTGAAACAGCCCCCAGTACAGCAGAGACAGTAGCGAGTGTTGTGTGGACAGCATACCACTCATGGAAGTTTGACAGTATAAGAATTGAACTTAGTTTTCTGTTTTTCTGTTCATTGACATGATGAACACAAGCAGTCGTGAACTTCTCCCAATAAACTGACAATAAATCCATTTGTGTCTGTGACTGGAGAAATTGGATTTTGAGACCAGTGTACATTCAGATCAGCCTGTGCATCCACATCAGGATCTGCAGTGTTCGCTATTCCATCAGTGAAACACCCGACATATTCTATTAAACAAAGAATATAGATCGTTATCAGGCTACACGAGTGTGCTATTTGATCAGGAGTTGCACTGGTCACAAATCCCATAAACGATATTTCTCCAGTCACAGACACATTTGTTAATTGGATGTAAGGATTCCTATAATTGGATGTAAGGATTCCTATAATTGGATGTAAGGATTCCTACCTGCCAGGTGCTCAGTCCGGTGGTGCCACAGGAAATCATGTTCACCGACTCCTGCAGGGTGATTGTCTTCCCAGGCGACTGTGCACACACAAGGAAGATAACATCATTATGTGGACACACCTGTAGCCTATTTCACCAACATTGCAAAGTATACTTTTCTAGCAAAGTATACTTTGAGTGAGAAATTTATTAATTTTTATTATACTGAATTTATTACATTATCACTGTGATAATGTAATAAATTCAGTATAATAATTCTGCATACTTTAATCATCAAATATATGCAGTAGTTAGTTCTATATGAAATAATGCATTTCTGGAAAAGTAAATGATTGCTCCCTCAAAGTATACTTCGCTAGAAAAGTATACTTTGCAATGTTGGTGAAATCGGCTACAGGGCCCGGTTGCTCAAAAGCTCTGTTAGCTTAACAGACTGTTATTAACAATGCGGACAGACTGGTAAATCCTTAACAATGTTAACCCTTAGACCGCTACTCACAACAATTGTCGTCTGCTGCTGCTTTTATATCTTGCCCATGAAAACATGGTTTGACAGCACTTCAGAATCATTTCCAATGGAAATGATTCTGAAGTGCTGTCAAAGCATGTTTTTGATGATAAAAATGGAAAATAGAAAATAAACAGCAGACAAAAAAAAATAAGATAACGGTCTAAGGGTTAAGGATTTAACAGTCTGTTAAAGGTACATGCCCACTCAGTAGGCACAAAATGTTCTTTAAAATAATTGAATAGTGTATAATTGTGTCACTATTCCACCAGTTCCACCATCATAGTTGATCACACAATCTGGATCAATGGAATATACAGGGTAGACACATTTTCCACAATTCATTGTCATACCTTTTAATGATTGGTTAATCTTTATAAGGTATGACAGGAGGCTGGCCTTACCCATAAGACCCCATTCTATACCAAGATCTGATTGGCTTATATCTACAGAGATAAATTCACATTGTCCAGCCTACTCCAGACATCCAGCATATGGCTGGAACTAATTAACACCTAGTTATTAATACATTTACAAAATCATGCTTGACTATTTTTACAAGAACAGGAACTCATCAAATGTGTCTACCCTGTATATTCCATTGATCCAGATTGTGTGATCAACTATTGCCTATACCATGAAACATTACATTAGCCTCCCAGCTGATATTACACAAATTGAAATCTACCAACACATGTCTTTTAGCTGGCTCCATTAACATGACTAAGTTACAGACCTAGAATTGACTTGCAGAATACATGGAATACGCGAGTCTCGCCTGAACTCACCGACCAGCCGGTCACACTGATAGTGACTCGCGGTGGTATCAGGTTATTTTCATATGCAAATGAGTCATGATATTTTTTAGTTATTTATACTAATTAAATGTGTCGCCTGAAACTTTTTTTTTGACAGATTATACACTATGATCATTGCACATCAACAAATAAATAAGAGAATAAATAGCAATGTCCATTAACATTTTATGGAAACACGGTTATCGCCCCTGATATCAGTGTGGAAATTTGCGCCTGGTATAAAATGTATAATATCAATCAATACGTGCGGTAATGGTGAATGATTGTTTATTTTGCCAGAAAATGTCCCAGATGATGTCTCTGATATAAAGAACATTTTGTACCTACTGAGTGAGCATGTAACTTTAAGCTAAGAGATTTTGAGCAACCAGGCCCTGGGAGATAATATTAGCGAATGATTTGATTTAATGGTGTTTAACGGCCTGTCGACAGCTATGGTCATTTTACGCCGGGTTAATGGGGTCAAATCCCATATTTTACCTGTTGTGATAGAGAGTAAATCAGAACTGAATATCTACAGAAAAAAATAAAAATTCAGTCCCAAAATGAACCCGGTGCCAGGTCCTCACAACACCAGTGTCACTTAGCTCCACTCCCCAAAAGTAATAAGATTGATACTAATCTTAGTACTTTTATACTGGGTATAAACGGATTCAACTCTCACATACTAGAAAGCCAAAGATGTATCTGAGGGTCAATGAGTGATATCGGGATTACGTTAAAGATGAAACCCATTGTAAAATGTACCCTTCGCTTGCTCCCAACCAACCACCAACAGAAGATGATTTGCAAATAATTCCAGCACAAAAGTATTTACACAATTCCCTAACATTTGATTGGCCCGTAGCAAGTCTCTGTCCAAAATTTATATCCCAGTAAACTCCCATGTCGAACTACTTTCCGTAACCGTAGGGCGCAGCTTAATAAAACGGAAAATAAACACATTTTCTTGATGAATTTGTTTCAAATGCTGGAATTATAAGGAATGAATGGCCTTTTTGTTGAATTCCTTCCGGCCTTCGTCCAGTTTTCCCGCGACTTTTCCAAGTTTATACCCTGATAAATTCCACAAAAAGGCCATTCATTCCTATAATAAACTTGAAAGTTGTTTGTTGATTGAATTGGGTTTACATGACAGATCATTAGCAGGTTCTTCCAAAAGCACAAAATCGCACAAAATAATGAATTGCCAGAAGAAATGAAAACCGACCAGGGTTTGACACTAACATTTTGGTCAGAGATAAACATTTTCCAATGTTCTCTGAAATATATGCTCTAGGCAGAACACCGGGTCCTTACTGAATCCACAAGATCCCGATCTGTAGCCTATTTCACCAATATTGCAAAGTATACTTTGCGGGAGAAATTTTCAATTTTAGGATAAATTTATTAATTTTTATTATACTGAATTTATTACATTATCACAGCCAATTTGGCTGTGATAATGTAATAAATTCAGTGTAATAATTCTGCATACTTTTAATCATCAAATATATGCAGTCGTTAATTCTATATGAAATAATGCATTTCGGGAAAAGTAAATGATTACTCCCTCAAAGTATACTTTGCTAGATAAGTATACTTTGTAATGTTGGTGAAATCGGCTACAGGTATCAGGCGCCCTTGTCACATCTAAGAACGTATCACATATACGCATCCCTATTTATATTGAACGCCAAATCTACATAAACTAATATAATTAATACTAGCTCTAAATAATTAGAGCTAGCATTAAATATTTAGAGCTAGCTCCAAATCATTTGAAGAGATCTCTAAGTCATTTGGAGTTAGCTTTAAATATTTATTGCTAGCTCTAATTATATAGAGCTAGCAATAATTATTTCAGTTTATGTAGATTTGCGTTCCATACACTGTATATTTAGTTGCCATTTGCAACAAGCGAGGGATACCGAGGTCTGTTTTCAGAATCAGTAACGGACCTGCATAAGTCTCGATACCACCTTGGATTTCACACCAATATGAGCACTGGCAACATATACTTAACGTACCGACAGAATGGCGGACAGTGCAGATCCTGATCAGACTGTGCAGATGCACAGGCTGATCTGGATCTACACAGGCCGCAAAACCTATAAGACCTATTTCTCCAGCCACAGTCGCATATACAATGTAACTTACGAGTGTGTATGTTTTATGGCAGAGCGTGTCATCATCTTCCTCTCCCTGGCCCAGAATGCTCGTGTAAGCCTCGTAAACCTCGTCACAGATCTCAACGTCACATTCTTCCAGCTGGGCAGACAAGGACAAATAATAATTTACAGAGAACAAATACAGTGGGGTCAGCGTGTAAGTGCACACACGAACGAACACGACAGGTGCACTTACACGCTGACCCCACTGTATAGGGTACACCATTTAATTTGCCGAAAATACAAATATTTGTCTAATATCTTCTCAGAAGCACATGCATATGCTTTTACCACTACTTTGAAAGTGAATAGCGTTAACGTCTCAGAAACAGCTATGGCCATATAGAGATGGGACCACAGTTTAAGGTCTCCTCCGACAGACCAGTGGGATGGAAAGTATTTTTCATGCCTAGGGTGAGGAATCAACTCACAACCTCTGGTATTGAAGTCCAATGCCATATCACCTAGGTCATGGCCCATCCCTACCACTCATTTGAACCGTCTCATCGAGACAGATTAGATGGCTCATCACAACAGAAATATTGTAAAGAAATATTTTTTCTGTCATTCATGTTTTCATATCACAGAATTATGTGACGCAGAAGAAATGTATTCAAATACAGCAGAATGTCTCTAAACCGGATACTCAGAAAATCACAGCTTCATTTTGGTGGATTTTATTTATCTCTGATGTTAATGCATGTTCATGATTACAAAGTACAAAAGAATATCATATAGACAGATCATGTATGCTTGCAGTACAGTGGAACCTGTCAGAACCGGCAGTGTATCCGGTTCCGACAGGTTCAACTGTAATGCAAGCATGTGATCTGTCTATATGACATTCTCTCGTCTGGGGACCTAGTTTGTCCATTTCTGAGATTTACCCTTGTACAGCTCTAGCAATACCTTATGCAGGAGCTTCTTGAGGAATGCGCGCTGGTAGCTGAGTGCGGGGGGATAACGGCGACACAGTGGGCCCAGCACGGTGGAGTGGAGCAGTCTCCGCTGACCCTCGGGCCCCAGTTCATCCTCACACACCAACCCTGCCTGTCAACGTTTACCACAGAATTGTCACTCGACACACAGGAATATGTAGTAATAGCCCTAAATATTCTAACACAATTTGCTTTGGGAAACCCAGTCTCCGCGAAAATACCAACATTTTACAGGACATTCGGACTGGTAAACTTGAAATCTTTACAAGACCGGGCAAAAATTAACCAGACCGAAAAAGTTTTATAAAAAATAAAATTGATTTTGTGTGATATTTAAGAGCTTTTTAGTTTAAGTATATCAGTCATATAAGAAAAGCTAGCTAGCACCAGAAGCGCATACCCAAGGAAGGTGATTTCATTGAAGGTTAGAATAAAAATGTAAAAAAATAAAAATTTACTTTTTTTTAGTCGGACATTCGGTCCGGCGGCTTCCGGTTTAGCGTCGGACCGGCGGCAATTTTAACGGACATGTCCGACGGACCGACGACTTTCGCGGAGACTGGAAACCCCTACATTGTTATTGTGATTAAACCAGTGCTGCCATACTAACCCTAAACATTGGTACGCTCACT
Source organism: Conchocele bisecta (assembly GCA_029237695.1). NCBI lineage: Eukaryota > Metazoa > Mollusca > Bivalvia > Lucinida > Thyasiridae > Conchocele > Conchocele bisecta. The sequence continues at coordinate 54,613,234 of CM055267.1, forward strand.
GTTGCGGGGTAACCATATATTTTTATGGGTTTCCTCAAATAAATGGTGTCTGAATGTTGGAGTATTAGGCATATAATAAAATATTAAATGTTTCCCCTCCTGCGACCGACTCGGAAAAATTGCCGCGACCCAAACTATTTTTTTGGCAAAACGGAAACAATATTATTTTTATTTAGTGTCGAAACTGGCACAGAAAATGGGCTGTTCCGACAGAAAATATTGCCGAAAATCTCGCTTTTTATCGATTATTTTATGGCGAGTAAAAAAACCCAGCTGAGATGCCTTTACTAGCTTAGAACATGAAGTGAAAGTCATCGCGATGTTTACAAAAATGTGTCGGTGAAAATGGTTGTAAGCTGCTTCCCTATAGGTGAGTAGCAATCCCAGTCAGTGGTCTGCATGCCAATAGCCAATCAAATAATGCGTTTTATAAACTACACGCATCCGAATCATGGATTGTTTGTTTCCGTAATGACCGCCCTCAATCACACGCTAGTGACACCTGTCGGGACTGTTTCATTGGATACTTCAGACATTTATAATTAATTTATTCACAAAATTACTACACTTGGTCCCAACAAGGAAATAGAGTAA